>VWYH01000908.1:87707-322754 GCA_013399365.1 Pampusana beccarii
AGAAAAGAAAAGAAAAGAAAAGAAAAGAAAAGAAAAGAAAAGAAAAGAAGAAAAGAAAAGGAGAAGAAAAGGGAAGAGAAAAAGAAAAATAAAAAGAAAAAAGAAAGAAAAGACAAAGATATAAAGATATAAAAGATAAAAGAATAAAAAAAAAAGAAAAGAGGAATAAGAAAAAAGAATTAAAAAAACAACAAAGAGAAAAAAAGAAGAGAAGAATAAGGAAAAAAGAAAAAAAAAGGAAAATAAAAGAAAAGGAATAAGAAAAAAAATGAAAGGAAAAAGAAAATAAGAGAAAAAAGAAAAGAAAAGATTAAAGAAAAAAGAAAAGTAGAAAACAGTAGAACAGAGGAGGAAAGTGGAAACACTAAAATAGTAGGAGTCAAAAAGTGTAGAAAATAGGAGAAAAGAGAAGGAAAAAAGGAGAGGAGTGGAAAGGAGAAAAGTGGAGGAAAAAAAAGGAAAAAAAGGAAAAAGAGGAGAAATGCAGAAGAAAGAGATGAAAAGAGGAATAAAGTTGAAAAGAGAAGAGAGAAGAGTAGGAAATATGTGAGAAAATAGAAGAATATAAAACAGGAGAAAAGAGGAGGAAAGGAAAAAGATGAAAAGGGAGAAGAGACAAAAAATGAGAAGAGAAAAAAGAGGAGAAATGAGGAGAAAATTGGAGAAAAGAAGACAAAAGAGAAGGTAAAAGTGGAGAATAAAGAGAAGTGGAGAAATGTGAGAAAAGAAGGGAAAAGAGGAATAATGAGAAGATGAGAAAAGAAGAGGAAAAAAGGAGATGAGAAAAGAGGAGAAAAGACAACAGAAAAGAGGAGAATAGAAAATATGGAAAATGTAAAAAATGGGAGAAAAGCAAGGAAGATAAAAGAGACTAAAGAGGAGAAAAGAAATGAGAAGAGGGAAAAACAGGAGGAAAAAAGAAGGCAAAGAAAATACGGGAGGACAAAATAAGAAAAAAAAGAGATGAAAAGAAAAAAATATGAGAAAAAAAGAAAAAATGAGAAAATAGGCAAAATAAGGAGTAATAAAAAGGAAAAAAGAGTAGAGAAGGGAAGAAAAGAGAAGGAAAGAGAAAAGGACAAAACAAAAGAAAAAGGAGAAAAGAAGAGAATCAGAATAAGCAGAAAGGAAGGAGATACAAGAAAAGAGAAGACTAGAAAATGGGAAAAGAAAGGTGGAGTAAAGAGGAAAAAAGATAAAAGAGGAGAAGAAAAGGAGAAACTACAGAGGAGAAAATAAGATAAAATAATAGAAAAGAGAGGAGGAGCAAAGAGGAGAAAAGAGAACAAATTAGCAGAAAAGTGGAGAAAAAAGAGGACGAAAGGAGAAAAGAGGTGAACAGGAGAAAAGAAAAAAGAGAAAATAGGAAAAAGTAGGAAAGAAAATAGAACAGAAAATAATAAGAGGAGAAAAGAGGGAAATTGAGGAGAAATTATGAGAAAATAAGAGAAAAGAGGTGAAAAGAGGATAAAATAGAATAGAAATAAAGACAATAAGAAAAATAAAAGAAGAAAAAAGAGAGAAAAGAAGAAAAAATATGAGAGGAAGGAAGAGGAGAAAAGATGAGAACAGTAGAGACAAAAAAAGACAAGAAAAGTGGATATAAAGAAGACCGCCCCCCAAAAATAAAACAATGAAAAAAAAAGAGAAGAAAAGAAAATAAGACAAAAGAAGAGAAAAAAGAAGAGAAATGAGGAGAAAAATAAAAGAAGAATAAAGAGGAGAAAAGAGAAGATGACAAAAGAGGAAAGGAGAAAAGATGTAAGAAATGGAGAGGAGAAAAGAAAAGAGAAGAGAAGAAAAAGGAGGAGAAAAATAACAAGATAAAAGAGGAGAACAGAAAAAAGGAGAAAATGGGAGAAAAGAGAGGAGAAAAGACAATAGGAGAAAAGAGGAAAAGACAGGAGAAAAGAAGAGAGGAGAAAATTATGATTGATGGGGAGGGGAAAGGGGGAGGAAAAAAAAAAAGAGAAGAGAAAAGGAAATAAGATAAAAGAGGAGGAAAAAAGGTGAAAAGAGGAGAAAAGGAATTGTGGAGAAAAATGGATTAAGAGGAGAAAACAGAAGAGAAAGGAGGAGGAGAGGAGAGGAGAAGAAGAGAAGAGAAGAGGAGAGGAGACAAGAGAAGAGAAGAGAAGGAGAAGAGGAGAAGAGAGGAGAGGAGGAGAGAGAAGAGGAAAGGAGAGGAGAGGAGAGGAAAGTAAAAAAAAGAAGAAAAAAAAAGAAAAAGAAAAAAAAAAAAAAAGAGAAGAGAAGAGAGGAGAGGAGGAGAGAGAAGAGGAAAGGAGAGGAGAGGAGAGGAAAGTAAAAAAAAGAAGAAAAAAAAAGAAAAAGAAAAAAAAAAAAAAAGAGAAGAGAAGAGAGGAGAGGAGGAGAGAGAAGAGGAAAGGAGAGGAGAGGAGAGGAAAGTAAAAAAAAGAAGAAAAAAAAAGAAAAAGAAAAAAAAAAAAAAAGAGAAGAGAAGAGAGGAGAGGAGGAGAGAGAAGAGGAAAGGAGAGGAGAGGAGAGGAAAGTAAAAAAAAGAAGAAAAAAAAAGAAAAAGAAAAAAAAAAAAAAAGAGAAGAGAAGAGAGGAGAGGAGGAGAGAGAAGAGGAAAGGAGAGGAGAGGAGAGGAAAGTAAAAAAAAGAAGAAAAAAAAAGAAAAAGAAAAAAAAAAAAAAAGAGAAGAGAAGAGAGGAGAGGAGGAGAGAGAAGAGGAAAGGAGAGGAGAGGAGAGGAAAGTAAAAAAAAGAAGAAAAAAAAAGAAAAAGAAAAAAAAAAAAAAAGAGAAGAGAAGAGAGGAGAGGAGGAGAGAGAAGAGGAAAGGAGAGGAGAGGAGAGGAAAGTAAAAAAAAGAAGAAAAAAAAAGAAAAAGAAAAAAAAAAAAAAAGAGAAGAGAAGAGAGGAGAGGAGGAGAGAGAAGAGGAAAGGAGAGGAGAGGAGAGGAAAGTAAAAAAAAGAAGAAAAAAAAAGAAAAAGAAAAAAAAAAAAAAAGAGAAGAGAAGAGAGGAGAGGAGGAGAGAGAAGAGGAAAGGAGAGGAGAGGAGAGGAAAGTAAAAAAAAGAAGAAAAAAAAAGAAAAAGAAAAAAAAAAAAAAAGAGAAGAGAAGAGAGGAGAGGAGGAGAGAGAAGAGGAAAGGAGAGGAGAGGAGAGGAAAGTAAAAAAAAGAAGAAAAAAAAAGAAAAAGAAAAAAAAAAAAAAAGAGAAGAGAAGAGAGGAGAGGAGGAGAGAGAAGAGGAAAGGAGAGGAGAGGAGAGGAAAGTAAAAAAAAGAAGAAAAAAAAAGAAAAAGAAAAAAAAAAAAAAAGAGAAGAGAAGAGAGGAGAAGAGAAAAAGATGACAAACGGGCCTGGTTAACTATTTGCAAGGGCTTGGGAATAGATGTGGGTTTGGTTCCATCTTCATATTAGCAACCAAATAAATGTCTGGCAGAATCCCTGCAGCTAAAGAATAAATGTGAGGAGTAGTCTCAGAGGTGATTTTTAGCACTTCGACACAAGCTATGAACCATACTACATCTCTTCTTGAGAGTCGGGTCCCCCGCAGGATTTATTTCTGCGTCAAGGAAGATTACAGCTAATAGGATTTGCCTCTTGGAGGCTCTTGGTATGTTTGGTGCAAACCCTGGTCATTGCTTTCTTAAAGGAGAATATGGACCCTATTTGTCGTATTGTTCTTCTTCTTCTGGCCTTCCACAAGATAAACCCATCTGTTTCATCTTGTGTCACAGGATGCTCTTGTTCTCAAGACAGCTTTGGAAGGTAAGAACGCTAGTTACCCTAGTTGTAGCACCAGCAAAGCAGCTCGGAGAGTTTCAATATATATTTGCTGATGATGTGAATACCAAAACCAAACAGATGGCTGCATGGTGTGCCGCCTCTAATATTTCAATAGTACTAGTTTGAGCATTAGAATGTGATTTCTATCACTGCCCTGAGATATGTAGTTGCATAAGTAGCAATTTTTATGACTTTATTATATTCTTTGTGGGAAAATGGGTGTAAAATCCAGGGAAGGATGTATGTATGGCTTATGCATGCCCTGTATACAGTAACTTATAATGATGCAAGTGCTTGCAGATTTGTATGTGGAACTGGTTTTTTAGCTATGAACATGGTGTGTGACCTGGAGAATTTTCTGGTTTACCTCCTTAGGAGTTTGCTCTGCATGTCTGCACTGCTGAGGCAGATCCCTGCAAACATCCCTCCGGACATCCGGAAAATTAGAATAGAAAATTCTCACCTAACAGAATTGCCTCGTGGGTCTTTTGAGAATGTTAGTGCCTTGGAGTATCTCTGGCTCAATTTTAACAACATCACAGTGATGCACATCAAGAGCCTGGAATATCTGCCGGCTCTGAAGGAGCTACGCTTGCAAGGGAACAAATTAAGTTCGGTGCCATGGACAGCATTTCAAGACACCCCAGCTCTGAAAATCCTGGATCTGAAGCACAACCGGCTGGATGTCCTTCCAGAACATGCGCTCCGCTATCTGCCCAACCTGACCTATTTAGATCTATCCTCAAATCAGCTTACTGTCATATCCAGGGATGTCTTCTACAGCTGGCCCGTCTACCAGAGAAGCCAGAGGGCGGAGGGGCAGATAGAAGCTATTTCCAATGCAGTCCTGGCCCTTCATGACAACCCCTGGATTTGCGACTGTCGCCTGCGGGGATTTGTCCAGTTTATCAAGTCGGTTGGCCCACCTATTATTTTGATGAACTCCTATTTAACATGCTCAAGGCCAAAATTCAGGGCAGGGAAATTTTTTCATGAAGTGGAGCTCAACAGCTGCACGAAGCCCCTGACCTCAGCCCTTGACACCAACCTGACAGTCCCGGTGGGGCTGAACATCACCCTGACCTGCTTTGTGCAAGGCAGCCCTTCCCCGGCCATCTGGTGGACCTACGCACTCAAACTTTTAAGGGCGTTTAATGGTAAGTAAAGCCTCTTTAAAAAAAAAAAAAAAAAATTATTAAAAATTCCTTTTCTGATAGTCTACTTATATAAGTCTTCAGGCCACAACAGTCACACCAGCTCTCAGCCCCTTTAGAGCACCACAGTTATTGTGGTGGAATAATCCAAATAATCTTACTCATCCTACATGTTTAAGCGCATCTGACCAGCACGAGAAGAGCTGCGTCATGCAGGATATCAGTCAAAGATGAAACGAGTACAGCCTCATTTTTACACAATTATTTTTATTTAGTAATAGCTCTTCTATAATGACACATGATGTAAGAACTATTAATAACACATCAGTCATACATATATAGTTATCTAGGTATATGAATTCATATATATTTACACTATAATGTTATGTATTACATATATATATGCACACACTATATAATTCTATTTGTACATATGTGTGTTTGTAGGAGCATGCACACACATATGCACTTGTATACTTCTATGCTATTCCCATATGTTTTCTCAAGAAATACCCACACAGCCACAAAATCCTGCAGACCTATTGCTTCAGTCCATTAATGTTCTACAATAAAAATAATGGTTGTCATTGTCCATAAACTTTGCTTATTTATAGTCATTATTGATGGTCTCTTAATATGAGGCTTTTTCCGCTTCCTCCCCATCCAGCTCAGCTCCTACACTCAGCTGACCTCACATTTATTTTTAATAAGAGCCTTCAATAGGACAAGTTGCTATTTTCATCAGTTAAGCTTGTAACACATATGGGCACTGCACAGGTTCTGTGTGTTCCTAATAAGGCAGCCAGCTAAATAAGATAGCATTAGCCCTTAATCCTGGACTGATATTCACTTCAAATACAGCATTGTAGCAGCACTTGTGCATCTTGCCACAAGCACATACTGCTTTAAGTACTACAGGCTTTTCTCAACTGCAGCCATACACCCCTGTTTGGGTGGGCGACAAGGTGTTTCTGTGCTGTGCTGTACTGTTCTTAAAGCTGTATCTCACTTCCAGCCTGATGCTTCCTGGCTCCACATGCCTCTTTGGCCTGAGCCTCTTGAGCCTGACATTTTTCTGCCCGCAGTGTCCACCGAGCACATCAACGAGGAGACCGTCCGCTCAGAGCTGCTGATCCCTGCAGCGCGGCCAGGGGATGCCGGCATCTACACCTGCACGGCTGCCAACTTCTTGGGCAACACCTCAGTTGCCATCACCCTCCACGTGGGAGCCTCGTGGGCACCCACCACCGCCCCGGACTGGGCCCCCATCGCCCCTGCTGAGCCAGGCGCCCACGTAGAAGTGCGCATCGCCAAGCAGACAGTCTACGGCATCACCCTGGAGTGGTTTGCAGCAGCAGCTGCAGCAGCAGATCCAGGTGAGACCTGGTACACCCTCCTGGTAGGCCGCTACGATGCCGCCCAGAAGGACACCATCTACATCGGCCCTGGCGTCAACACCTACTCGGTGACCAACCTGCTCCCCGCCACCAAGTACGAGGTCTGCGTGGCCGTGCGCAACCAGGCGCCCCGCAAGGGCCAGTGCGTTGTCTTCGTCACAGGCAATGACGTCAGCCAGCTGGAGCAGCGCGAGAAGCTCATCCACATCATCGTCATCGTCTGCGCCATGGTGCTGGCCGTGCCTGCCGGCATGTACGCCTGCACGGCTGAGGCTCGCCCCGGCTGCCTGGCCCGCTGCTCCGGCGCCTGTCCCCGCCGGCGCCGTGGCGGCCAGGCACAGGCTGCCGGCAGCAAGGAGAGCACGCTGGACAGCCTGCCCGCCGGCAGCGAGGACGGGCTCTGCCGCCACGAGGGCGGCCGCGGTGCCCGGCAGCCCCCGGCCCGTGAGGAGCCTGGCAAGACCCGGCCACCCCACAGGAACAGCGCTGACCTCTACTAGCCCGGCTGCAGCTGACCTTGAGCCTTGGTACGTGCTGGTTTTCTTAAAGGACTATGCAAGGAAGGCTCCTGGCTGCAAAGACTTGGGGCACAGCAGGGAGCACAACCAGGATTCACAGCAGGCTTGGGGAGCCCTGGGAATGGGGGTGCCCAGGCCATGCGGTCACAGGGTGTGCAGCTGTTCTCCCGCATCCCCCAGGCTGCCCCTCAGCACTGTCATGGAGCAACGCACACAAATACACAAGAAAACAAGCATTAACCAAAAAGAACCCACCAAACCAAAACCAATAGCAAGGCATGTAGCAAAAGACCAAAGGTCTCCCCGTGCTCACACACACAGGTGTGTCTTTATCTCACCCAGTGGGGGCGGGGGCCTAGGGGAGGGGCAGGTGAGGAGGGACCTTTTACTTGTGTCCAACCATATCTTAGAGGACTATTTTAGCTTCACACTAACACATCCCTTCTCTCTTTCTCTAAGACTAACGCACACACACACACACACCTAGCACCTATTGCCACACGAGTATTGTGTTAATATGCTATTTTAAAAATTAAGAACAAGAGCTGTTGAAAAATGAACAGTTTGTCTTTTGCAGGCAAACACTCAACTGCTGTTTTCCCTTCCACCCTCCCCATGACTTGTCTCCTCTTTCCCAGGATGGTGCAATGGCTGCAGGGTGACACAGAAGGTACAGGGACACTCAACCTGAAGCGGGCAGGAGGGACAAGTGGCTGGGGGAAGAGAGGGTGGTGGAACCAGAGTTTGGGAGCTGGAGGTGCAAGCCAGGCACCTACTCCAAATGCAGATTGGCCACCTGCCCATCCTGCTGCTTTGCAACCAAAGCTTGCCTCCTTTCTAGAGGCAAAAAGCCCCCAAAAAATGCATGTAAAAGCAAACAGCCCCTACTCACCAAGCATCTCATGCTGTGTTCCTCAGATATCTGACAACATGTGACTTATTTTTTTTTTTCTTTTTTTAGCCTCATACTTTCCAGCACAACCAAAGCACATAGCCAATAGACCTGCAGCCCTTCTCCTATGTGTTGTTATAGCCCACCTCAAAAAGAAAAAAAACTAGAGTAGAAACCTCAGCTGCAAGCAGAGATAAAGCCTAATGTGAGCTTCCCTATGTGGCAGTTCAGCTTTCTAGTTGTAGTTTTGTTTTGTTTTTGTGGGTTTTTTTTCCTTTTTTCCACAAGTGTTTTCTGTGCCGTCTCTCCCCAAGCCTCACATTTCCTCCACCAGCACCTCCTTCTGCTGTAACCGCTCAGCTTTGGAACAGAGACGTGTTTTGTCAATGCTGACTTGGTGTTATACTTCAAGGGGGTTCCTAGTCTTGTCACTCTTTTAGTGTCAAAGTAATAAACCTTGTGGATTTTCAGAATATGCAGATATCCTCTGCTTCATTTCTGTTCCTGTACAGTTAAAAATTGCAAAGAAACTTGAATGCCAAGGAGCTCCGGGGTTCGGCTGCAGGGACAGGGGGTCTGGAGTGGAGAGGAAGGGGCAGAAGCAGCTGGCCAGGTGAGGAGACATCTGAGTTCTGGAGAAACTCCAGGCTGGCTGAGGACCAGCACGGGGCTGTGTACAAGGGTGAGTGAAAAGCAAACCAGTGCCTATAACTGGCCTTCTCCCACCCCAGTCAACGTGGACGAACAACAGAAAAGTGAGACTGTAGAGAAAGCTACTGAATCACAGTAAGAAAACAGCCATGGAAAGACAGAACATCCCATCTTCATGTGTAGAAACTTCATAATAAATCACATACCCAGTGAACGTTGGCATCAAACTAAACCTGCCACCTTGCCAGGAGCCTTCCTGCCCTCAGGGCCATGCTGCCGTGGGCTGCAGAGCACAACGAGTGCTTGGCCAGGGCTGTCTGTGACCCTGCCTGTCCCCTGTGCCCCACAGCATCCTGCTTCTTGCCTCCGTCCAGGCCGGTGTTGGCCAAAAACCACACAACCCCTCTTCTGGCTCGCGGCCCACTTTGTCATCCTGGAAAGCAGTTGGGCTGCCTGTGCTTGTGCAGTCACATAACAAGCAATGACAGGGCACCACTGCCAGCAGAAGCACACCATGCAGAGAATCCCCTTTTGCACGTTTATTTATTAAAAAAAACCCAAACCAAATGAAACCTTCATTTGATATACAGAGTAACTGGAGAAAAGTTTCACAACATAGTAATAAAACATCTTTATTCTTAAATATAATCTCTAAGACTGTAAGCCTAAATTCCTGTTAAATCTCACTTAACTAAACGGTCTTTATAGGCTTTCATCATTGGAGAATGAACATCAAATACTGGCTTCAACACATGGGGAAAACAGGAGTAGAGGGAATAAATCACAAACTTTTGGTACCTCGGGAAACATTGCAGAACCTGGTGGAGACACAACCAGCAGCAGGTGCGTGCTTACACAGGCACCAGGAATGGGGCCGGGGGCTGCATGTCCCCTCCCTCTCACTGGCTCACAGCCAGAGGACAAGGTGACCACAAACAACACAAGACCCTGGACCTCATGCCATGCAGTCCCAGGAGGAGAAATAAGCAAAAGGACAGTGGAGGAAACAAGAGATGCAGCAGGAGAAGCTCTGGGAGCAGTGCTGCTGCCATGTCCCCCAGCCGGGACCCTGCTGTGGCTCTCAGCTACAGCTCTTGGCTCAGTCTATGGCTGACATGAGCCACGGTTTGTCTTCTAAGTGGATTGAAATGAAGTTAAAAACCACAATATTTTTCCCATAAACAGTTAACTTCTCATTCTACCTCCTATCTCAAAGGCTGATGACATCCTGCTGCAAACAAAGGGAATTAGACCAGCTAATGGGGTGAGTGATGAACAGCCCCTGAAGGCAAGGTCTGCTGGTCCAGCTGAAATGACAGCTGGAAAAGAGTCTCATGACCCCCTTGAAATAAGAGGGTTTTGTCCTGTAGGGTTTGCTCCCCATCTTGATGTTCATGGTGCTGACCCATGACAGCACAGCTGCCCAGTGGGGCCAGGGCTCAGCCAGAGAGTGCAGAGTGCTGCTCCCCAGCCAGCCCAGTATCTGCTGCCTTTCTCCCCAGGTGGTGGGAAACAGCCAGGCCCAGCTGAAAAACATCTCCTCAGAAACTAACAGGAGGGAGAAACTGTGGGGTAGGATCCAGTGAAAAAAAGTGCTTTGCTTTCAGTGTCTTTTTAAAGGAAAAACAAAAGTGTCTGCTGCTCCACAAGTCTCTCCCCTGCCCCTTAACTGTTGCATAATTCTCTCAAAAATACTGACAGGACAAACCAGAATATTTTATGGAAATGTCCTCATGAGTCCCTGGAGCAAGCCAGCAGGAGAAGTGATGAAATACATCCCCCCTCACCTCCTGTTAACAGTGTACAAAACCAAATGATCTTTCCAGACACTTCGCTGACCAATATATGCAACTTTCCAGCACTTGTCTATATTTTTCACTTATAATTTTCCTCTTGGTTTTACCTTGTCTTCCCTGCTGCTCTAATCATGGCCTTCTCCTGCGAGCCCCCTCTTCGTTAAGGGACGTGGTGTCAGAAGGAGGCTGTATCAAGTGAGTGCTGGTATTGAACAACTGCACTCCAGTCTTGCCCCAGCTGGTCTAGGGATGGCTGAGGTGACCTCCCGTTCCCTGATCAGCAGGTAAGTCCAGAGCAGAAGCAAAGCGCAGCATCACGTCAATGTGCTCCGGCAAAACCCAGCGTAAGCTGTAGAAAAAATGAAGAACTTCTCCAAGCCTGCATTCTTACCTTGTGGGAATGAAGGTGCTCAGGCCATGAGCGTATCGCTTTGCCAGCTGTTGCCAAGCATGTCGTGCCCTGAGGACACCAGGTACCATGGAGGACAGCAGGTACCAGCTACACGCTACCCTTTTGCAGTGTGCAGACTCACTGCTGTAGGAAACCTGCACATCAACTCAATGCTGGTGCCACAGCCAGGACAACATCTTAGAAGTGGGTCTGGGATTTAAAGTGATGCAGCCCCGCATCACATTTAAATGCAGACTGAATTTAAAGTGGCAGCACCTGCTGCCAGACGAGGTCAGAAGTGGCATCCTCCAGTGCCTTGGCTGCGGAGCGCCTTGTTAAAAAACCAGGACTCTGGGTAGGGACCTCCAAAACAGGAGCAACCTGAACCCCGTTCACTGGGGGAGACTGTGGCCAGCGCGAAGGTGCTCAGCACCTTGGTCAGATGTCTGCAGGGATGGACCAGCACTGGGACACAGGATGAAGGAACTGCAGTCACAACTGGGCATGGAGCGCAGTGTTTGCTATGGGTGGGGGACTCTGAACCATGTAATACTTGGAGAAGGTGAGGGGTGGCTATCAACAGCGAGAAGCTGCTCTCAGTTCACAGAGTGCTGACAGACATGGGGAAGACCACAGCACATAAATATATCCATCCACAGCCGCAGCCCCCAGAGACTGCGGGCTGCCAAGGGCACCTAGATGTGGGGCTCACCAATAGCTGCGTTCCTCTTCTCAAACTTCATTTTGAGCTCTGACACAAGGGCGTTGTGAGCACTGCCATGACCTCTCTTCTTCAGTTGCTTGTTTATAAACTTGGGAGTGAGGGAGCCAGACACAGTTGGCACCTGCCACCCTGGGGCATCTCCCCTGGGAGCCAGGATGGGGGGCGGCGGGGGTGAGGGGATGGTCGGTGGCACGGGGGCAGCCTGGACGTTGTTGTTGCTGTTCTCGTTGTGTAGGCTCTTGGCATCATCCTCAACGACAAACTTCTCTGCAGCATTGCTGGGCCTCTTGAACTTCAGCCACTCCATCCTGACTGTCCGGGACTGCGGGGTCTGCCTCTTTTTTATGATCCTTCTTACCGGCATGATTTTGTTGGACCGCTTATTGCGCCAGAACATGGCAGTAGAGATCATGATAGTTATCAGCACCATTATGCCCATGACACCAGCTAGCACTCCTAAGGCTTTCATGGGGTTATCTTTAGTTTGCATCAAAAAGGCGGCCATAGGCCCTTTGTGAAGAGTCTGTAAAAGAGTACAAAGAAAACACATGACTTACTCTAAGGGACAGACAGTGACCCAGAACTTTCATTTGTCCAAAATATGTTAACAAGCAGGGCTGACTAACGGAAGTTGTCTCTTAAAAAAATGAGAGTCAAAGAGCCAGTCCAGGTTTGGAGAATTTGGGGGGGGCAGGCGACTGAGTAAGTGTTATGGTATCATGAGATGGACAACTGTTGAACACAAAATATAAGCCAAATATTACTGCCGAATTAGTGCAGATTCCTGCGTGTTACCATAGAGTTTGTTTAACTTGCAAGAACAGAGCAAGAAAATAACTGGCTCCAGGATCTGCAGCTGCATTGTTGTACTACATTTTAGAGTTAATTTCCTAGGAATAATAGTGTTGAACCCAAACAGTTTATGACTAGAAAATGATCTTTCAAAAACAGTTGCAGGTGATACGGTGATGCAGTTTATAGGACTATTACTAAGCATGGCATTAAAAAGACTATGAGAAAACTTCACTTTATAAAATTACAGTGTAGAAATGAGTAGCTAGCAGGTCTGTGCTGCATTCTGTTTCCAAGTACTCTTTTACAGACATAACAAAACTCTTTGAGGTAGGGTTCATGAGTAGAGCTAAAGAGCTTTGTTTTCAGAAATGAAATAAGCAGTAACAGAAGCTACATATGGCATATTAAGGACAAATGAATGGCCAGTTCACTTTGCAGCTTAGCACACTGTGCGTCTTGGACGTCCCCGTATAATTTTGCGGATTTTGCCCTGTGGATGGAGCCTGGATCTTTTCACACTTTTCCAGTACATGATGGTGGAGATCACCATTGTTACAGAAATGGTGGAAAGGACGCCACTCATGCAAATTCCAAATATTGTCCATGGACGCTTCTTGAGGCCTAAAACATAGGATTTTACCCTGTTCTTGATCTGGAAATATCAAAAATAAGAGAAATGGTCAACCCTCACATAGTTATATTTTAAATAGGCCAGTATCTATTGTAAATACAACTAGGGAACTAGGGTAAAATGTGTACAGGATAGAAAGCATGTAAAATAAAGGGACCTAAGTGTTGAACTAGGCACAGGAGAGGAGACAGTTGCAATGACATGGAGCTTAATCCAGAAACACTAAAAGAAGTTTGGAAGCACGTATAAACACTTGGCTGAACAGGAACAAAGGGTATCAGCGCAGCACACAGATCATGCTAATTCATGGCATAGCAGTCCAGCTTTGGACTACATTTCCAAGAGAAGTTCACAATGAATACAAGCTCCTGCAAAGGTCTCAGTGTTGTGCAAGGCCAGGAGTTCATTCAGAAATGGCACATTCATGAGCAAGTTTGTTTACCAAGAACTGGCTATAAAGCCACATGTGGCTGTGGAGAGACAGGGCTACCCACCGTGCCCCACTCCTCTGGCCTCGACTCCAGGAGGGAATTGTCACCCAAACTTTGCATGTCTAGTAACAGGTTATCTGCATTTTTGGTCAGCGGTCTAAGCTCCCAGCTTTTAGTCAATGGGGACAAAACGACACCTCCAGAGTAGTAGTCACCACATGCTAAAATAGGTATCAAAGACAGTGAGTATCAGGAGAGCCTTGTGGCTAGCTTGGACTTGAACCTCTGACTTTTAGACATTTAAAGTAAGATCAGATGGATTTCTCCGTATGACTCTACACTAGCATGCTCATATCTTTACCCTTCCCAGTCTGTGGAGGGAGATAACTAAGAGTATCCTTAAAGGATGCTTCAGAGTTACCTCTTGTCATGTGTTACACAGGAACACTATTTTTAGGTCAGATCCCTAAACTTAGTGAATATAAACTCATTAATATACACCCCATTGTCTTCACTTCACTTCTGTATTTTCACAATCTACCTCAGACATATTATCCAAGACCCAATTCCGCTACCCTGAATGTTTCCTATTGCCAAAGAGAAATGGGCAAAGAGATGTTATTGAAACTCATGGACCACATTACCTTACAGGTAGCAAACAATATTAATAATTTTGCTGAGCAAAGAGTTTTTCTATTATTTAATTAGGAATGGACTTAAGCTAGAAACGAAAAGCAGAGCAGCCCAGTACTTTGGAGGAACTTGGATTCACATCAGCTTTGCTGTTCTGCATTACATGGATTTTGTGTATTTAAATCCAACCAGATGACAGAATTTCAACCCTGGCTTACTTCACGTGAAAGTCTAATGAATTAAGTGTCGGACAAATGCGGGTGAGTAGTACATGACCTGAAATAAGTCCACTTGTTATGAGTGCAGTCAACATCTATTTTGTAGCAATGCACTGATGGCTAAATAGTATAGGATCAACACAAGGAAAAAGATGACATACACTTAAGAAGATGCTATATCTCAGTAACAGTTATTTGACCAGCTGTTTGAAAACCTTGAATAAACAGGATTAGACACAAGTACGTGTCTGTGTTGGCAGTGTGTAACAGTTGCAGGGGTAAAAACTGATAGAAATTATATGAGGAGTTTCAGAACTGAGCTTTGTTCAACTCCTTCTTGTCTCACCAAATTTGACACCTGTTCAGAGCTTCCAGTTGTGAAGAGGTAATTAATACCAAAACTAATACCATTAATAGTTAGCTGGTTCAGCCTGCATTCTAGTTACTGAGTCTGTCCTATACAAAACTTTGCCTGGAATCAGCCTTGGGTAACAACTCTTGTGTAAATGTCTGCACAAAAAACATAGGGCATTTTGTAAGCATAAAGTGGGAGAATTTCTGTTTATCATGGTAATGACACTCACAGGATAAATAGGAGAAATAGCTTGCAATACAAACCTGGGACAGCATCACCTTAGCCAGCCATCACAGTGGCCCAGTCAGTTAACACGCAGACCAGGGCGAGGGAGGCCTGAGCAGTGGAAGTCTGGGAGCATTTGGACACCGCAGGTTAAGCGCTTTGGCTCTCAGCACTACCCTGCATGTTCAAAACACCTTCAAGTCACTGTATCCATTACCAACAGTATCTCAGAACTGGGTCCACAAACAGTGCCACTATGCAGTCTATTTAGCTGTTGTTTCTTCCTGAGAGGCATGCTACATTTTGAAGAGTACTGATTTTTCTTGTACACATAAAACAAAAGAAGATACAAAATAAAAAGAAATGAAAGCTGCTATGGGAAGCACTGTCATATCTCTGTGGGCCAAAACCTGGAAGAAACACACTCTCAATGGCCATCAAAGGAGTTAAAATACCACTGCTCACAAAAGATAATGCTCTGCTGTTTTTTTGCTGTGACTTCACAGTTATAATGAGCACTGGCCCAGAGAAGGGTTGGGGACAATTAGAAGGTTACAGAACCGTGGCAGAAGTTTGGAAGTAGCTAAACTGTTTGCATCAGCTCCAAGAAAGAAGAAGTCCAATCGTGGGACGAGAATATAATTTAAAGGACTAAAACAACTGCTTGGATTAAAAGATGTCATCACCTATTTTTTATTTAGTGGGCATGTGTAGTCCCTTACAGAACCCTGTTGACATGTCTGTCTCCTGCAGAGAAGCTCCTCATCCCAAGTCCTGCAGGTTGTCCAAGTGTCCAGCGGTCACTGGGACTACCCAGCTTTTGAAAGGCTCCAACATGGACACATGCTTCAGAAAATGGTTTCATAAGACCCAGCATTGTGCAGTTTCAGTGCAGACAGATGCTTTCAGGCTGTGTACCTGAAGGGCAGGCTGCAGAAAATACCGCTCTGCAGCACATGGGGCTTGTTCCTGCCATCCTTCCTCCTTGGCTTCCTCCTCAGAAACCTGAGTTTACCAAAGAGAATGCCCACGTCTCTCTTCGCTACTGAAATGGTGATTTATTCCCTTTGTTCTTCTCTCTCCTGCCACAACAGTTTGCAGTGTGCAGACACTCACACCTCCCAGCAGCTTCTCAAGAGCCTTTCATAGTGCAGTGAGCAGAACCAGTGGCAGTGTATCCACAAGTTGGACACTACAGGAGTGTGTGGTTGAGCTGTTCAGCCACGAGACCAGCTAAGGCTCACCAGCTATATTTAGAAGACTCAGTAAGTAGGTGAAGCTGTTAAGAAGCCAGGCTATCAGAGATTACAGACGACTTGGGCTGTGTCGACCTGAGCAAATGGATCTGAACAATGAACCAGCTGGTTCTGAGGAGCCCAGTTCTACACATTTAGCGTTTCTGGGGTTTTGCTTCAGATCGCTCTAGGCTGGTTGCAGGGGCAGGCTGCCTGCTAATGCCAAAGCATGCTAGGTGTGCTCCACAAACACATTTATGAAATGAAAGAAGTCCACTTTGTGTGCCTGGAGTTATCTGAGCTACTCCACAGTATGTGGGGACGATCAGGAGATTTGCCTCAGAAGTTACTCCTGATCTGAGGTAGAACACAAGCTGCCCTCTCCAGTGCTTATCCCAAAAAGCAGTGCTATCGCCATACGTGAAGGCTGCATTTACATCACTTTGCAATACAAACATGAGCATGCAGCAAGACTTCTCAATTCAAACCAGCCTTCTCTGAACAATTGTTTTTCAAGGTCCATGTAACTGTGGAAAGAAGAGGCTAACTGCTCTGCAAATGTGGCAAAGGATGTTCAGTGCCATCAGCAACCACAGTTCAGCAGGCTGCAGAGTTAGTGTGAGAGGAGGAGATATCCACATGAATTCACAGAAGGTATTTGTTGAAGCTTCCAATCAGGGGACTCTAAAACTGAGACTCAGCAGCTATATTTGGAAGTCTAAATGAGTGGTCAAAGCTATTAAGAACCACAGATTATGCTGCTAAATGTGGATTTAAGCCTCAGTCCACCAAGAGGTGTAAATAAACACCCCCACGTACTTGCAGAACCTCAGTGAAGCCATGAAGAGGCAGAGGGATCCCCCCATCCCAGCCTCAGGATCAGGAGTGGGAATCAGCTTTCCATTAAAATCTTGGGCAGCAGGAATAGATTTTTGTGTGAGACATAAGGGTGAAAAAAGAACGGCTTTTTCAGCATGTGTTTCTTATTCTGTTGAGAAAGGATAGGAGATTAACAGATGCCACTCAATACCAGTTTCCATAAAACCAGCCTCAGTTAAATTAAAAGGCCTCTGGAATTTTTTATCCCTGTATGATTCCAAGAGCAAAAGGTCCTTTTGATGTGCAATACTGCTGAACTTAGCCACAAGGCATCGATCTCGAAGGGCACAGCCTTGCGCTAATTGCAATGGTAAATGTTAATCAGAAAATATGCCTGTTTAATTACTTGGTGTGATTAACACTGCAGGAAACCTCTAGAGGATGCATTCAAAAATATCCTCTTTATCCAAAATCAGTAGCACACTAAATGCCCACCAAAAAGCTAATGAAAAGAGACTTTGTACAGTTGGAGCGAACTGTACGTGTTTAACAGCCTTTGAGGGTGTGTGTGTACGTGCTGTCCCTGTACCAAGAGACTGCCTTCTTCACAGTGCTAGCAGGGACTGTGCTGTCTCTGGGACATAAGGAGTGACCAAGGGTTTGTGCACTGACACTGCACCCACTCACATGGAAGCTGAAATTTGAGAGTGGTTTTTGCAAGATGTGATGCTCTTGAAAAAAAAACTAAAAAAACCCCACAAAACAAACCAACCCCAAACCAGAAAAACCCAAACTGACAACAACAAAAAACCTCCCACAAATAATTGCAAGCAATAGAGCAATAGAAGAAGTAATGGAGGAATGTACGGAAGTTTATGGAGGATGTGACGTCAGATTAGTAGTGTGGATTCTGCTGAAGTGATGTACTCAAATGAAGAAAGAAGATGCTGTTGCTGTCTTGGGCTCTTTGTTGGGATTTGGCAAACAGAAGAGCATGGGAAGAAAGGAATAACTGTGCCAGAGAGGAATTCATGTCTTCCCAGCCCTCTCTGTTTCCCTTTGCACTTTATCAGGAGGGGCTCTCCCTCACCTTGTGCCGAATCTGTAGTCCTGGGGTGGGGGATTAAAGGAAGCAGAGGGGACTTTTTAGGAGACACCTCCTTTCATCAGGTGCTGATGTTGCTTCATGCACTAGAAGAAAATCCAGGAAACTCTTTATCCCAAAACATCAGCTGGTTCAGGGACACACCATCTCCCCCAGCAGAGAGGGTGTAGGGCACCCTTCCTCCCCTCGACACCCCTCAGCCCCGCACACTAACAGAGAGGTTACCGGTTCCCCTGGGAGGGGCGGGCAGGCTGTAGGGTGTCACATACCTGCACCTGGTAAGGAGTGTCAGTGGAATAAGAGGAGATGGAGAGAACAGAGAAAGCCTGCCATAGCTAAAGGAGCAGTGGGTGCACTTTGACCGAAGGGAAGGCCGGCTGCTCCCTGTAGGAAAAGATTTGCATCTTTGCCCAATATGTGTGTGGTCCAGAGACTGTCAGGCTAATGATGCGTTTCTCATCTACTTTAAAACCCATTTCCTCCCTGCGTGTACCTACTTAAAGGCATGGCAAGGCAGTTACAATAAATAAGAATCATGCAAGCATGTGCTGCTCACCATAGATCACTGCTCATTCTTCGGTTGATGTAAAAGTTGGCCTAACAGGAAACTCTCAACCTATGTGTGCTATCTTTTGAGAGTCTTGTTTCATCTGCTAACAACACTGCAATTACTAACCTCGCATCCAAAATTCTATGTACTTTAAAGCACTTCTATAAAATTGTATCGTTATTCCTATGTCACTTAGGTTGACTTGCAAAACTGGTCTGATAAATTTCACTCTGATCCCCTTTCCATGCACTTTTTGTAGGGGAAAAAGATTGTTTTCTTCTCCTGAATAAAACCAAAAAATAGAAATTTAGCAGTCAGGATTTACCTTTACTCTCAGGCATCTATAGTCCTTAATTTGCATAGAACTCTAACAATCAGATGCAAGAAACTCATCTCCCAACCACATTAAGCTTCTACCTTTGTACCTATGCAATTTCTCTGATCAAAATGTATGTTACAATTGTGGCTGTAGAATCCAGCTTCACCACAAGGCTCTAGAAACACTCTACAAAACAGAGCTAGCAAGAAAGGAGGAACAGTAGCTGGCAACTTTTTGGCTGTTCATTTCGACTCCTGAAGCATTTTTAAAGTAGTCTGAGAAACGAAGCAAGCAGTGACTACTCTTTGGTGCCTCTCAAGGATCATCTCACATAAGGACTTTACTAAAACGTTTACTTACCTCCTCTGTGATATCAATCTTCAAAACTGCTGTGGTACTGAAGGACGGGGAGCCTCGGTCTTTGGCCTGCACCACCAGTGACCATATGCAGTCTTTGTTCTTCGTGATATTGTGGATGATGTCCAGGGAACGGATATAGGATTTCAGCTTGATTTCCCCAGTGCTTTGGTCTATATCAAATACATTGGCTGGATCTGCTTGCATGATGGAATAATCCACAATGTTGTTGGGTTCTTCTGCATCTTGATCTATAGCCTGGTAGGGGAAATGTAAAGAACAAAGATGTTATTATTTGTGTCTTTGCCTGAAGACAAAACACTAAAAGTTTCTGAATGTTCACTTCCAATAATATCCATGCTGTGAGATGACTGGGCTGCTTTTGTTTCATCTTGGAAACAATTTCCCCTTTTCTGGTATCAGCTACGCTACATTTTCTAGCAAGAAACAGCAGGACTAGAGTTCTTTCTGTATACGTGATTTATATTTGAAATTTAATAAAATCAGAGGAAAAACTGAACCATAACCTACCTGTAGAACGCAAATGGTGCACTGCTGGGGAGTTTCTCACACAGTGTGTGTGTGGGACAAGTGTGAAGTGAATAGAGAACAATGGGATTAGCTCCACACTATGAACTATAGGTGCCTTAATTTTTGCGCTGTGGTATTTATTCTACTAATGTTAGGTGTTGTGTAATCATGCTTCACTATATGATTTCAAATATCTGTAACACAGGATATTCTGCTCTTTTGCCTGTGAACTGTTATTGCGTTTTTTAACCTCTTGTTCCACACTGGATCAATGAATACAATTCCGCAAAGCGAAGGGAAACGAGTTGTATGGTTGAGCACAAAGCTGTGGCAGGAAGGTTAAATATTCAGAACCCTGCACTTTCATTCACTCATCTTATTTGTGCTTCTTATGATCACTGTGTAATCCAGGATCTTCCACCAGCTCATGGTTCAAATACTGTAACAGAACTTTATCTTTTGCCTATAGAATTTATTTCTCCTTCTCAGCAGTCTGTAAATGGTATCATTCTGTGCTTTAATGCATTTGTTACATACAAACGGATGTGCAAAATAAAACCCCAGGAAAAGCCAGCTTTCAGGCATTCATCATGATCCTTGAGCAATAAAAGGCAGAGCTGGAGCTTTTCCAGAGCACTTTGCAACACACTGTGTCATCTCTCACCTCTATCTTCACTGGTGACCCAATGATCATCGTCTTTTCCTGGATGTTTTCATTGAACTCTGGCGAGTGGTCGTTGACATCTAGCACAGTGATAAACACTTCAGCCAAGCTGTACTTCCCATCTGTGTCCTCTGCCTTCACATAGAAATTATACTTCGAGTTCACTTCAGCATCTAATACAGCCCAGGGCTGGGTATAAATTATACCTGTTGATGGGTGGATTAGGAACCTGGAAAAGAAACACGGAAAGACTTTTGAGTTTTTTGGTTACTTAATGTGTGTTTACAGCCTGGAGCAAAGGTTGGCTCTAAACATTGAAATGCTGTGCCCAAAGATTGGAACTCTTCACCTAACTCCTGTCTGGCTGTATTTCCAAATCATTCTCTCTACATATTTTTTTCTAGTTGCTTGAGGCTTGAAAGCCAGAGAACTGACAGTGTCTGGTATTTTTCTATCTATTGTGCATTTTAGGTGCATTTTCTGTTAACAGCCTTTGGCCTCACTAAATACTTAGTGTGATAGCCTTCTCCCAGAGTGATTTCTTTGCATTAGAACATTAAGAAACTGGCTATCTTTTTTCCAGTTTTTAACTACAATGTATTAGATCATGTCCTGCATATATTAAGATTGATTGATATCACCTCAATAGCTAAGGGAAGCATGCTGCATATCATATTTAAGCTCTTCGCTTCTCAGAATGGGTAAGAAAAATGGCTGCTCTCAAATACCCCAAAGTGCAGGGCAAATTACCTCCTCCAAAAATAATCACTTTTCCGTAGACTGGCACTGGGGTAGAGTGGGTGTTCAGATTTCTCTGTACCAAGTTCAGTTCTACATATTTGTAATTACTGAGACATTGTCAAAAGTGCCAGCCAAAAGCTTGGGTTTATAGAGAAAATACCAAGCCAGTGTCTTTTTAAAATGGACTGCCAGTGTAGGCTCCAATAAGTAGGGTTTTTAACAGATGTAAGGTTTTATATACTCTTTAATTTAACATACAGGATAACAAAATATTTTCTGTATTCCAACTGTGAGTGCAACTGAGAGCGACTATAAAAGGGGCACTTTGTAACCCAGAATCTTCAATTGTTTTCACTACCCTGTTGAATACAAATACAAGTGTTGATGAAAGTCAAGACCTGGAGGTAGGCAGAGCTGTGCAAACTCTTGGTAGGAAACAATGCCCATGCTGAGTGTCTCCTTGGCATGAAACCCAGTCTAACTATGCAGAGAGGACTCTCATCACCCCCATTTTAGTGCAAGGACAGAAGCACTAAGATGTGAAGAGATTACAGCAGTGCATCCCACTCCCACTGGCAGCTTGGATGTAGATTACCAGCGTAATGGTTTTATCTTCAACAATTAGCACATTATTCCTCTTGCTCCAGTATAACTCATCTTTCTGTCAAGGCAACTGCATATCCACTGATGGAACCCCTGAGACAGAAAGAATGATGCCTCTAATTGAAACTCTCAAATCTGCATCAGGCTCTGTGTTCAGCAGATCTGGAGGTGCCAGGGCTAGGAGGCTGAGCCAGCCTTGCAGAGCCATGCCATTCTGGCACAAAGGAAAGAAAAAAACAACATACTTACGAAAGAAAAAAAATAGTCTTCACATCTTAAATTCTGCATTCAACAGCATAACAACAGTGAGTATGAGCATCCCCAAAATTCCAATCAGAATGAAGTTGCACCCACATTTTTTTCTAAATCCTTCATCAACAACCTTCACAAGCTTCTTTGCACCAGCTGCTACATATTAAACCTAAGAGGTCTGCCTGCATGACATGACCTTTGCCTGCTTGTCTCTGTACAGTTAGCAGCTGGCTTAAGGACTTAGTGAAGAGCTCAAAATAATCCATCCTGGAAATGCCCACATATGTGTATCCTTTTGGCTACAGAAGAGATTCACCCTTAACATCTTGGATTTTGGACTTTGTGCCTCTTAAATGGCTTTCACCTTAACAGGAAGAGTTCAGCTTTAACTCCAGGTGGATAATGTACGGAGAAAAATGGATTCTGGGGATGAGGGCCTGAAAAGCTCATTCATTTCCAGTATTCTGCCCTGCAGCCCCACCGTGTGCAGCAGCTGCAGGTTCCAGCAGTAACGTCTATGATGGCAGGTGATGCTAACCATGGCTGGGAGCCCCGACCAGTGGGCCAAGGCAACTGCTGGGATGGAAGCAGTGTGGGAGAAACCAGTGTTCAGGATGTTCTTACCTCAGCACTATCCCCAAAGACAGGGAGTTTGACATCATTACAAAATCAAGTAAGCATCAGATTACCTTCTTCCCTGACACAGGACTATTAGGTTTAAATATATAAAATGCTTTGAACACCCAATGCAGCTGACCTCCAAAGCTAAAGTTTATATTCTTTAAAGTCTTGTTGTCTTTGATTTATTCTGACAAGAGGTTAAACAGAACTATTTGTACAGCTATACGGAATACGAAGGGGAAAGAGGGGAAAGAGCAAGGGATTTTTTTTTCTCCAGAATTGACTTTGCACAACAACCAGACCAAAACCACCAGTTTCTCTTACAAGTGTTTTTCAAATGGTGGTTTAAAAGATCCTTTGTATTGGTACTTCAGCTGCCTTATGTCTCTTTGGGGGCCTGTGGGTAAAATTCCACGGGTTGATGAAGCAGATGTTTAATGATCACACTATAGTTTTTCTGTTTCGTTTGTTTTGTGGGTGTTTTTTCGTTTTTTTTTTTTTTCTTCACAGAGTTTACAAGGAATATGGCATAAATGTCCTTGGAAATGAGGAGGTCAAGAATAAGTCTGGTTTGGTGTGGGTTTTGTTTGTTTGCTTGTTTTTTTTAATGCCTTTAAAACTCTGCTTAGAGATATGTAGGTTTGTTTTGGTTTGTTTTTTTTTACTTACAGATCTGCTCCAGTTCCATAGATAGAGTACTTGACTTCTCCCCAAAGTCCTGAATCTGGATCTGTAGCCTTAAGAAAATAAGAGAGTCATCCTTTATTAAATTTGAAAAAGAAATGCTTCATTTTTCTTTCAATAACAGGCCATGTAGAAACCCAAATGCTTTCCCCTCTTTTTGCCACTACATTTTTAGGAGGAAATCACATAAACAAACATGCCCTTAGAAAACTGCAAAATCTCACACAAGGAAACACCACTGGCTGTCCCAGGGAGGCTGTGGAGGTGCCACCTGTCTCCTGGCCAGGCTGGTGCCCGGGCTCTCGCAGGGACAAAGCCACTAGATGGCTCCAGCTATCGACACTTAACACATCCTTCCTTTAACAGAGATGATGAAGCTAATCTCAGTGACACGGACAAACTGCCCACTCTCAAGCTTTCCTAATTATCAGATAAGTATTAATGTATATTCCCTAGACAAAATTATGTACTTCATACAGAGAATTTTTTAAGCCTCTGCCTGTTTAATTGATTCAATTTAAAGTAACGCATAACGAATGTTTCAATCTATACACAATATTTCAGCTTTGTTTATATTTTAATCACTCTTGTGCCTGTGTGACTTTTAGTAATGCAGATACTACACCAGATGATGTCTTTGTTCCAGACTCTTGTTGGCTTCCTTTCTTAGCTCAGGACTAGGAAATCTATTGATTTGGTAACAGCTATTTCCATGAGCTCCCGCTTCTCTCGTAGCTGTGAGAAGATGTTATACTATATTGTTGAATTTGGCCACCAAAATCTCACAGCAGAAGTGGTTGGTTCATTAGTCTTCCTGTTTAAATATTCAACAATGTATTTGATTCTTGCAAGCTTAACGTAACACACCTGCAGCCCTGCTGATAGGTGGGGTTTTTGTTGTTTAATATGAGCTTGTCAGCTTCTCTCACTCCATAATTTTGACCACAGGCTACTTTAGGACCACCTAACTTTTCGTAAAACATTTGCATCCCTGGGGCTTCTGCCAGAATTGCCACCCCAAGTACTTGAAGTATCTCAGTTTGTCAAGTATATTTCTGAATCTGGGTCAAGTACTGAGTTGACATCACATGACAGTAAATTTCACATGGACTCCTCAGCTATGCTGTTCTGTGCACCTTGCCTCAGAAGAACTAGTTTTGTTCCTTTTGTTGATTTGTTTTTTTCCTGTCCACCTCCTATATTTTTTTAATTCCTCTTGCTGCAAAGATAGTATGTTTTGGGAGTCTCCATTTTCTACAGATTTCCTATTAGTTTCCTCTAATAGCCTTTCCTGTACTGTTTATGTTCCACTTCTTTCATTCCTCAATCCCTAAAATTAGCCTTCAGCACTTTATTGTTGTGATTATTTAATTTTCTTTCTGACATGTAGTCAGGCTGTGCTGGAGATCTCTGGCAACCTGCCTCCACCATCCTTACCCCCGAGGCTGCTGCAAGATGACTTGCGTCACCCACCGAGCCCCACATGGCCAGGAGCTTTCTCAGCTTTGTGACATGAGAGCTGTTTCCACTCCTAGGAGCTGCACTAAAGAGATACAGCTCACACCAACGGTTGGAAGTGCTTCTCCAGCACATAGGGCCCATGCGATACCCTGACTTTCTTCCTAAGAAAATGGGAGATATTACAAAATCTATAGGCATATTTTTTCCCACTGTGAGAAGATACTTACATAAGGATTTTTCTTTCCCAGCTCTAAGAATTTTAATGTTATATTCTTGCCTTCATTAACTGTCTAATTAGGCTTTTAGCAGCCAGATTTCTTCCAGGAGGAGGAGACTTATACCTACTAAGCAGCCATCTTGTTTTCTTCATATATGTACTTCAGCAAGAAAATCTAGTAAATCCAATTCCACTTGGTCATAACTGAATCTTCCTGCTGGACACTGACTTGACTGGGGCTTTCTTAGAACTCGCAGACCATGTGATTTGTCTTAAAAGCAAAACGTCTTTAATTAAAAAACAAAGTAAATTTGTTGTTCTGGAAAATGGTTGCCTCAAACTATTTTTTTTTTCCAGAAGTGGTTTTTTGTTGTTGTTGATTCTGGAAAGGAAATGGAGTTCAGGCTGGAAGCTGAATGGTGAGTAAGATTTGCTGCTTGCCCCTGTCACTATTTTTAAGGTACTCGAACTGTCACCACAGACATGTAGAGCAGAGGGCATTACTTAAAAGATGAGTGAAACTTACTGTAACAGCAACTACATTTGAGCCTCCCGGGGAGTTCTCAGGGATCCTGGCGATGTAGTAGTCAGAAGAGAACTTTGGTACGTTGTCATTGGTATCCAGCAAGCGTATCACTACATCCGCTGTCGAGCTGAATTTCTCTGGTGTGTTCACTTCTATTGCAAGAAGCTAAGAAGGGAAAAAACAGGAAATTAGTAAGCAGCAGCTATTATTACTTCTTAAAGGAGCTTTCTTCCACCACCCATGGCACATTGGTGCATTTTAGCCTGGTTGGACCAGACAGATCTGAACAGGGAGATAACGAGCTGGGTCAGCATGCAGCCACGGCTTGTTGGTGCATGCTTGCAATGGGCAATCAAGCTGTGCAAAGAGGACTTCTCAGTATCATCTTTTGGAGCTGTTCCTACTGTGTGAACATTAATAATGGTTGGAAATAAACAGTGAAAGGGTTCTTGAAGAAATTAATCTCAAAGGTTTACTTGTAATTACTGTAGAAAACATCTGCTCTAAAAGCAGAGTTTGGTCACTGAGTTTCTGTGCTAACTTTTGTGTTTGGGAGCATAGCAAAAGAAATTTTTGAAGGGACAGTCATACAAACATCAGGAAAAACCTACTCAGGAACAATCTCAGCTCCTAAAGCAGCACAGAGATAAAAATCTTACTGCTTATTTTGCACGTGGAGCTAGAAGTAAATTGTAACATCTGTGGTGAAATAATTCAGAAATAATCTGCTTGAGTCAGTTCATCTTAGAATATCTTACAAGGGCTTAGTATTTTTACTTGGTTTTCTGCATTCACTTTTTATTCCCTCTCCTTTTAGCAGCCATAGTCCACCTATGCCAACACACTGACAACATCTTCCTTCAGGGACGGATTTTTGTCAGCTTACTTGCCTGCGCTATCTTATGCAGAGCTGTGTTGTTTGTTTTATGCAGAGAGGGAAAAAAATAGCATAAAACTATTTCTTCCCAGGACTACATACCAACAACTAATACAAGTGCCGGAAGAGCAAACTGAGATGTAGTCTTTTAAAGTGGCAGGTCAATTTTTAAAATAGGGTTTGATTTTGGCAACTGAAGATAACTGCAGCCTCATCCAGTCCCAGTCTGCAAGTGACATGAGCATCTACAGAACGTGAGGGGCAGGCCCAGGCTCCTGTCAAGGTGGGACGCACTCTAAGCTGAAGGAGATGGAGGCACGAGGTTTGGCCTCCAAAGCATGTCAGCACATGACAAGGTGGGACAACAACATCTGGCCCCTGTGGCAGAGGGACTTGAGATCCGTGAGGCCAGGCTGGAGGGATACAAACTACTACAGCTGCCATGCCTTGGGAAACCCACTCTAGCTCTTGGACAGCTGGAAACAAAGGAGGTCCTGACTGCCAACTACATTTAAGAGCCAGTCCTAAATGGAACATAGATTTTCTCTAGTAGCTTTTGCTTCAGGTAGTTTTTCAGCGTATCTTCTAGCGAAATTAGTTTTAATTCTTCTCTTGCATTTTACTATTCAATAACAAACCAGAGGAGAGGAACCACTGCTTACAGAAAAGAAAAACTGAAGATACCATCTCAAAGCTGCTGTGGGATACATGTTAAACAGAAATAAGAATATATTTAATCCAAAATTCTAACCAGAATGACTACATTGACAGTTAAAACTGGGCAGGAAGCAATTTTAACTTTTCAGAGAGATGGAAATGGCAATGAGGTCTTTATAAAGTATTTGCTGCCATATATTACTGCCATAGCATCCAGCTGCACCTTCTTCGTTTGGAATCTAGACAAAGGCTTTGCATTTTTAGCAAACCCGTATGGTCTTTCTCCAGTAGAAATAATTTAATACACCAACCCCCCCTCAAAGTGATTAACTGCTTAAGCTAAAAAAATATATATCCTTTTTCTTGGTAATTGATTCTTTCAGTCATCATAGCAATCATATTAACTACTTTGATTTCTATTAGTATTCATGAGGAGGTCATGTGTAACTTCTTTACTGATCTTTCGGTAGTTTAACCTGAATAAATGTGCACTTATTATAATTAGTTTCTTAGTACTTTATGGCCCTTTCAGAATATTCCGTTTTAATGGAAGTAATGATGCCTCATACTTTTGTAGCATCTATAACCTATGAAGCTCAGAATGACTTAGGAACATTACAAGAGGAGACAAGCAGCATACTGCAGTGAAATGTCTTGCTACGGACACAAAGCAAAACATGGAGCAAGGGTGAGAACAAAATCCAGGGAGCTGGCTTCTGAATGGTGCTAAAAATGCCACTTTCTGTCCAAAATCAAAGTTACCATATGTTAATACTCAGCTAGATAGTTTTGCCAATTTTTAAAAAAAAATTCTTACAGGGATTGCCTACACTACTCTTTGCAGACAGAACTGAATTATACAGATGCTCAGAGGCAGCTGACATAAACCAGACTACTTAATTATCTTGTTGATGAGCCAATGAATCCATCAGGGAATGTGATAATGCAAGGGTCCAGCTTTTGGATAAAAGCTGGTTCTTGTATGTCTGGCTTGGAGCATGGGTGAGATAGCCTCAGACCAGCCTGCAAAAGGCCAGGTAGATACAGGTACACTCTGACAAAGGCAGTGAGCAATTTTGAGAAATTATCTTCCAGTCAGCTGGGGTCTTCAGCCAGCCAACATTCAAAATCATGATCATGAACCAAATTACTAGGACTAAGCAGGTAAAGTTCTGGCTCCAGAGAAATTAGGATTTCATCCCGTTAATTTATCATTGTAAGATCAGAAATAACATCCTTGGGGTTCAGTCTAGAAGGACTCAGAGCCAACAACATGTGCTGTTTCCATATAGAGATAGTACTCAACATTTTGCACTGACTGGACTAAATTAGTCCACAGATGCATTCATTAAACCTCTGGAAGTTCATGAACCAGGGGCAGAAATGAATTGCCTTTACATGGAATATAATGTCACTGACAACGCATCAGAGAGCTCCAGGTGGATTAAGAAGATAAATTGCATCAGATACACAGGCCATTGTACACATATCATATACACAGGCAGAGAGGACTCAGAAAGCAGATGTACCTTGAAGGTTAACACCTTGAATTTTTCATAGTCAATGGCAGCAGAATTTTCCACTATTATTGTAACCTGAGCCTCATTCAGGACAGTTTGAGGAACCACTCGGAAGATGCCACCAGGTCCAACAAGACGGAGGTTGAATTTGGCATTGGCTCCCTGTGAATGAAAGCAGATATGGCATTGTTTTCAGTGAACGATGCATTCCTTAAAGCCTAGATTGGCTCTCTTTCTTCACGCTGCATAAAATTAGAACGAGTCTGACTGCTCAGAGCCCTCTGCTCTCCAGCCCATGGCGAGAGACAGCTAAGAAGCTTAGTTGTATAATCCGTCCAGGCCTGGTCACAAGACGGACACAGATTTTCTTAAAATAGATTGACAAGCTTGGTTATTCTTTCAGTCATAATGGAAAAACCCTGCAGCAGGACTGGCTTAAGAGAGGGACTCTTAATGGCAAGCAGCCTTGGGCTTTGCGCCACACGTTGTGAGCTAGTGAGAGACACCACCATGTGCACATGGGCAGGCAAGTCCTGCCTCCTCCTGGTTCCTGCCAAAGACAGCTGAACTGTCCCGTCAAGACCCCTCAAAAACCCAGCCTGTGTCCCAAGAGTGCACAGCCTGGGAGGATGACGCAGAACCACAAAGATGTGCAATTTCCAAACAGAGGTGGTACTCCACAGTTTGCACTGACTGGATGAAGCTAGCCCAGAGTTACAGCCACTAAACCTTTTGGAAGTTGATGCACCTGGGGGAGAGAGGAGCTCCACTTGCGCAGAATAAAATGTGACACATTTGACAGCTTCAGGCGAACTGCAAAGCCAAATCCCATAATACGGAAAAACCTTCTAGTCAGAGAGGACATGGGAAGCAGCAGTATCTAAAAGGTTACTACCGCTTGTGTGCAAGTTGGGAAGAGTGAGCCAGAGCCAGTTGGTCAGACCAATTCATTTAAACCAAGCTGGAGCATGGAAAAGATGTAATGGGAATTCTCAGGGGAGGTGGGAAAATGAGCTGAGCCCACCTCACCAACTCTCTGAGTTCACCAGTTTCTCAAGCAATGACATGTTTACACTGTGACAAACCAGCTAGGTTCACTGCCTGGCTGGTGCCATCTTCTCCCCCTAGCATGAATCTTGATGAAGAATTTCTAATAATAACTTTCAAGCAGGATAACTTTACTTTCAGCTGTGTCCCTGGAGGGCTTGTTATGAGTTCTTGCTGCAACCATAGTTCATGTCAAGAGGAAGAACGTTCAGCAGTAGCCCCAAGGGTAACAGAATGATCTTGGATCCAAACTCAGTGGTCTGCATTGTTTGGTTGTACAAACCCCCACAGCTACAGAGAGAATGACACACTCTCTTAATCTGGGTAGTAAAGCCAAACACACAAAGCCAGAGCTGCTAGAGTATGGAAAGTAGTGCTGATGGGGACAACAGACCATCTGACCATACAAAGTCCTTTGCACCTAGGACTGTACGTGACTGGTGGCATAGGGTGGGCAGAGAACTGCCTCCCTCCAGCATCTGAGTGATTTCTGACTGTGATGAGCACCAAACCCAGAAGCGCTTGGAGCAAGCCATGCTGCTGCATGTCTCCAAGCAGACAGCAGTGGGACACAGGAATGACTGAAGGAACAACAGCACTGAGCCCTACACTGCGTCTGTCAGGTGAAGAGGGCTGGAGGAGAAACGCATAACGTTCTTGCAAGTAAAGACGGCATTTCCATCAAACTGTAGGTGTAAAACTGACCTTTCCCACAGCTTCCTCCTCCTCCCCTGTACCATCCAGTCCCCCAAAAGAAAGAGTCACTGATGGCTGTGACATGTTTAGTTTTCTTCTCTATATAGTCCTCTTGTGCTTAAGGGAGAACATTGCACTCTATGCCTTGAAAGAAAAGCAGCCCACCCCCTAGAGTGATGTCTTACATCGTACTGGAAAGCTTCTTGAGGAATCTACACAGTATATTTAGCAATGTTTTCTGCTTATTTTATAGTCGAACTTGCAGCCTGAATATTTTGTCAGCCTACGTATGATAAATATATATTTCGTCTCTAATTAGAAGAGATGGGTTTTGTTTCTTTCTTTCTGCTGCAACATCCTCTGTGACAATAGCAGGATAGATGTAGCGCTGCTTTGAAAGCAATCATTTATCTGCTTGCTGCAGAGCAGCAGGAGGGAGGGGGAAGAAGCTGGTGGGTTTGACAGAGTACAATACAGTCAAAACAGCACAATACTGAGCGCAGTTGTATAAGAGCACTCTTACCAATAGTCATACAGTTCTCCGATGCACTAAGCTTTTCTCTTGTCACTACCTAACCTCAGGCTAACTCAGATGGATGCCATTCATACAGTATTTAGCTTAGGGATCCCTATAGCAACCATCACCATAGTATCTACGGGCATCACAGGTTAGTTAGATAGGCTGAGATGGATGGAGTCTTCTTTCCTTTTCCTTTATTTGGTTAGAGTTAGTTTGACTCTGGAATCATTTTTAAGATGACCTAAAAATATGACTCCAGGGAGAATGATGTACCAAAGCATGCACTGTAGGCTCTGGCTGCAACATAAGGGCCAGAAAGATGATATATTGTAATACAACCAATGTAAGAGTTCAGAATGTATTGTTTTCAGCAGGGGCTGGGAGGATACAGAAAGCAATTGCACTTGAAGGTACTGAAGTGATTGGAAACTCTAAGTAAATCTCCAAAGGGAATGTATTCTTGGACATCACACTCACAACAACTGAATGTAACCAGCAGTTAGGGGAAGTCCATGAGGACTGCTCAACTTCAGTCATCACAAGGATTGTGCTGCAGCTTTAGGACCACCCTTCTCATTGACATAACAGTATATGACAGACTAAGTATACTTCTGGGTCCAAAATCTCTCTGATAACAGACCCTACAACTGCTTTGTCTGCCCTAGGCTTTTGGGAAATACAGACGAAACAGACAAGTTCCTAAAATAACATCTCCCCACCTGACAGCTCTTTCTAGCCTTTGGGAAAATAGGGCAGGAAAACTGAAAGTCCACATAATTTCCTTCATAGTTTACCTGATCTGAATCATTGACTGTAATCTTCAGTCCCCTCAAGATTTCACCCTCTGGAGGATGCTCGTACATGGTCAGTTCAAATCTGTTCTGGGGACCATTTTCTCCATAGAATGTTGGAGGATGGTTGTTGAGGTCAACCACCCTTATAGTCACTATGGCAAAAGCGTACGCTGAGACGTCACCTTCTTGACTGATTTCTGATGCCTGCAGCAGGCAGAAGAAAAAGAAGATTGATGAGCATATACTCTCTTTCCTTAGTTCCATGTTCAGGTATTGTTCTGCATGTACAAATCACCCTAACACACTAACTTGTACGAAGATTGACGGCCTTATATTTATCTAGAAATCTCAGTCCATTTCACACTGAAGTTTATGATGATTAGAAGATTATGGTAATAAACCAGCCCAAATAAAGTCCCAGTGAAAAATTCTTCTCCTCATTTTGTGAGCTTAGTAACTCACCCTAGGTGAAAACAGTTCTCTAAAGACAGATAATCTAATAGAGGCAAGATAATTGCTACCCTAAAGTGTTGACAGAATAGAAAAGGAAGACAATCTTTAAATTTGCTGTGATACCACAGGTTGATTTTCACATTGCTGCAAGGACTGCAGCTTTGAAAACTGCGAGAAAAACTATACTTCTGGTATTTATGCAAATATTTGAAAAATAAAAATGACACACTTTTGTTTTTCTTGAGATTTAGTCTGTGATTTAAAATCCTGCTTTGCTGTCTAGATGAGCTTAGTTTAAATTGGATATAGTTTAGACAGACAAGCAAACCTAGCTGGCATTTTTCTGAACTGAAAGAACAAATCTGTCTGGATTTCAACAATTCCAACATGCAGTCCAATTCACTGGATTTGACCTAAGACATTTTTTGTGTCAGGACAGAAACTCTGGCTGGTGTTTTTGTAAAACATGTATCTCTAACATGTTTTTTTTGCTCAAAGGGCTCAAAACCAAAGGCACTAGACTGCTAAATTTCTCTGCAGATGATAGTCTGGTAGTAACTGAGGTGCCTGTCACTACCTATGCTGGGCAATACAACACCCTTTTGGTTCCTCAGGTAGATTTTGTAGCCTGCACAAGCTCCAGGTCACCACAGATATAACTAGGAGATCAGAAGGGCTTGCAAGGGCTTAACTAATCCTGTATCTGGGAATTGGTAGCAGACTGCAGTAAACTAGAGAGATTAGGAGAAGAAACGGTGCCCGAGTTTAACTCCAGCACCAGGAACTCTATGATCTCCCAGGTTCAGCAAGTGGCTTGATCCCACTCACAAGCAGGCGCCCTTTTGGATGCTACCCAGGTTCTGGCTGTGTGCAAGGCCCCAAAGTTGCCTTTAGACAGCATTGTCCTTACCATGACAAACTCTCGTGGCTGTAATACGCATTTATTGAAGAAAGCTGATATAGTCTTCACGATTTAACTCTACAGTTCTAAACTCTCGGTCTTTAGAAACTGCTTAAAATAATGCAATCTGTCACACTGGTACTAGCTCATCAAGGTGTTAACATGTATTTATATGTGGCTGATCAGTGCGTACTGATATGACATTGCATGATCTACCCTGGTCCTATTACTAATCACAGATTTCACAATTACCTTTCTCATCACATAGAGTTTGCAAGACATTAATTCCCAGTTCAGCAATAAAGTCTAGAAACACAGAGAACAACTACCTACCTACTGTAAAACATGTTGATTCTCTAGTCTCAGAGACGAAATTAAGACAAGATTACTTCATTTGAAAGAACTGATTTGAGATGCTAAATATCCCACGGAACAAAAGCAGTTTGTCCTGGTTTATGCTGCCTGACACTCTGCTCAAATATAGGAGGTAGTTTCTAAAACAGGTAAAGTCAGCTATAAATGGAGCTATTTTAGACAATCATGCCTACTCATGGCATTGAAGATCAGCAATCTTCAAATGGCCAGAAGAACATACCTGAACTTTAAGTTCATACACTTCTTTCTTGAGCTGATTTGGGCTTTTTATAACAGAAATGGCTCCAGTTGTGTTGCCGATTTCAAATGAACCTTCACTTCCTGCAATAAACCCAAGATGCTCTAGTTATATGGCATGCTTCCTTTTTCTGAACAAGCGTGAGCAATCAACCATACATTCATTAAGCATAACCTTGGCTGTATTTGTATCCATACCCATTAGCAGATTTGGAGCTGCTTTTCAAAAATGAAGCATTTCTATGCCTGGGCACCGTGAGATGAAAACACAGATGAGGGCTAAAAAGGATTTCCTCCCCTAGGAACAGTTCAGTGGAGCTCTGCCCCTATGGGCAGCTGCCCTCACTTTCCTCTTCCCACCCTGGTCAGGTTCCCTTCAAGCTCCAGCAACCAGGCATGCAAATTTGGTAGTCGGTTCTATTATGCTGTATTCTTTATATGCTGGTTTAGACAAAAATAAACATTCCTCATTTTAATTAGCAAATGCATCATTAAGTCTTGGAGAAACAAGAACATTTCTCTCACTAATATCAGCTGAGGTGAGAAGTCTGACAATCTGTCTGAAAGAAACATAGTCACTCTTTCTGCAGACAGCATCTCCAGAGAAGCATCTTCTGGCCTTAGACATTCAGTTGCTGAAAAACTCTCAGCCTCTTGCAAGGGTGTCCTGAACAAAAATGGATTTGGGAGAATCTGGGGTAAAAAAACCCAGCTTTCTGCATTGAGGCGAGTCTGACACAGGCAGGACAGGGCTGCAGGCTGACATTACTACACCTGACCTAAATTCAATTGATCTGAACAGAGTATCAGTCACAGGGCTGCAGCCTCTGGACAGCTGGTGAGTTTGTGCTGAAGGAAGCACCATGTTGCAGAGAGGCAGTGGTGTCTCGTCACCGTGTTTGTACCCCTCTCACCATCACGGCCAAAACCAGGTTGGGGACCAGCCGGCAGCTCGGGGGGTCTTGCCTTGCTCTGCCAAGGGGCTGTGGGCACCCCTGCATGATACCTCATGTACGGTACTGGCCACAACCTACGCTTTGTGACAGAGCCTACCATTGAAGGGAAAAGAGAGAAAAACTTTCCCAATGAAGGAGATCAAGCCTTCAGAAATAAAGGATGATGACCTGAAAGCCCAGTCATTTTTCTTTTTTCTCACTCAATTCCAATGCTGATTTTTAAACCACCTGATAGCATCCCATTTTGCTAATACCCGCAATAACTGTTACTTCATTAAAGTACACTAGACACAACATTGAACAGGTATTGACTCGTACAATGGCCAATTATTAAGATACATTGACCTGGATAGTACATCCTGACTGAGAAGCAGCTTAAGTCAATAGTGGTTTCAAGCCACCATATTTCATATTATCGCCTAGTTATCACAGGGAAATTGGCAACTCAGAGTATGTAGCATTATGTGTGTTCCTTTGTACAGCATGTTCAGAGGATTGGAGCATTTTTTAAAATTATTCCCCACTTCCTGGATAAAAAATGCTTATAAAGAATAAATAATTTCCTACTTGCTGTTAGTATTTTCTTGCCCTTTGACAACCTACCCAGTCTGCAGGTATTGGAATAATAGCTTGTCACAAGTAATGCCAGGGTTTGAGGTGCAGGGTCAGAAACCTGTTGTAATCTTTTGTTCTCTATCTATTTCTTCAACTTTCTATGCACTAAAAGCATATTCCCTTTCCTTCTTTTCAATTTCATGCTATCAAAATTCTGTGTTAATGTGCATGAGGAAAGCCTGCTCTCCATTAGGTCGTATTTTGTGCTACTTATCTGTCGTCTTCCATTTTCATTTTCCACTCTTTCCTAATCACTTACCTTCTTTACCCCATAGCACCTTTTTGGTTCTCCTCTATTTTCTTTGGAAATCTGGTCTCTTTCCTCGTTAATCATATTTCCCTTTGACATTCTCCCTGGTTCATCTGCCTTCACTTACTGTCCTTACTCATTTTCTCCCTTACCTAGCATATTTTCATCCCCCCCTTTTATTTTTCACCCCTCATTCTCCACTTTTCGTTTTACCTTTTATCATTTTCCATTCTCTTCTTAGAGCTTCCCCCCCCCCCCAATATTTCTACCTTCCTTTTACTCTCTTCTATCTATTTCCTTGCATTCAGAAGAAGAACTTCAGTATGGGTCCCATCCCACATCAAGGCAAAACCTTAACTGCCACCCTCTCCGTCCTCTCCAGACCTTGCTGTTTAGATCACACAAGACACCGAAGAATTTACTGGCTAGCTCTGCAACTACACCTCAAATTTCTCTTGTGAAATTTTGGGATCTCTTACACCTGGGAGCTGGGGTGCCCAGCTGCCATGAGAGTCTTGTTTAGGAGGAAGAGAGAACCAAACAAAACTAAAGTTAGAGATTGGAGTTTAGTTGAGCTAAGTTCTTGACTTCACCAGCTAATGAATCATCAGTTCAGCTAAGTCTCACATTTATGCTATTAAAAGACGTGTGACAGACACTCACAGAATAGCTGATGAAAAGCATTAATCTTCTGATAACATCTACTTTCTTCCAGTGCAGTGTATAGCCAATGTCTCTTCACTGGTAAATATAATTTGTTCCAAGAAACCAGAGGTTTGACCGTTTAGCCACTTTAATCACCATATTAATAAAAAAATCCCTCTAAATACCACATCTGGGTCTCTCAATGAATTTTCTCGTCTCCCAGATTAAATGATAGAGATGCTCAGTAGCAGTGAATGCATCTCCCTTTACGTTTGCTGAAATGACAAGCAGGCTACTGATGACTAACAAATCAGCAACATTAACAACTCCAAGTGTACTCCTATGAGGCAGATTCTAAAACCCAGTGAATTGTATCTTGGCTGTTCTCTGTTAGACAGGGTCCTGGAACTGTTCGAGGTTACCTGACACTATTTAATGAGAATGTCTCAGCTTTATTAAACTCCAGCACATCCCGTTCTAATTTAATGTCAGATCTAGTTTGGACTGCCCTTCAGCTTTCATAAAGACAAGCCTACTCACCGTTCACAATGCAGTAATGAATACTGTTGGGCTTTCCTCTGTCTCCGTCAAGAGCAACAACAGTAAGGACCTCAGAGCCCTGGGGAGAAATGGCAAATTACAGTCTTTGTGCCAAGATCAAAGAGCAGTGAAATTGCAACTGTGTATTAATAAACTGAACTTCTGTAAATCTTTCTGCAGTGAGGTGTCTGTGTGGGGATGGGTACTTTTGCTTGTGCTCTGTGGGAAGCACAGTGAGGGCCACTGAGTCTCAGCCATAAAAAAATCAGTGCTTCCCTTTGCAGAGCAGGAGCCAAATGCTACTCTTTGGACCAACTCTGTGTTGTTTCCACACAAACAGTTTAGTTATTCACAGGTACATCTCAGCCACGAAGTGGGGACACCCCCGCTGCTGCTCCCTCCCCACGGACCCACTGTGCAACCTGCCCTGAGCAGCCTGCTGCCAGCGCTGTGCCACGGCCCACACCCACGCAGAGCAGCCTGCTCTGGTGCCTCGGCTGCTCCAGGAGGGCAGGCCTCACTGCAGCCACGGGGCATGCCCGCGCCTGCCGGTCTGCCCACTGCCCAGCCCTCTTGTTCTCTTTTCCAACCCAGTTTTGGGTGAATACCAGAGGACCAGAAGCAGCACTGCATTGCTCCCCAGGGCTGCTCTGTCCCCACAGCTGTGGTAGTGCCAATGGCACAGGTGGGAAACAGCTGCAGGTCCCCTGTGGCCACGGGTACCTCTGCCCCAGAGGCTGGCCAGCCGTAGGAGCAGTCAGAAGGGGCAGCCAGAGACACCTGCCTCAAGCCACACGATTTGGAGTAACCAATCGGAGACCTGAGGTTTAGTTTGAGTCACTACCAAGATGCCCTCTGGTAGCTGCTGTGTGGGCTCCCGGTGTCACTGCGTGCCCCATGGCCTTGCATGCAGCTGCTGAAGAGTCATCAGGTCATTTTGGTCCTAACTGATTAAGTTCGGACAAGCAGCGAAAGCAAATGGGAACACAAAGCAATTTGGCCCACTGAACATCTAGGGCATAAAACTGGGATGAAAATGATGGTGATTTAACTGCCTTTAAATCTTTATCATCTTTCTGTCTGTGCAAGTAACATAGCTGTGGGCCACGCATACAGAACTTGTGTACTGGACCCCATTTGCTTGTGTGACTACTCCTATCAACTCAGAAGGATGATGACCAGCAGTGTTAAAATGCTCACCCAAGTGGCAATGAGCTGTGTAATTTAGGCTTCCAAACTAAAGTGTTACTGGCTGCAAAACCAGGGAACATTGAAGTAACTGTCAGTTAATTACAAATGGCAAGAGGGAACATTTTCATGACAACTCTTGAGTGAATTTTTCAAACAAGAACAGGGTTCTGTAAGAGCAACTGGAAATACAGAACTGTATTTATTATCATTTATGCTGGAAGCTGCAATAAAATCTGCCTACTGGGCAAAATGCAGTGCAGTCCCTCTGAAGGTGACAGAGTACTGGTAAATCCTGACAACTCCACCAAGGAGAAAAGAAGCAAGTTTACAAAATTAACACTGAATGTGTAAACAATACTAAAATCAGCTAGTGCTTCTCCCTCTCTGGAGTTAATTCTAATAGCAAAACCCGCACTGGGAAGAACTGATTCATGCTTCCATCATTATGATACTATAATTGTGTAAGTTATCAGCTCAGGCTGGATGTAATTAACATTTATTGACTCCCATTTCCATGGTAAACACTAATTCCTGTGTGCACCTGATAGTTGTTTCAAGATCTATATGTAACTATGCAGAATAAATTAATATACATAATATCATTAATTCCAAACATCTGTGAAGTACACAGGCACTACTTCTCTGCCCTGCTGAAATGTAACAGCCTGTGCACTGAACTGCAATACACAGTCTTATAAAGCCTGCAGTGTACATTGGAGTTCTGGACAAAAAGTAAAAATGCAATCTTTCCTGAAACTCAAGGGAAGATCGGCTGAACAGTGTGCAGTCACACTGTCAAAGAGATCAATAGTCCAGTGCTGGGTAATTTCATGAGTAGATACCATTTCTTGTCATAGGTTTGAAGGAAATTCAAATCTTATGTAACAGGGTGAAAGTTGATCCATACACAATATCATTGCCCAGAGAGGTGGTAGATGCCCCATCCCTGCAAACATTCAAAGCTGGGCTGGACGGGGCTCTGAGCAACCTGACCTACTTGGAAACGTCCCCGCTAACTGCAGGGGGGTTGGACAAGATGACCTTTGAAGGTCCCTTCCAACCCAAACTATTCTGTGATCATGCCACTGATTAGATATAGAGAAAAATCACTAGTTTTCAGCTTGAAGAATAATACATGGCTGGAAGCATCATGGTGGATATAATAAACTCATCTGCTAAGCTGTATACTCCTTTTAAGCAAATCTGCATTAGGCATTTCCCAGGCAATGGCACAGCCAGGAGCCCAGTGTACTCCTTGGATTCTGTGTCCATGAGAGATACGACACGGTATCTTCAGCAGCAGGCACCTGCCAACAAATACAATGTCCCAATTTGTGTGTGGTTCTCCTAAGTATGGTCCTATTGCTAGATAATCTGGTGTGTTTTAGGCCTGGGAGAACTTCCTGGCCCATTCTGCCTATCTAGCCATCATTGAGAAGAAAGTATCCTGCAATTTGGGGATGTCAGGATTGCTTCTTCCCAGGTGATATAATTGGGACACCATAAAGAATCTAGAGCATTTAGGCATAAATTCTCCTCATACCTTGCACAAGAACAAGTCTGAGATTGGGTCAACTCATTTCGCCTAGAAGTCAAATCAGAGTTTAGGTCCTAGTTTCCAATAAAACCTTTACCAGAAACCATTCGGCTATCTTGACTGAGGTGTAAAAGATTGCACTTGTTCTTCTACAGGCAAAAACCAGCACTTACTGCGAGTGTATCCTCGTAGACATATCCATAGTAGGGAGTACCAATGAACATGGGAGGAGTGTCCTGAATATCATCCACATTGACAGTAACTGTTGTTGTGGCTGAAAACACTTTGTTGTCTCCCCTGAGCTTCCCACCACCATCCTAGAAGAGAAGTAATCATCAGATCACTCTGCTGCAACATGTCTGTAAATCAGCTTATGGCATTGCATGCACCTCATGAGCTTTCAGAAGCACAGTCTCAGGAATCCCTTCTCTATCTGAACACACAGATTCATCTCTGCTGCCCTGTTCCCTTCTCTTTTCCGTTTTTCCTGCCTCCTCTTTGATTATGCAGAGAGCTTGTGGTGTCTCAGAATTAAAAGTGGTTGTGTGAATAAATGCAGTCATATGTGATCTTTTATCAAGAACACAGGGGACAGGAAATTCAAGGTTTTTGGGGGAAAAGAATGCTAGGAACTGGCACAAAAAGTTAGTTACTAAAGTTTACAGCTTTTCATCCCACACATAGTCTTGTAAACACAAGACAATGTGCACCAGCAATGTAGTGCATTTCTAGGGGAAAATTAAACAGTGCACGTGATCAAAGTCTCCTAGGGACTCTTACATGACAAAGTGAAAGCACAGAGGAGCTGTACAGCCCAGAATTGTTAGATAGCCACAGCGTATAAACAGTCCCTGGGGACTTGACTGCAATCAACTCTGTGCTACTGATACAGCAGAGCCAATTAGAAAGATGACTCACAATTTCAGAAGCTTTTAACACCCTCAGTCTCAGAGCACTGGCTGGAGGTCAGTAGTCATGCTGGTGCATAAGACTGTGAATTGTTCAGCATGTCTGCTGTACCAGCTCTAAAAAATTCAATTTTTTGGAAAAAAAAGATGCTCATTTTTTTATTCCTTACTGCTCAAAAGGCAGCATTTCAACCGAATTCTGTTACTTCTCCTCAAACGAACCCTGGCTACATAAATACACAAAAGGATCCGTATGTTTTTCATAAAACATGAGAAACCAAATGTTCCCATAAGTAGCAGCAAAACTGTCCTCCTTCCTGTCTGTGTGACAGGTCCCCACAGGATTCTGAGAGACTTTACTTCAGAATCCATAAAGTTTTAATGCCTGTTATGAATCCTCAGCTGTGCCACAGGCACAGCACTGCTGAGAATGACAGTATCAAGAAGGGATGTGCAGCAATATTTGCAGGATTTCAATAAGCTCCTACGACAAGGCAGCAGAGAAGTGAAAGAAAGAAGCATCCACAGATATTTCAGGAAAAGACGTCTGCTCCAGCTGTGCCCTGTGACTTTCTGTGGCTGGTGCCCATGACCCACCCTGCCTGCCTGCCAGGGCTTTGCCTTGGTTGGGGCAGGTCCGTGCCCCGGGCATCACAAGCTGGCCGTGGGCACCTGTGTTTGCCCAAAGGCTGATGCTTATGAAACCAGGGCTGCACACATCAACCCTTCACTTCTAGGTGACTCTCAAAATGCACAGGTGACTTTCTGCAGTGGGGCTCACTATCCTGGCACTGCGGCCTGAGAGAAAGGTGCGAAACCCACTCCAAATGTCTCCAGATGTTGTCGAGTAACAGACGCTGGTCACCTTTCCTCCCTCACTTTTCCATGTTACCCCCTACAACTCCAGATATTCCAGAGGGAGTGACTCTGCTGCCTCAATGCTATGCTTCATGTTTCAGCAACCCTTCAAGTCACACTTGTATTTGAACTAATCACTCCTACTCAAATACACCCCCCCCACTGCCTCTAGTTTCAGATAAAAGTTTATACCTTGGCAACCACAATGACAAAATGTGTTCTTGATTTCTCATAGTCCAAGGTGACCCCTGTTTTGATGCGCAGGACACCACTGTGACGGTCTATTGTAAACTTATTAGCATGGATGTTCTAGAAGAAAAAAAAGAAAAAGCGAGAGATTACAGGAATGAAAATAAGATTGCTGTAGGGATTCATCTTTTATTTCATCTGCTAAGAGAAAAGACTAGAATAATGATATGGTTTAGGTGAATAATATATTTGATGAATTTCACCTCTGTGTGTTTATGAACAATTCATGAACCAACCACGAGTCTCTCATTATTCAGAATAAATCAGTTACCCACAATGTAGATTTTAAAAGTCTTTTAGTATTTCGTTGTAAAATCTTGAACTTTGGTTAACACGGTTTATTGCATGGAAAAAGATAGGGAAGCTTAACAGAAAAAAAAGGATGAAAGGAAAAGGAAGAGGAAAAGAGGGGTTATCCCTTAGTGTTTCAAAGTTCTGCTGCCTTAAAAAAAAAAAAAAGGCAGGAAATTTGCATGCATGGATTATTGTCAATAGGGTGGTGTTTTGGTGATTTTTGCAATATACAAATATAACCTAAAAGACACTTGATTTCCAAAAAGCCCTAAAAAATATCTCCCTCTATTCTTCCAGACTGGAGATATCTATAAACACATCTCCATTTGGGTATCCCTACACAAAATTCACTTGTTGGTTAATCTTAGTCTTTTCAGTAGATATCACCCCCTGCCTACATCAGACTTTCAGAGAGGCTTTTTTCTGTACAACTTGAGAATTCCCAGGGATTGTACCAAAACACCTGGCAACAATTTTTTTTTCAACAAATACACATATTTAGTAACCTTTTTGCCACACTAACATATCAACTAGACATGGAAGTTTGAAATTGCTGTTCCTTGGCTTCATAGTCTATCAGTCCACTGGAAAAAGCTCTGTGCAATACTGAATCCTGCACATATTGTACTTTAAATGGATCATAATTGGCAAAATCAAAACTAAATTTCAACAAGGCACTCAAAGTGTTATTTCGTAGTATGTCCAAACTCTTAACAAGATTAGCTTTAGTGCTATGTAAATATCTTGCAACTTGTTTCCGTATTTGTATCTGCAGGAAATATTGCAACAGGTATATTTTTTTCCTCTTGAATAAGGGGAACTGCAGCTAATCTGGCTGAAGCTGCCGATAGGAAGAAGGAATTTGAAAGATATAATGCAAAAAGTTGCCCTTTTGGCATTCAGAATGTCTGTAATAAAGAAATCCAGGTTTAAATAGAAAGCTCTTTCTGTTCTTCACCAGTGGGCAATACCTGAAAGGCTGGTTTCAAGCAAGTGTGGCTTTGTCAGTGAGAAAACTTAGTACCTCACATTTCACACTGTTGATCCATGTCTCAAAACGCACCAGCCTGCTACACTGAGGTGCCCATTTGGGTTTTCCAGTGCATTTTGCTTTCTAAAGAAAGCTATTTCATGCTTTAGAAATCCCATATGCACACAAGATTACAAGTTAGACTTGCTCTCCCTATTACTCCAAAGAAAGGAGTCCTGCTGGCGAGTGGTAGTGGCAACTCCAGCTCCTCCTTCTGCCCCCTGGACTGCACTTGACTGCCTGGAATCAGACAATATCCCTTTTGTGAATGCCTGTTTTCTGGTGCAGTAAATGAGAGATGATTTTTGAATGTCTAGGTAATACCTTACCTGCAAGAAGTAGGTGATACTTCCTCCAGAACCTGTGTCTTTGTCCACTGCCTCAATCTTAAAGATACTGCTGCCAGACGGAGTGTTCTGTAACCAGGAAGAGTTACCAGAGTCACACAGAAGTCGAAAACCAGGTGAGTTAGAAGAAATGAAAAATGAGCATGCAAGGAGGTAGAAAAAGAGAGTGACAGTAGAATGAATATAAATGCATTGAGGGAATCAAAGAGCAGAAAGAAAAGAGAGATTAAAAATGGAGGAAACTGGAAATGAACAAGAAGGAAGGAAAACATTTTGGTATAAAAATGACAGGAAATCTCAGCTAAGACCGAGTGCATCCTATTCCCACTAAAGTCAATTCTAAAAACTCCCAATGACTCACATCTTGGAGCTTACCCACAAAATAGCACACCTTAAGTACCTACAGACTTATTCCCTAAGTTTGCAGTGAATATTAAATATATACCCAAACCCTAAAACAAAAGAAGGCAAGTTAGCCCTAAATATCTTGTTATTTTACTGAAAACATACTAGATCCTCTTTACACCCTACTGAAATGTACTTCCAGTACACAAAGGAACCTCACCAACCTCTGGGACTTGGACTATGTAAGGTGTGTTGATGAACTCCGGGCTCTCATCATTAGCATCCATTACAAGGATCCTGACTTTTTCAGAAACCTGGAGTAGAATATGAAGAACATATTATGACCCAAGATGTTTTTCAATATATACCTCTTAATTTGCTTACCAAGGTGTAGTCAAAGGCAATGAAAAATTATGTTGTAATAGAATAATTTTGCACTACTAAAATTGAGCACATAAAAAAAAATACAGAAAATCCCATAATCCAGAAGAATTTGCTTTGTCAAGAACACCCAGATGTCTCCAAACTAAATAAGGAGTTTCAGAGTATTTCATAAATTACAGATTGGGGCTGATTTTCAGAAGTCTTTCTTCTTCTTATGGCATTCAAGATAACATGATTTATTTTATAAGAATACATAAAAGACTGCAAAAGTTTGTACCCAACAGCCAAGAACATTCATTAATGCCTCATTTGATGCCATGAGACTAGGTTAATAGCATGCATAAGTTGCATATACAAATGGCATGCTAATACATAACAATCCATCTTGAACAAAATATGCATTCTCTTTCTAAAAATATAATACAAACCCAAACATATTTGACCAACAGAACTTCCCAGTAGCCATCTGGATGTGATGCCATTATCTCCTATTTACAGAGGCTGCCAGGGCAGTTGTGCCTGTAGGATACTAGCACCTCCCAAACATTTGCTGCAGTAATCTCAATCGATTTGTTTAAGACAGAGAATAGCTCTAGCATTATTCTGCCTTGTGGATAGTAAGAGGGTCCCACTTTTGTGGCATCTCTACTGATGAAGCTCAGGTCCTCTTATTGGCAGACTAATATTCTGGCTGTGACAGCATCTGTAAACTGAAAATGCCAAGGAAATTTGCAGAACTAGGATTGGATGCTTGTGCAATGTCTCAGATAAGTCCTTAATGATTAAACATAATCAAAACAGCACACAAGAAAACCCACACAACCTTAGCCTAAGCAAATCTTCTAAATGCCGTGCTGGAGAAGTGTTGCAGGGGTAGAGGGACAGGCAGGTCTTGAGTGTCCAACACTAGCTCCTATAAAGTCATGCTTTTCTCCAAAAAGCCTCCAGATCTTTCCTAGGTATGAATCCTACTGAGCTGACAGTGAAACTCCATAGGAAGCTGCTTTAATTCAGCAGACCGCTAAGTCAGTCTTTCAGCTCACACCATATTGTAATTATCCTCAAATAGCTGAGCAAGGCGCTGGAGTGAGACATGAGTTCCTAGGAGTTCAGTAACTCTTGAAACAGGAGGTAAGACTAATGAGACTATGTTTTCTGGTAAAATGAGATAGTCGTTGTAAGGTAATTTAATAGGAGGATGTATGTAGGGACAGTTTGACAAGCTACAGCATCATTAAATACTTACTGTACTCAGGCCATCTGAAATACTGACAATAACTTCAATCTCATCTTCCTTCTGTAAACCAAAAAAATTCCTTTATTAGAGATGGTGTTTGCCCTGATTGGAAAGGGACCGCAAATTTAAACATGTCTTGGGAGGCAGATGAAAGTAACAACTAGTACCACGAAGCAATCATAGCAGAGGCTAGGAAGACCCCTCAGATGTTCCAGCTGTGGGGCTCCTTGGACTTTCTGTGGCTACTGTCAGGAGATGGTTGGTCAGGGAATCCCTGTTGTCCTGTAAAGTGCTAGTGAAAATCAGTCATCTTCCTCAAGAAGCACTCCCTAAAAAGGCACTATTGGTTCAAAATTCTTCTGTCTCAGTGCACAGCATTTTGAAGGGTTTACTAAGTACTGTGTACCCTTCCCTGTGAAGAAGACACCAAGGGTTCAGTGCCTGTGTTCCCAGAATAAGGCTGCCTCAGGCCACTGTTGCTGGGAGCATCTTTACCCCACATGGTTACACATTGGCTAACGGGCTATGAAGTAACTAGAAAAGTAACCTGGAACACTGCTTACACAAATCTCTACTTCCCCCTAATGACAGAAGAGTCCCTTGTCTGAGGATTAGAGGACTGTAACTGCCTCTAAGCTCTTGATGGGGTGCAGATGAGGGAAAATAGGAATAAAGTGTAAACTTTCTCTTTTGGCAAAAGCTGGACAGAGAGCTACTCAAAAATTTGACAGCAGTGTCAGTGGCGCAAGTCAACTGGTAAATAATGTGATGGGTGAAGTAAAATGCCTCAGAATTGCAAAGTATATTAGATGTCTCAGGGCAAATAAGTTGGCATTGTCCTTCAAAGCCATAGATCAAATTAAACTGAAGGAAATTCCATTAACACACAGAGTGGTGCCATTTCACCCTACCTCTCTGTCAAGCTCCTCAATCAGCGTAACATTTCCAAGGTTCTTGTCAACAGAAAAGTAGCGTCTTGATCCAGCTTCATAGGCCAGGCCGTATGTCACAGGGTCTCCTTCTGGATCAGTTCCATTCAGAGTGTACACATGGGTACCTGAAAAATTGGCATTCAACAGCATTTCCCTGTGGTTACTTCAGCCAGTGAAAATTTAACTGCTCTGTTCCTTTGGACCTTAGCTCCCCTGCAGTAGGCAAAGCTTTTGTGAATCAAACCCACTTACTGGGAAATACAGAGAAGCAGACAGTTCATAGTTCTGATTGCCACTTTTTAGTCTACTGCTTAAATGAATTTTATCAGTGCTAGTTTCACTCAGTTCAGGCCCCTTCCTGTGGAACTGCACCTAAATCAATACTGTTCACATCACAGTGTTCACACAGATGACAAGCTCTTCACTAACTCTCACCCCAGGTGAGTCAGAAGTGACGCTGCTGTATGACTGGGTGACAATCTCAGCACTGCCAAAAGGCCCTCGCTCACTTCTGCTCTACGGGGACAACAGAATTGCAATTGAGCAGGCAGAGGATCCAGCAGCAGAAGGACCCCTCTCACAGGACTGGACCTGGGCTCTGAAGCTCAGGAGATGCAAGGGCATTCGTAGACTTTTCCACTTTCAGAACCAAGAGATGCAAATTCTTCTTTCTTACTTTGCTCCTCCTCATTAGCTCCCTCTCATTAAATTCTCTGCTTAACACACCCACTCATGCTCATAGCAATGCATAAGCTCTATAAACTCATCAATATATTTCTTTCACAAGCTGGGGAAAAAGAGATTGTTATTTCTATTTTTAAACGTTTGAGAAATTGGTGCCAGTTTTTCCAGTAAACTGACTTTGTTTATCAGAAGTGATACTTCCTGGGGGAGTTTTAACACCCACATTTTCAAAACATGGTGAGGATTTATTAGTATTATTTTTTAAACTTACATGTCTGTCATTCTACTGTGCATTAATATCTTCAGCCAAATAACTTCAAGCATTTTACAAATATCAGTTAACTGAGCCTGAAATACAAAACACTGTTGTTGTTTTGTTCCAATCTGCTGTGTCTTCGGTAAGTAACCTGAGATACACAAGTTCCAGAGGTTTGGAACAGAAACTCTGCTTTACATCTAACAAAGTTCTCTGCACTGGAAATACTGTAGCCAAGTGACTCAATGGTTAGTAGTGGGTTTTGCTTGTGCACAGGACACAAAAATATAATGGAAGGATCCCTGCTACGAAAGTTAGCATAAAGCTAAGGAAGAACACTACAAAGCGAAGCTAGAAGACTCCAGTTTTAAACTATTCTGGCCCTGAGTCTGCGAGATTTTTAATTCTGTACTCAAAAGTCATAATCTTTTTCTCATATCCTCTCTGCAGTGGAGTTTTTCGCTGACCAGATCCATCCAAAGCAATAGAGCTTTAGTTGAGCCCCTGCCCCTTGCACTGACAGGTCAGCTTCTTGAATGTTTCCTCAGTTTTGCAATGCAATCTCTCACTCCTCATTTGCTTATTCCTTGGCATGCAAAATGTGAAGCAAACAGATCAGTGGGCTTAACAGATGTGCAATATTTAGGCATCAGTCCTGATAGTTAGAAAACATGGCCATCTTCTTTGCATAGCAAGAGATTATACCAAGCCACATGAGATCTGTGCTTACTTATGGGTAAACTCTCTTATGACAATTACCAGGGTAATATTTGGAATACCTTGTACAGAAAAATGCTCACACAGCAAAAGCCAATGGGCCCAAAGGAGCACAAACAGACCCTGTTACGAGCTGGCTCAGCCAGCCAATAAATAGGCAAGATCTGCAAAAGAGGTTCACAAAGCTACAAAACATCATATTTTTCTAGGACTTTTCCCACAAAACAGAGTACAAAATAACAACACATCTGCAACTGAGATCTCCCAAAATTAGGGAAAGACAATGAGTGGTATGATGAGACATTTTGCTGATTTTAACAGCTGAATTGTGTAAGTACAAAGAAATGCAAGGAAATGCAAAGACACCTGCCTCCTGATAGAGCTGTCAACATAACAGACAGAAATTTCAAGACTGTTGAAGCTTCTGCAGCACCAGCACTGACTGCATGTATTCTTGTTTTTCCAAAAGCTTTGTCTTAACACCACAGCTGGGGTCAAATGGAGAATTCAGCTGTCAATTGTCAGCACTTCACCGACATCATTATCAATACAGTGCTTTTCTTCAACCTTTTTCAGTCATTAGAAGTTTTTACTTCTTAGTTGCTTTTCTGCCCTTCTTCCTCACTCTTTCTTGTCTGTCCCGCCTGTTTCCAGCTCGTGGCGATGTCTGCAGCTACTCAGCGGTGCTGCTGGTGCAGTGGAGAAGCAGGATGGACACCACAACCCACATGGGGGGTGTCTTGGAGCCTGTGGGCAGCAACCAGGCGTATGGTCTAGTGCTGTGCCTGGGGGCTGCCCCAAACTACCAACACTGGTGGCACAGGAACTGCAAAGTGCTCCTCAGGGATCACAAGGCATGTGCTAGGGAAGAATAGACTGTGAAAGTTTAGGTGAATACGTTTGAACCTGGGCTTGTTCTTCCAGTCTTACAATTTTCTCTCCTACAACTTTCTCTCTAGGAATTTTCTTGCTGCTAAATATGAGAAGAAACATTGATATTGCTTCAGACTGAGATTACTGAGGTTTCTGAGCATGTAATGAAGGACATCATTGATCTTTACACTGGACTGCTTGCTTCCTAGCTAAAGCTAATACTTCTTCATTTTTCATAATATGGGATGCTTGTGTGCCTTTTAAATTGGATTGTGGATCAAAATTTCTTTTCTAGATCATTATAACTTCTAATTTTGTCTGAATTGTAATTTCACTGCACAACACTCTCCATACCATTAACACCCTAGGAACACTTCTCAGCACAGTGTTAATGCCAATTAAAAAAATCTTCTCTCAGTGTGCTGCCTCCACTTGCTGAAAAAGAAATAAATGAATAAAATAGCTGAAATCTTATCAGTGAATACCAAGTAAACAGCCTCCCCATGTCAGAAAGATAAGTGGATAGAAGAGCCTTTACCAGAGGATATGGCAAATGCCATGTAAGGGCCTCACTTGGAAGAGCTGGGTGCTCCAAGTTGCAGGGGATGGCACCACAGGCTGGGACAAGAAGTCCTGGGGAGCTGGATGATGCTCCCTGCTACAGCTGCCTCCCAGCAGCCACGCCAGGCTTTAACTCCATTTTCCTATTCCATCTTAAAAGTCATTTGCACTTTGGTCTTGGCACTCAGGCTGAATGGCTGCCCCATGATGCCATTTCTCTGTCTTACTTTATTTCTGACTTAAATTTATTCACAGCCAGCCTCTGTCCATGTGCTCTGGGGCTGGTTTTGCCCTCTCGATGAAGACACGCTATCCTGCTCTGCTGTGCGACACTCAGCAATCAAATTGCCTCCCTGCCAAGTTAAACAAGCCAGGCACATTTTGGACTCATGTTCAGTCCCCACATTGTCCTTTGCCACCACAGCTGACATCTGTTAACAAGATGTTGAGAGAGACATCCACGGCAACGCTACCAGGACAGGACACCTCTGTTCCCAATGCCACAGAAAATGCCATCTCACCCGGGGCTACACACCTGCTCTTCACCTGTCTCAGCCAAAGGCCCATTTCCCCACCAGGAAAGGTGACAGACAGTTAACACAAAACCTGCAGACAGCTGTTCTACACTCCAGGCTCATCCCAAGCAAAGGGAGCTCAGGCTCCTGGAGAACATGGGCCACACACCAAGACTACCTCAAAAACATCTCATTTCCCATTCACCACCAGCTGCTCCTCCTTCCTGAGCACACCCAGGCGACTCCTGCTCCCTCCCTGCGCCCCGGCATCCCATGCTGGCTGGTAGAGCAGAAACATGGCCAGGACAGGCAGCCGCGGCCCCAAAGCCACGGATGCTACTGCAGCCACTGAAATGGGCCCCACAGCTGCAGGTGCCTGCAGCGGGGAGAGGCGGGGGGTCCAGCAGCAAGCACTTGGCATAAGGCCCGGAACACCAACCCAGAAATGTGTCCCCCGTGGCACCCAAAGCAACCAACTCCAAGGAGAAGCCATCTGAGGGGAATTTTCTGATGTATCTGCAGTTTCTGTCAGAAGCATAAAAACAAAAGCCAAGGCAACAGCACCTGCGAGCCCTCAGCGTGTCTGTGCAACGCTCTGCTTTGCAGGGGGCTCCGCTTCTTGCAGTGTCAGCTCTGCTGCAACGATGCAGAGGGCAGGCTGTGTTTAACATCTTGCTCTGGTAGTTCCTTCCTAGGGGGGAATTTTAGTTTCTGAAAAAAAGTTGAATATTTTTGCTCTTTTGCACAATTTAGCCTTTCTGGAGTCATTTGAATGTGAGGCCTTGGTGGGTCTTTAGATTTCAAGATACAGCTTGGGCTAAATTCTGCATGCCTGTGTCATTTCTAGTCAGAAAGGAATTACCATTTTAAAAAGAAGCACACTGATTATTTCACTCAGATACTTTTTGTGACAAGGAGGGCTGGAAATAAATTGTGAGCAGAAAAAATTCATCGCAGTTTCATTGCAGATGGATGAAACACAGAAACACATACAGAGAAATGGCAGAGCACCAGCATGTGATTGCTAAGCGCTGCAGGAAGGACCAGGAAACACATTAGCAGGACTCTCATCAGTTTGGGAAACATCAGCTGATCAGAGTGATACAAACAGGGAAGGAACAATGGGTACCAGAGGGGACAAGAAGGCTCTGTGCAGCCAGCTGTAAATGATGGAAAGAAATAAGACCAGGAGCATGTAGGAACAAGAGAGGAAGCTCGAAGGATGGGGAGATCTGAAGTGGTCAGTCAGGCAGTGGTAGGTAGCTGGCAGCTGTAGCTTTGATCAAAGAACTGCCACCGCAAACTGGCTTCTAATGCAGAAGAGTATATACTTGGAGGTATGGGGAAAAACAGAAAGGAAAAATGCAAGGATGAGAGGTATGTAAAGATGTCCAGAGCGCCAATGATTCTTGGGCTTTGAGATAGTAACAAACTGAGGCTGCCTGAGTCTGCTTCAATCCCTTGCTCTGCAGCTGTTCTCAGTTCCACTCTGTCCCCACTATGAGGGCTTACAGGGATTAATGAGGTAAGATGAAACAAACAACCTGAAATAGCATCCCACACATGCCTTAAGACCTTGCTTAGGAGCACACGTACATTTTGTATGTACACAAGCAACTCTGCAAAGAGTTAATCACCGGTCTGCCCTGCCAAACAGCCACACAAACTGCAACTGCTATTTCAGCTCAAAACTTCTCCCACTCTTCCTAACTTTGGCACTGGAAGGGGCTGCTGATCTGGCTTTTCTTACCTCGAGGGGTGTCATGCTCTGCAGCAATAAATGGGACCTGGGAATCTGCAGAGACTTTCGAGCTGTCACAGAAACTGTACTTGCTGGTTTATGGTAAATTACAGCACAATGCATGTAACTCAGTAGATCACAGCTATCCATAAGCAAGCACAATTGCACAAGCAAAAAGAAAGTCAAGTTAAGGATGATAAGAGTATGATAATGTGATTTTCTTGAATTTGATGAGTTCATGCAGCTGCAGCACTGCAATTTCTCTTTCTACAGTCACATAGAGAATCCACCATCTCCTTTCAGTGCTCCAAAATGGTGCAAGTCCCTTGCCTACAGATGCCTGGGAACATAACTAACACACACCACTTTGCCAGCTGCCTGTAATCTCAGTGGGACCAAAGACTGTAAAACTCCTGGAGGTCTATTAAAGCTGCTGTGCCTGGCATTGCTCAGATCAGACACCGGCTGCTGCCAAGAAAACCATCCCGCATATGACTCCAAATTTTATGTAAGCACAGGGAATACATAATGGCAACCTGCCCATTAGTGCAGGACCCAAGCCTGAGTGAAGCCATCCAGAATCAAATATATGGAAGTTCTAGTTGCCTTGCTTTGTCACTGATCAACCTGCTCAAACTGAAAGATGACTGCTGGAGTGTGGATACACGGGACTGCACACAGACATGGGAGACAAGATTCCTTCTTCTTCTTCTGGAGGAGACAGGGCAGAGGGATGAAGAGTAACAGCCTCCTCTGTGGTGCAAGACCCATCACTGGGGCCACAGAAAAGGGCCAGCCTGGCAGCCATTTAGTGCAGGCAGTGTGTGAGGCCTCACTGAGCTCTGGTATGAAGCTCCGACCATGGTCTGATGTGAACACTGCTCCTCTCGCCCTATGCAAGGCTGAACGCACAACCAGCACTGCAGCACCAAAGTGCTGGTGTTGTTTGCTCCCTCCTCTGGGAGACTCCCTGGCAAAGAACCCCTGACGAGTGGCTGTGCTGACATGGTCAGAGAACAGCAGCAGCTGTTTGCATTGAGTAAACCCCAAGCAGCCACATCCCAAGGGAACTTCTCAAAGTGCTTTCAGAAGAGAGGACCCTGCAGTACCCACAACTTTTAGCCAAGCTGTTCTGGAAATTAGCCCAAAGAAGCACCGGCAGCTCCACGGCAAAGCTACCACATTTGGACTTCTCAAAAGGCAGGTCTTATCTCCCTTTCCCAAGGGTTTCTTTGGGCCCTTTGCAAAAGCATGAGCTCAACACTTCCTAACCTTTCACCTCAGAGCAATGCTTTTGGTGACACTTTTGGACCTTTAAGCCAGAAGCTGCTTCTCTCTTGTTGTTTAAAGCAAACTTATACAGCAAATTAAAAGTACAAGTTAACCAATGTGAACACACGCAAACACATTCTGGATGAAGCCAGCAGGGATGAGGCACAGCAGCACTGCAGATGGAGCAGCTTGAGCTTTGTGACTGCTGCAACCAAACTCCCCAGGGACTTATACGTACCTAGCCTGGTTGCTAATGACACAAAAAGCACATGAAAAAACCCATCACATATTTGTCATTATTCTTACACAGGCTAGTTACATGAATGCTAACACAGGCTCTGATGTGTCATGCTGCTGTTTTGCTGTCGAGGCACGCACATTCTCCTTTTTTTGCCTGGAGCCCCAGATCAGACACAGTGGTTCCCAGCACTGGAAAATTACTGCTGTACTTTGCTGCTGCAGGGAGTGCTGAGAGACCATGTGGTGCTGCAGTCCTGGAACAAAGGACATTTTTTACTGTGTTGTGGCTCTGTGCCATCTTCAGCTCCCCATTCCCACACAGGGGGCTGCCAGAGGTGGCAGGGAGAGGGTGATGCTCAGTAAACATCTGCGAGCTGGCAGCACACCAGGAGATGGGAGTTCGATGGCAAGCGAGCTGTACTGCCCGCGGTTTGAGTGGCGGAGTTGGCAACCACCACCCCACACAAACTGAGTCGGGGTCCCATTTTGTGGCTGTCTGGCATGACAAGACTTATCTACACTATTAGACAAGTGATTCCACTAACCAGTCTTACTCCAGCAATCAGCAGAGCTGTCCGGATCACCAAGGCTGAGCAAGAGTGGTTTCCACACGAATTTGGGCAGAAGTACAGCAAAAATTGCATCTCCTCAGTCTGCCTCTGACTTTTTCAAGTGCCACTACACTATCGTTGGCCTTCAGCTGAGGTTTCCAGTTAAGCTTCACTGAGCTTATAGCAAATCCCTGCTGCATCATAAGCACGCTCTTTTTAAGTTCATTGTCTAGATGCGTCACTGCTACGCTATGTGCCACCTTCTCCTCCGCCTCTTCTCTGGTTGAGTAGCCAAAGGAGAAGTCACTGCTTCCCAATCACCCCCTCCCCAGGCTCTGGCATGCCCGGTGTGGATCTTGGCTGACACTAACACCATTGCACCACAAACTGAGACACTGAGCAAAGCCCAGGCAGGTGCTTCCCAAAGCAGTGGCCGACCCTGGTCATGTTTAGGAAGGTAAAGGCGGCAGCATTAGTCTTCCAGAGGAAGCTGAGCTCTCTGTATCCTTCCTTCACCTTTGCCTTCCCCAGCTACCTAAGCCCTGGGAGGGGAAGGTTTTGGAGCACTCCTTCCCACACAGCCATCTCTCTCCACTATGCACAAGACAGCTAATAAACGGCACTCAATTTGCACTAGCTAAATACTTCGCTGATTTAGTCTGTAAAAGCTACAAACAGGAGCAATTCCTAATCAAAACCTCAGTGCAATGTTTGAAGAAAAGGTGATGTTCATCACTGTAATATATCTTATATAAAATTTTTTAAATGTTAGGAAATTATTCTTCCCCCATGGAAAACATTGATTACTATAAATCACCTTTTTGCTCTTATTTAACTTTTCTTAATGCAACTACAGTTAAAAGAAGCATAAATAGACCTGCCTTAAAATGCTGAAAGCTGAAAAATGCATCAACTTTTGAATTTTCAATGAAACAAAACTAAACCTTTTTTTTAAAAAAAATCAGTTATTCAGACAAAGCAATTTTCACTCCAGGTAGAAACATTTTCCACCATTTGTATCGTAAACATGAAAAATGTGACAACTGTTTAAAGAAAATCACGCCTCTGTTACTTTTCAATGTACAGTTTGCTTTTACCAAGGCTGATAAAATTACTAGCAACTAGGCTTTCTTCTCATAAGCATTTACAGAATTGGTAAGAAGTCCCTCACCACCATTAATTTATTTCTGACCTCAAAGGTCTCTGTTCTGATGCTGTGAACAGATTGGTGGACCAAGAAAGGGGGAGCTACAATTCAAGTTTTAAATACAGCTACAATTCATACATGTCATTTTAAATTCAGGCCAACTAAAAGCTTGAGAGAAAAACATGTAAGACCACAGTATATAACAACAACCTACAACAAAATACATGTTGCTAATCAAAAGAGCAAGCAGCTCCAGTTTCATAATTTAAACATATTCGTTTTAATACTGACCAACAGGTGTGTCCTCCGAAAGGCTGAGAAGTGCCATGTTCCCGTTTGTGCTTCTGGCTCCATTATCAAAGAAATAGGGGGCATAATTTGCCTGAACTGCAATTAAAACAGAAGCCAAAGAAAAGCGTTTTGTAGGTGGGAGTTATTTGGTTTTGTTACCTGACTCTCAGTAAACACGAGCTGTTTGGGGAATACTACGACTGTGTAACATACCCAGTAGCTGCAATGGACTTTCAGAACTATATCTGCGCAGATATTTCAAACAAAATTACTTCTACACGCCACTGTGCCAGTATTCACACAGCACCAAATAGAGAAAGGGAAAAACCACAACAGAAACAAGTCAATTAGCAGGATCTCTCTAAACAATCTCAATCACTTCCAGACAGCTTCACTGCAAAATTAATCTTTTCAGCTTGCAATGACTGTACACCTCTCCCCTAGTCTACACATGCAAGTCTGAAACCTTCCCAGTGCCTCGGTTCTTACCCAGTACTCTACGTGCATTCTGTCTTAGAAATATGCCTACTGCATGAGCAATTAGCCATAATTAAATAGTTACTTACTTGCTGCCAGACAACAGCAAACAAAGTTAAAAAAAAAAAAGAAACAACAAATTAGTTGTCATTCTACTGACTGACAGTTAGAGATTTAAAACAGCCCATTTGAAACAAAACTCCAAATACATAAACACAGAGGGTAACGTTTACACAGGGATCAGTTGCCAAGGAAAGTATTTCAGGAAAACATTACCACAACAATAAGGATTACTACAGGATTTAAGGTTATGCTTGTATCCTCCTAATTTTTACTTAACAAAGTGATTATTGTACTCACCCAGGCAAATGTGCACCAAACTGAGGAACAAGGAGGGGGTGAAATGCCTTACATGCTTCATCCCACTGAAGAAAGGGCCGATTTCTTCTCTGTTTCAAGGGTTGTTTCGTTTTGATTTTCTCTCTGAAAGGTCCAGAAAAGTGTCCTTCAGACTGATGCAGTGGAGAAATATGCAAGAGGCAGTAACAGATGCTAAGATGTTAAGCGGATGACACGTCTTAATTTCTGAGGAATCTAAAGAAGCTCCTTCCTACCACCTAATTAGACCAATTACTTTGCAGGGGAGCTGTGGGACTCATTTTTGAGACAAGATCTGGAAGAATCAGTGTAACTCTCACAGGTTCTGCTATTAGTACTCAATTTTGTCCTGTCCAAACACACAAGTCAGAGAGAAGGTAAAAAAGAAAGTTGTTTTCCTTCTGAACTCTATCTTTAATTCTCTAAGCCAGTCCTCTGTTCTTGAGACTTCAAAGAGGTTTCTCTTTATTTTAGCTTTAGCAGTCTTGAGAAACTACAAAGGAAGAAAATTTAACAGTAGCAACAAATAGTAACCAGGTTTACTGTTTTAAAGGAAACAATCACATTTATGATAGCAAAAAAACCCCAGAGAACTGCATAGTAAAAGTGCAGAGGTCAAAATATTTTTTTTCATGAACTGGCCTGATTATGTATTTCTTAAACTGCATGAATTTCTGAAAGCACCTTTTACATTTCATTGGTAATTTTTAACCAACATACTAAAAAGTGTGTTTATCCACCAACACATGGAAAAAGGTAATAAAGTAGCTTTTTTTCATTGCTTGTTTTGGTTTTCCACACGTAAACAGTATTTGCACTAGTTTAAAATATATAAAATACAATAAATTAAAGGGTTAAAAAAACCTGCCAGCCTGGGAAGTTGTCCACAGAGAAAGCTTTTGGTTGCCTAAAAGGAACTTCATCAGCGGTAATACTTCGCTTCCAATCAAGACGTTTACACAGCGGCTTAGCTGTGCAAACTTGACCTGAGGCAAAGCACTTGCCCTTTAAGGATGTGTTAATCGAGTTTTCTGGATTTAATTAACAACCTGCGTGAGAGAAATGTCTAAGAAGTTAATCAAAGATTCCTCCGTTGCAATCCTTTAAAACGTGACAGAAGCTTCACTTCCCGGCTGAGACCATTGCCGCGGGTGCTGGCGAGATGGCTGCAGCCACCAGCATCCTGGTTGCCCCCCTGTCCCCACGGCTGCCGCGGAACTGCAGGAGGAGCCGATGGTGCTGCCAACCCCTCGGGCCATCTCACAGCAGGAGACCATTGCTTGGCCACGCTGGGCACCTGGGTCCCATGTAACTCTGTGGGACACTGCGCGTCCCGCAGCGCCCAGCTGGGCTGCAGGGAGCAGGCACTGCTCCCCTGAGGACAGTCTGAGCCAGGACACAGCTTCAGACTGTGCAGTGGTGGAGATTTTTGGCTCCCTACTTCATCCACATGTTTCATCATTATTTGCCACGATTTCAGAAGAGAGGAGGTAAGTGTTCCCTAGGCATAACCCTACAGAGTGTCCCCTCCCAGCACCTGCCTGTGGGGTGCAGAGCTAAAGGCGGGCAGCGCTCCCGGGCTGGCTTTCATCACACACGCAGCAGAGGGACAGGCTGAGCAGTTTCTACGTATTTTTCCTGCAGAGGGAGCTGGCAGTTAGATTCTGCCACATATTTATAGCGTACCTTACCCACCAGCTGCTGAAACTGCAGTGCGAACAAATGACAGAGGAGGTTGTGGGAGAGAAGTCTCTGCTGCAGATGCAGTGCTGTGATGCTCCCGTGCTGTGGGCAGGGCATTTCTGCATCTTCAGATTCCCCTGGACCTCTGGCACTGCTGGGAGGACACCTGCCTGTGGAACAAATCAACTGTAAGGCTCCTAGAAGGGTAGAAATAAGACTCATGTGCACAATATTAATAAAACTCACCATTCATTGTGGAACTTGCCAGAGAGTGGTACAGAGAGCAAAATCTTAAAAAGGCTGCAAAACAGATTGGAAAAATTAATGAAGCTTAGGTTCATCGATGACTAGCAAATGTGATGATACAGATGCAAACTCTGGCTCAGTAAAGCGCTAAATTACCACCAGCCAGAAGCTCAAAAGGTAAACCAGGAGTAGGTTCTTTGTCTTGATTTTCTTCTATCCCCTACAAGACCAGATCTTTGGTATGATTCTGTATGACTGTTCTTGCAGAGCTGTGTTTGCAAAGGCTCCGCATCAAACCAATGTGTGACTTCAAGCAGTGGCCTGTGAAGCTCAGGGGACCCTGCAGCAGGCAACTAAGAAAAACAAATGTATTTTTAGTGCATTTAAATTCACGATACAGGAGTCCAAAGCTGAAAATTGTGTGGGAGGGGATACACAAATAGAAGACAGATTTATTAATAAATGTAGCCCCTGTTACAGATTTAACCATGCTACCACTGTCAACAGCAATATTAAACCACCAATAAAAATCACAGAAATGCACCTGCATGGTGCCCAAAAGGAAACATAAATAGCACCTAAATGTCCTCTCACCTGCCTCCTCAACTCAGAACTGACAACACTTTTTTCCTACGGAGTATTTTTCTAGAAAAAGTGATGTTGAGCTCTTGTCAAAGTTAATAGCTGTCTGTTTCCCTGGTTGCATCCCCTGGGGATCTAAATCTCTGGGGCCTGTATCTCCAAGGAAGCAAAATGTCTCACTCCTCCTGAATTTCAATGAGTTTGAGCTCTTAATCCCCTTAGAGTTTTAAAACCTGGCTAATATGCATCTATGCACACTCAGATACATACCTAACACAGAAACACTTTGACAGAATATTTTTTTCTGTTATAAAATATTCTTTGATCAAAGCTATTACAGCTTATGAAGCCAGGCTGATTTTGATGAATTTTCTCCTTGGGAAGAAAAGAGGCAGGAGGGGGTTTCAGGAGAGCAATATATCCTGTCCCAACAGTTTTAGGAATGGAAGAATACCTTTCTCTATGCAGAAAAAAACTTTCTATTTCATATATTTTTAGCATATCAAGTAGCAAGAAACATAAAAGAACAAAATACACCCCTCTGATCTGAACCAATTAGTTTCCCAGGGTGTTCTCTTTGTTTACTGTCCAGTACGAAAACAAATCCAGAAAGATCCAATATTTTCAGAACAAAAGCTCTGGGTTTGGGTCACTGATTAGCAATATCTGTCTAACACACTGGAGTCTATATCTGTCTAATATCTATCTATCTATATCTAGTCAATATCTGTCTAACACACTGGAGTGTGTTAGACAACCCAGATTTTTATAGAATAAAAGTGAAATGTTGAAGGACACACTACAATAATGCAATGAAAATTTTTGCAGACTTCACCCCTTCTGATGGCAGTTGGGGGTACCCGTACTGGTGCAGCATGGTTGTAACTGCTGGTCTGTGCATTGTGAAGCCTCCTGGGATGCCCTGAGCCATGGAGGCTTCTCTTGCCCCAGCACAAACCCATACCCCAAACCGAAACCAGAACCTCCCTGGGCACAGGGGCGAGACACAAATCACACACAAGAGAAGAAACTTCTTCACAGTGAGGGTGACAGAGCACTGCAACAGGCTGCTCAGGGAGGTTGTGGAATCTCCTCCTCTGGAGGCATTTAAAACCTGCCTGGACACCTTCCTGTGTAACCTCATCTAGGTGTTCCTGCTCCGGCAGGGGGATTGGACCAGATGATCTTTTGAGGTCCCTTCCAATCCCTAACATTCCGTGATTCTGTGAAGGCCTTGCCAGCTCCTGCCCTCTTATCCCTCTGAGCCTTCAAGAATCTTGGAAAAATCTGGGTCCTGACATGTTTACTTTTCTTGGTCCTAACCCCCAAATTAAGACTAAGATTAGTAGCCTTCCTTAAGCAAGTATGGCTGACAAGAAATGGGCTTCCACCAGTACTGAGAGCTGACCTTTCTCTGTTTCAACATCCCTGAATATGAGAATCATGGCCCCACCAAGGCAGCTCTTCTTGAACCCAATCCCAAAGCCCAACCTAAAACGTAGGTCAGACTAGAACCGTCAACAGATGCCACCACTAAAACTGCACATAAGATGCCACAAGAGCACAGCTCCAACATACTGTGCAGCAACAGCAATAAGAGCTCAGGGTTTCCCTTCCTGGGAGGGTGGGAAGATGCCTGTTCATGGCTGGGGATGAGTAAGTGCCCCTCTTCGGTCACTGGTGTCCCAGACAGCACTCACTGCCACTCACGCCATAGGGCTGAGCAAGAAGGACAAAGCCTGAGCAGGCACAGAGATAAATTACTCTTTCCACAGTGTGGGTGGCCCTTCCACCTCAGGGCAATCACATTACAGCTGCCTACCTGGGGAATGCCTGCTCGGCATAAAAATACGAGGCTTTCGTGAGTTGCATTTCAATCAGTTTTCAGATGTACAGTCTTTGAATTTTATGCCTGCTTCTATTTGAGTTAAAAACCTCTCAGTTCTAGACTCTAGACAGTATTGATGAGAACTGTAGTTCACATTCCTACAATAACAGCTCAAGCTACTCTTTTTCCTATACTTGTCCTCCAGTCCTGGGTACATATGATAGTAAGTGTTACCTTGGAGAGGAATATTCAGCATTTTTTGTGTGTGCATTTGTGTGCATAAATAAATTCAACATAAAAAGCGCTACACACTTCATATAAACTTCAGCATGTGTAGAGAGAGTTCAAATCACACTCTGGCCTTCCCTCTCTAAACCACATGTTAAGGGCGGATGTGGAAGGCAGGGCATGTGGGAAGCAGGAAAGTACCTGAAGGCATTCTGCACAGAGTAAGAACTGCTCCATGAAGGACAAAAGTGGAGCTCCAGCCAATTTCAAGACCCTTCTCAAAACATTCCCTGTTGTCAAATCTCTGAATGCGATAAGGAAGCTCTGATTTAGCTCTGAAAGCAAAGGAAACAGGGCAAGGTGGGTCTGGGATATCCACCACAGGTAAGACAGACATCCTAACAAGCCTGAGTTTAACACAGCTGTAACCAGAGCTGTTCCTTGCACACTGAAGGGTCAGTTCACTCACAAGTTCCGCAGCATGGTGCAAGCAAGAATTGTCCAAGCTGTTGTCCAAACATCTTAGCAGCAGCAGGACGTGCTAAGGGAAAGTAAATGTAACAAACACACTTGTTGGTTGGATGTTTACTCTCTGGCCGTGACCTAGGGGGGTCATAGTGCTCCTTGTTTCAGCAGAGCGGAGTCAGTATAAGCAGAGAGTTGAGATAAAGTTTAAATGTGCAGTTCCCACCACAAACAAAACAAAACACTCTTGCTTGTCCAAACCGCATCATCCCCTAAAAATCTCCCCACAAAAGACAGAGAGATGAATTACACTGGGGCACATCATCACTTTCCACCAACTTCCAATACTACAGAGTACAAATGATGGTGAAAATCCAGGAACAATTGCTGATGACCATTTCAGACAACTGTTTCTGGTGGTGAAGAATTTTACACGAGCTATCCTTTGCACTTTCCTAGCACAGCACCATAGCTTCTGTCTGGCTGCTGAGAGGAGCTCTGGAAGTGCTTTGGGATCCACAGCAACCTGAGTCAAGTCTGATGGCAGGAGAGAAGAGCCTAAATTCATTCAGATGTCTTCACTGTCCATCACCATCTCCATGTTTTGAATTAGCAACTATAAGAGGGAAGCAGACTCACAATACCATTGTACAGTAGGAACAGCAAAAGAGAAAGAGTCCCATGTTTTTGGTGGTTAAATCTAATCAGAGACACATGCTTGAGCCTTTGGCCATGATCACCAAACTGTGATCTTTCCTGTTGCCAGAATGAATATGCCATGTCCTATATAAGAGTTTATACATCTCTCCACAGCCCACTCCCATCACTTGGAATATTTTATAGTCCTGCAAGATTCAAATGCAAACCAATAAACACCTCTTTTGACTTCTCTCTGTGTTATTAATTGAATGAGTTTAACACTTAGATCTGAAAGGAAAATTATCTCACAGTTACAGTTCTGGCTCACATGGGTCTAAGTTCAGTTTTCATCTCTACCACAGACCCTCTATAAATAATCAGCCCAAGATCATTAAATTCACATTAAAGTAATCAAAAGATAGTAATGCAATCATTAATTATCTTGGTCAAATTTATAGACCTCTCTCAGCTCAGTAATAGAGAGCTGAAAGTAATACCGTACTGTTTGGTTTGAGGAGTTTAAAGAACCTTAGTTGTAACTCCGCTGCTTCTTTCTTCAGAAGATATTCATATTGTAGTAAAATCATATTCCAGTTGGAAAGATTTAAATTTTTTACATAAATACTGTGCTTAATATTATTCCACAGAGAAACTGAAAATTTCAGGGGGAATGCAAACATGGATTCCCTCCAGCCCTTCCCAGGGAAAAAACCTGTGTTCCATCCTGCTGTACCGACTCTTAATGTTAGAGCCCCCTGCTCCAGCCATTTGTGAGAAGTGAGTACGCCTTTTGTTGCAATGGAAGCAGAGGAGGAAAGAGAGAAGGGGTAACTTCTTTGAGAATAAGCAGGAAAGCCACAGAAATCAAGATCACAAACCTCGCAGTCTCCTGTTTCTATCGCACATGTTCCACTCAGCACATTCCCTCCCACCTCACAGTCTGATCTCACAGCTGATCCAGAGCAAAGCTGGCCTGCATCACCCTTTGGGATGCACATGCACCTTTTTTCTCCTGGCAAGCACCTCCCGCATTGCCCCTCTGATGTAGCATTGTCACAAGCACGACTACAGAGAAGCCCCTGGTGGTACACAGGGAGCTGCAGAGGTGTCACACCAGCATCCCTTCCACAGGCACACCGTCACTGGACCAGGCACCCACGGCTCTCTTATCAGCACCATACCCAGCTCTCCATAAGCCAAGAAAGCTTCATACTGCCAGACACCATTGAAGGATTACTGAATAAATTAACACTAAGAAAACATATGGCTGAACAATTATATTTCTTCTGCTCCCAACTGTTTTGGAGTAGTCCCATTGCTTAACATGGAATATGTACCCACACCTCTAGATATATTAACAACCTCATACTGGGTTTAACACTTTTTTCAGGCTATTTTCTTGTATCCCATATACACCTGATATACAAAGCAATAAATATAGCAAGAAACTTTTCATATTTCCCAAATGATACCAAGGCTCTCTAAGGAAGCAGGTACACAATCACATCCACACACAAATCTCATACTTGTGAAAATGCACTTTATAATCATAACCAAATCTGAAGGTGAGAGCTTTTTTAAAAAAAATGAACCAGAACTGGAAGTCTACCTGCAGTAAAAACATTACCTGTGTTCACTCTCACTGCCATAAAAAGGTAGAAGGAAGTCAGAAGTCTTGTTCCAGTAACTGCTAGTGATGTGTTGTCATGAGGTTAGAAGACAGATCCTGAAGGAAGAAATACTCACTTTATTGTTTAAGCATTCACAGACTGAGACCAAATTATGGTCAGTATTTCATAAGGCACAGAAACACATTAGATTTTCCTGTCCCTAACTCCTTAGATGGTCTGATATAGTTGAGTCAGGCCAGAATCTTCTCTTGCTGTGGGAGTATTTTAAATGCCAAACTCTACACATATATCTAAATAAAACCAATTTTTCATTCTCTGCGGGCCCCAGTTTAATGGACTTCTGACAGCGTTTTTTGCCAGGCACAAACTGTGAGAAACGACTCACTGTACTGCATCAGGAACCAATAAATGTTACCCCAATAGCAGAGAAAACACACTAAGGTAATGGGTGAGGAACAGGAAGAACCCAGGACTCCTTGTGGCAAAGTGGTCCTAAAAACTGACTAACACCATTCTGTGTGGTCAGACAGCCCTGTTATTTTGCATACCACAGTACATTTAACGCCATGCTACAGTTTTGTACAGTCCTGCTATAAGGGAAACACAGCTGTGATGTCTTTATCTCCAAAGGAAATAAGAAATGACTACAGGAGGAAAACAGAAGGAGAGCGGACACTAAACACCTAGCAATTTTAGCACTTCCACAGTGATTTCCAAACAGATGTCAAAGTGCTTCCCAATAAAACTATGGGTTTTTTTTCTCCAGATACATAAAGATAGAGTACTTTCACCCCCTCTTAAAAAATGCTAGTCTGCACAACAAAAATCTCAAAGCACTTGCCTGCATGATTTATCATGAGTTATTGTCATTCACAGTGGGTGACAGTGGAGAAGGCTTGGGGAATTCCTGGGAAAACGAAGTAACTCTCCCAGTGCTTCACCACAGGTATGGCCCCTCCTGCTTATAATCTGCCAAAGAGTGTTTTATAGTGTTTGCAAAAAAGGTGCTACAGGTAACTGGAGAGAGGAGAATTTTTGCCACAGCAGTTAAGTAATTACATTTCCTGCTAAGCTATTTTAGTAGTTTAGAGACTTTTAAAGACCATTGCAAAATCCCTTTACATTTCAGTAACCTTGCTCCTTTGGAAGCTACATATCACTCTCCTCATTTTGTTTTGACATGGCTAGAAAAAGAACAAGTAGTCCCTAGAATATCCAGGTATATTTAGATATCCTACATTCACTTTGGCAGTGTGATCACTGATGGACGTGGTGCCATCAAGCGCGATACACATCTGTGTGAAGGATGCCATTTAGCAGCAGACAGTTATTTATGTAAGAACGAGTATTATTCATTGTTTTGCCTGTAAAAATTGTACATATAAGTCAGAGTGAGGGTATGAATAAATCAATATTTTTACAGTTTACTCGGTGTGGCTGACAAGAATAACAAGACTTGTCAAGGCAGAGCAAGAAAACACTTGTGTTCTCCCCATAAATCCAGCTGGTGTGCACGCCATGGACATCACTGTGTAGACACCCTGCTTACAAGGCAGTGATATGACTTGTTGAACCAGGGGATCTAGGAAAATTAAACATGCTCCTTTCACTGCCATGTATAACCAAACTCAGCTGCTCAGTACAGAACAGCATGAATGCAAAACCCACAGGTGAGCCAAAGCCCTTGCTAGAGATCAACTCTAGACCACACCAGCACTTCAGGCCCTGGCACAGTCCCTGGGTTTTACTCAGGTAAATGTGCAGCACTGTGGTTGAAGACGTATCTTATGACCTCTCTTGGGAACGCAGGCACATGCCTTAACCGTTCTTAGAAGGGAATCCCACAGCTCAGCAGCTCTCAAACTGGACTAAGTGCTGAGGTACTTACCTTGCTAGGATCCCGGAAATCCAACTGGCTGGGGCATACCTCAGTCTTCGACTGCAGTTACAAGAGCAAATCTGAGTACCCAGGCAGCCTTACACCGAAGCAGTGCTTGTCCTTCTCCTAGAAAGCAAGTTTTATTGCAACAATTTTTCTGTCTATGACAACAGGCCTAAATACTCAGCTTTGAGGTAATTTACCTTATCTCAAAAATGCGTGCAGCTATCACTCCATTCCCACATACACTTCCCAGCAACCATCTAGTCTTTGCTTGGAGAGATTTCTACAGTCAACAGTCCTGTATGTAGGCTGGTTCTCAAAACAAGTAGTTTAACCTGGCTAGAGCCCAGAGTTTGGCTCTTCATGCCTACTAGCTTTACCTATGAGCACTGTGCTCTGTCTCTTCCCGCACCTTCAAGTACTTTATCTCAAAGTACTGTGCTTATTTGAATTTATTTTTTTACAACAATCTGTCAACAAAATAAGTCAATAGAACTATGTAGTAAGAATCTCAACGATAGATGATTGGAAGAATGAATAAAACACCTGGCAACAGACTTCCACAGAGTGCTGGGCCGTTTTATCTAGACTGTGCTTTTGCTAAGAAAGGTTGGACCAGATGATCCTTGAGGTCCCTTCCAATCTGGTATTCTATGATTCTATGATCTGGTAAGTGAGACTACATGATGCAAAGTTATTGCAGAGAAGGCTGAAATACAAATTAAATGACAGAAAAATCTCTACTCATACTATGACTTTAAGATGATTATATGGTGCCTTGAAAAAGAGATGCTCAAATCCTGTAACTGAAGCTGTCCTTGGTACAAAAATGTCTGGAAAAAAACAAATGCAATGCAGCACTATTTTATACCACAGCTTTCTGGGAATGTGCATGCCAGCCAGTTCCATGGACAGAAATTCATGAAGTCAAATTAAAGCAGTTTAGCACAATAAGAAAAACTTGAGGAAATTTATACAGCAGAAGAATCTCTGATATAAGATCCCACACAGACAAAGAATGGGTGGGGGACCATAACACCAAGAGAAAAAAGATGACTTTTCTAGTTGGTGAGAACAGCCAATAAGGAAGATGTAGCATCAAAAACTGTAAAATCATACCTAGGAGCAGAAGAGAGCACGGAAAGAAAGTTGGGTAGTGAAGCGGAGAGAAAGCTTTGTTCAATAGACTGGAAAAGGTGCAAAGCACATTTTATAATAAGATTATTAAGAGCTGGTTGACTTCACTTCTCAGACTTAAGGATCTTTTTCCAAAACCACTGAGTCTTGACTTAAATTGGTGGAAATCTAGGGGAGTTCCTTCCAAAGGTCATCAAAGGTGGAGCTTATGAGGTTAAGGTGAACCATGCACATAGTGCTTTGCTAGCCATAGCTTCAGCTCATCAACTGCTCACCTCAAGATTTTTACAGGAGAACGCAGCAGTATTGGTATATATTTAACTAAGTCAAAGGATAACGCTGAATTTTTTAACCTTGGCACAAGGTTATCTTGGGGAAAATTCTGGATACAACTAGGTTTTAGCATTGCTCCGTGAACATATCACACCGCTGGCACTGACTGCAACACAGGGCTCTGCAACAACACAAGTAGGAAGTTTTCTCTTGAGAACTCACCCAGCAAAGACAGCATTTTCCAGCGCACTTCAGTTCTGGGAGCCAATTTTAAGAGTATGCTACAGAGAGTTGATTTTCAGAGACCTTGCAAGCTGTATTGGTTACAGACTAACCAAATGGTGCCTCAGGAATATGTCTTTTTCTTCCCCCTGAGGCTGCGATCAGTGCTGATGCCAAAACAACATCACAGAACCCAGCAATAAACCTCTCTTCTTCACTGACCTAAGTTCTAAGTGCCATCTTGCCTGTTAGGTGAGGGAAACCCTGCTGCTATTTAGCTTTTGGACTTGGAGATCCTATCAGCCAGGATATATTAGTTGTTTTCACTGCAGTACACAAATGCATATGCACATTAATATAGTTAAGAGATTGTACAAGTGTCTAGTGGGCAGTTAATCACAACCATCCACTGAACAGGCGTTTTGTATGCACTGAAGTTTTGAACGCTTGGGCTTGAATGCCTCCTTTATAAGGTTTAAATCGTCACCCACGAGCTGTACTGCCAGCTGGGACTAACCAGCTCTTGAACTAACATCCTGGATGCAGTTTGAGCCCCTGACAGAAGCTGGGCTCGGTGTGACAGCTTCTTGCAACTACAGAGATTTTTGTGATTGTGTCAGGCTGCAGGAGACAGATAAGGCATGTGCAGTTTAGGATCTGTCATAGGCACATAGTGACCTGATTTCTCTGGTAATGCTTTCAGAGGCTGACCAGATGGCATTGTGAACATAAGGTGCTTATCCTACAACAAATCTCCGGCCTTAGCCACTCCCTTGTGAAGCATCAGTCTGAAAATGTGGAATAAAAGCCCCCATACCTGAAGATATCCACAGTCAGAGCATCTGAAACACACAAACAAATGTTGGCACAAAAGCTGAATGATGACTTGGACAAATCCATATCCAGACGCTGAACTTTTCTCGCAGAGACTCGCGCCATTGAGACATTGAAAATTGAAATAATTTTGGGGAATTCCTTCTGTGCCAATATCCCTGCTCTAAGATCAAAAGCCAAAGCATGATGAGACAGTCGTGCATTCAAAACCAATGTAGGTTATCCAAAGGCTGCCATAAGCCTTGTAATATGTAGGGGCTACTGGGAACCACAGACATATGTTTGTTGGAATCAACACCTTTGCTCATGTCCTTTAATGGAGGACTAGGGAGCGCTCTTTGCTCCCCACCAGCAATTAAAAAAAAATCCTTGATTAAAAGTATTGCTCCCCACCAGCAATTAAAAAAATTACTTCTCCTGCAGAGATATTAGCTGTGATAAAGCCGCTCACATCTAATACGAATTGGTTAATCCGAGGGGAAAAAAAAAAAAGACTGGTGTGTAAGGAGGCTTTCCCCTCACCTTTAACCCACAAGAGTTGAAAGTCAGTGCTACGCTTTGGACAAATTCTCCTCTGAACAAACTTCAGTAAAAAGTGCATATGCATCCGATCTGCGTTCACCATCTGACAATACTTTTCTGAAGCTATTCATGAGGGGGTAGTTGGCAACAACATTGGACAAAAGAGAATCAGGCAACAGATCTCTAGACTTGATCCAATGAATACTGAAGTCACTAGGAGGCTTCCATTCCGTCTTGGCAAGAGTTATATATCTTATATACCATATACCTCTTATACATCTACAACAGGAAGTATTTATCCCTCTGCTTTTATATTTCACCCAAGTTTATTATTTGAGATCACACCGTCCATGAAAGACTTTAGTTTTCCTTGGCTAATGCAATCACAAGAAGTTGCTGTTGTAGTCCATTCTTCGGATAAACAGAATTTCTCCAGAGCTAAAATCCTGAATTCTTCAACTATACGCAGGCCTTTGCATCAGTTGTGGGCCACACAGTCTAAAGGGCTGAAAAGCTCACAGTAAGAACCCCTATTACACCTTTTGGGATAATATTTTGTATAAAGAATACATGATTTTATTTCTACTACTACCCAACGACGCCAACCTTCTCGCAGCAGGGATCATTTCTCCTATGCTCCTGCAATTCACAGCCATAGTGACAAAATAAAATGGGCCGATTTGGTGTTAGATGGTGTATTAAGCTTTCAACAAAGTAAGGGGCTGCCTGGCTCACTAAGTTGACAAGGTCAGACCATGATCCAACATCCATTCTGGCAGGCATAGAGATACTTTAGAAACATCTTTATTGGAATTTGAAGGCTGTGCAATTTTCTTGCTTGACAGTCAAATGCACACAAAACCACAAGATATAAAGAAAAATACATTTGCCAGCTTGGACAAGTTAAATTTACTACTTTATATAAGCATACAGCTTGCGTACTTTGAAAAGCCATGAGCAAATATGTTTCTCCTCACATAATGCCAAACAAATATACATAGACTTGAAAAGAAAACAAATGGAAGAACAGGTGCCTGTAAGTGATGGCATGATGGTAGCTCTAACACATGAGGAAATGGCCTGGTACCTAAGAGTCAAACTCTGTTGAGGAATCACCTTCAAGGGCTGACACGTGACATCCTGACACCTCTGGATAAAGCAAAAAAACATGTTTGGGCAGCAGTAACAATGCGGGCTGAAATAATTTGAGGATTCCTGCTTTGGTTTGTTCAACCAAGAGGATGACCTTGCACAAGTAACATCTTTAACCTGAATAGTCCTCAACCTTAGACCAAGGCCAGTCTGGGAAACCTGATGAGTAAAAATACTAAAGTGTATTAAATCATGTCCTGGGATCCCTACAGAGACCCACGGTATTTCTGTAATTGTGCTAGTGGTCTTTGGGGCTTATGTGTTTGCTATCAAACAGAACATCTCGTCTGAAGGAAGATTGAAGAGTGTGAAGATCACTGGTTGGAAAGTGTGAGGCAAAGAGAAAAAATCATACAGCATTTTTCAGATATAAAAGGAATAGGCTTAAGCTCACATTACAGAACAGAATCTTCATACCTGTTAGCAATGCTTTATAGAGAGCTGGAAACACACATGGCCACATTTTACAGAGTAAAACCCTGCTGCAAACATATTTAATACAAAAAAATGCTTTCTACATTTACTTGTCATTTGTATTCTACAGATTCCTTCTGCGAGCTATAAGGGACGAAACAGAAATAAAATATGTTGACCCACTGATCAGCAGCAGAACAATTAAACAAAGCTCCTTCACCAACCTCCTGACTTGGAGATCTTGCAAGGAGGACTGGCAACTCTTTGATCCTTGACATAAAAATTCTGTGCATGGCCAGCTCTTCAAAAATAGGAAACTGAGAATCAGATCTATATAATCTCAAAACCAAAAAGAAAATAAACTAATAACAAGCACACAGAAGACCCAGAAATAGGTTTGATTGCTCAGTACAATAGAAACATTGCCGATGAGAGCATGGCCAGATGTAAGTGCCCATAAACTTGACCCTCACACCCTATGTGTGTTAAAGCAGGCCTCTGACTATCCCTATTCAACTCCCCCAAATTCTGAAGGGCACCAAGGACATTTCTATCGTACTGAAAATTACATTAAGAGAGACAGCAGTACTCTGAGTACTGAGGGAAAATTTACTATTTGCAACCTGCCATTTGCCCAACAGCAGAAAAGCTTTCTGCTCCTCCTCATATTCACCAGAAGGAAAACTGAATTTATGGACAACCAAGTAATTCTGTTTTAAGGACTCACCTCCAGGCAGAGAAGTATCAGTACATGCAGAAGACAGTTAGGAAAGGGCAGAAGATACACGAGTGAAGACCCCAATCACTGCTAATGATGTCAGCAAGAGGGTGCTTCAGTTTCTCTGTTATTCAGCCCTTTGGTATTATTCTTGGCATTTATTTCATGCTCCAGTAAGTTTTGTTTATTGAGGAGATCACACAACTCTGGTGCCTTAAAAGAACAGCTGCCTTCTGGCTTCAGGAGAGAGATTTCATCTTATTAGCCTTAACACCTTTTCAGTATGCTGTTTAGTAACCACTTGATTACATTCTTCTAGGAAGTTAAAGAACAGGCCCCTTTGCTTTTAAAGCCAGATTTAAACCCTCAGAGAATATATTGAAAAGCTTACCACTGCATTTCAATCTGGTTCTTTACCATTATTTTAACAAATTGCTTATCTAGCTTCTCAGCCCTTTCTAAATGGTGAGCTCCTTCTTACTTGCTAGAAATCTACTTCCAAGTGGATTTCAAGCACTGAGAGCAAAAGCTGCAGGAAAAATCATCATATGCCTAGCTACAAACAAAATCCTTTTGTCAATATAAAATAAATAATTCGAAGAAAAGGTTAAATATGCATATACACTGATAGCTAGAAAAAAATAACATCAGCCCTTTCCCACCTTCTACGCAATCCAAAAACGCAGAACAAAGTGATTCAACCAGCTCTCCTCTTTCTCTTCTTTGAGGAGCTAAACCTCTGTTTGGTGCAGAGGAACATGCAACATGTTCAGTGACAGCCAGACAGCTCTTCCTGACTGTTCAGCTGCCAGACTAATGTTAATGAGATAAAGAAGCCTGAGCGAATGAATATACTGACTGAAGCCTTTCCCAAACAAAGAATAAAAGTAATATACACTCATGTCCTATCTGTGAAAGGAGGGCCCTCAACCAAGCAAAGCACTGTGAGATGTGCTGGCAGGCAGATGCTTTTCACCCTGCTCTCAGTCTGCTCATTTTAACTGCGGAAGAGGTCCAGTAAATATCTGAGGGTCTCGTTGAGGACAAAGCTTGCAGTGTTTTCTTTTCTCCATTGGAGTCTTTTTGAAATATGTACCTGTAAAACAAAGATGGAAAGGAGAGAAAACAGAGTTGTTTATTTGGGAGTGTGCAGAATGGCACAAAGCTTTTATACCTGAAGCTGAGCCATGTTTGTCTGGGTAGGCTTAAATGATCAGTGATCTGAAAATTAAAAAAAGGGATATGATTGCATTTTTTTTTTCCCCCTCTTCGTTAGATTGCTGGAGATCACCCATTTCCAGCAACATTTTTTCCCCATACCAAGGGTGCACAATCACTGGAAGTATGATTGCTGCTCCTGGAAGTTTCCACAGTCAGATGAAGGTCTTCGTAGACACAGGGGCCATACTGCTGTCCCTCCAGAGCTCAAGTAGTATAATCAACACCATTACACATTATCTTCCCCTTACTATGATCACATTTGACATATTTTCCGACAGAAGCCACAAGCTGACATTGGCTTCTACTGGAAGAACAACTTTCTAGGAAATCAGTGGTTTTGCTTCCAAAGAAGTAGCCGGTATGGTTAAATTATCCCTGACCTAAACTGAGTCTTTGAGTGACTTTGCAGCTTTCTGCAGGCACATGCCTGGCACAAAGAACAGCGCAGGACAGAACAGTCAGTGTGCTTTGCCTGCAGACTGTATAAAACAAGTAACATTCCCCTAGAAAAGACAGCACATGGAAGCACAAGTCACCCAGAAATCCCATAACAACAATAACAACGCAAAACAAAGCCAACGTTGTAGAATTCCAGTCCAGAACTGCATTCAAAACAAAACACTCTGTTTAGCTTTGGGCAGCTACTGCATTAGGCCTAAGCTTTTACAGCTGCCTCTTCATATGAGTCAAAATGTATTCAGACCAAGCGTTTTCACACAAACAGATGTGTAACAGAGACAAGCAGCCATGTGCAGCAGGCAGGTGCACCCTGTACGAAAGCAAATAACCAGCAATCCCTGACCTAAAAAAGATTTGGCTGTAGCTGGGGCCAGGAGATGGTTACAGTCAGCAGGCTGGAGTGCTCAGAGAATCAGGGCAGTCTAACAGGGGGCAAGGAAAAATCATCACCTATTATTGGGTCTGCAACAGAGGAAGGCATTTCAGATTCCCTTTGTAGGAGACCTTTGTGGTGAATTCACAGCTTCTAATGGAGTGCTTCCTTTGTACTTCTTTCTCCCCCTCAGCATAGTTCTTTCCATTGCTCTGTGAGACCAATGTCATTGTATTTTTACCCCCAGGAAACAGCAGCCTGCTTTCAAAGGAACGTTCTCTTTGGAAGCACTTTCTATCAGAGAGATTTCATGCCTGTTGCATGAAAAAAAAAGCCTAAGTGCCTGCTGTTTTGTCAGATAGCAGAAGGTACCTCAGGTTGAAAAGTAATAGTTATGCTCATTGCATGACATCTCAGTACTTTGGAAAGGTGATATGTTCAGCCAGGTAGGACACATGATCCATCTCAGACCAAGAGTGACAAGAGCCACCTCTATGCACTCAGCATTGCATTCCCCAGTCCTGGATGGGCTGGGAACCCACTATTGTTGCTGTGGATCATTTATAGCTCAAGTGCTCAGTCGCTACTACAACTGTCAGTTAAATGAGAAAGGTGTCCCAAACTCTTACAAACCCCTGGCCCACAGACATAAGTCTGCAATGTGCTCACTGCCCTGATACCAACGGGACTTTGCCTATAAAACAAAGCCCACGATTCAGCACTAGGAGACTGGAAAGGAAGGGAAGGCAACAGCTAAAGGAAAGCTGCAGAGAAACACCAGAATTTCCACTTAAGTTATCCAAATACAAAAGGGAATAAAGCATTTAAGGTATTTTATCAGCTAGAATGAATTTGCTGGCAACTTCAAATCGGCAATTGTATGACAACAAATTTTTAAAAGGGTGAATAAATAAATAGAAAACAAAATATTTTAGATAAAATTCTGTATGTTCAGAGTTTAACAGAAGTTATCAGCTAGCCATTTAAATGAATTTAGAAACTTTAAATTTTAAGATGTTGTTACTCTAAAGAGCTTACTCTAATCCTTTTATCCTAGATTTGTTAACGGTTTAGCTTTTTTTTACTGGGGTCTTACCAACACCAGAGATACTATGGATGTCTAGGAAGAAGCAATCTGAGTGTTTTCAGACTGGTGATAGTGCCAAATCACCATAGTAAGGATATATGAAAGTGAACAAGATTGCTAAGGGATAAAACTGTCATACAGTGAAAGCACTGATAAAATGGCAGAAATTTCAATAACTGCTTTGGAAAACACTGATTCTTTCTGCAGGAAATCTTTCTTTTGGTATCAGAAGTAGCTCTAACTAGAACTGGATATTAGATTTAATTCTCCCATTGCACAACTAAACAAGAAGCTAAGTTATCTTCCAGCTGACTTACTCCCTCCTTGCATTATCTTTTACAGAGCCAAGAAAATGAATGTGGTTGCAGCCCTGTGCAAGTACACAGGGTGTTTACACAGGGTGTTTGAAGTAAACAAAACTTACAGAGGCAGGGAATACTGAGCTTGTAGCTGAAAGTACTTGCATCTGACTACGAGTTCACAGTGAATCACCAGACAGTCAGAAAACAAGGAAAGAAAAAAAAAGTGAAGACTGTTTTTCTGAAAAGACAAACTGAACCACTTGAAACTCCCATCCAGAATGCAGCTACTTTAAAAAGCAAAAAGCACTTTGCCCTGACTTTGAAGGCTACAGCTTTCCTGTATTTCTCAGAATAAATGGTCTCCAGACTACAGGGCAGCCCTCCCCTTCCACTCACCCTAGGCAGGGAATGCATTTGGCTACAAGAGGTTTCCAAGTATAATACTTCAATGCAAGTATTCTTTTACCTGTTCAGCCTTTAGCCACCCATATTTACGACAAATTCAGTCCCAGGTAATCTTTGTTCCCGGTAGGGCTGTGGCTCAAAAACTGAATTTTTAGGAATTTACAGAATCATACTTTGGTTTATCTCTCAAAACGTGGAGAGAGATACAGCCCCACACAGATAGTGATGGAATACAGTGAGGCAAAGCCACCATTAAGCTTTCATTTTTGCAGCCTCTGTTCTTCTCAGTGCAGATCTATGCTATGATAATATCCCTCCTGCCCTCAAAACAAGAATAAGACCTTCTAAGAAGCAGGAACCAATATGAACACTTTACGCTTTGATCAGACTTGATCATATTTCTCCTGAATGTTTTATACTGTGAGAATCAAATAGATTATCTTCTACTTTTATATCTTCCCAATCAAAACAGTGAGTAAGTTGGCTGGGAAAAGAGAACAGTTTGTCAGTGGTACAATGAAGGTAATGCTCACCTGCATGGAAAATTGCAAAGTTTGCAGATAGGAAAACTTTTAAGTGCTGTGATCTATCAGTAATGGCTACCTAATTAATGTAATGAAACTGTAAATCTCATTACCTTTATGCACTTTTTTGTCGAGTTTGGGTAGTTTTGAGCAGCAGACGCCCTTTTTAGCCTTCTGACCTAAGGGTGAAAAAATAACACATTACCAGTGGAAACAGATAATGAAAATAGCTGTATGTCAACACTGAATGGGTTAGATTCCACAGACATTTTGATTACCATATTCACTATTGAAACCCTAGAACAGAGAGATCTCTGAAACAAAGGATCATCATGACTGATTTTTACATCCATGCACAGCTTTGTTCCTAGCATGGAACAGAAATCATTTTGTTCTTTTCCAGCATTACAGGCAGATATGCCAGACACATTGTGAAGATTTTTTTACCCTTTGAAATGTCCCATGTTGGCAGGCAATACAAGCATCAAATTCCAGTGGTTTTAACCTGAGGAAAAGACTCTGCACTCCTTTCATAATTGTATCACTTAATGAAAATACAAAAGATCACCAAGAGGGGAAAAAAATATTATCTCTCTGTCCATATGCACAGGAGAGTACAATAAATTGCTTTGGACAGGCAAAGCCATTTAATTATTCCCTCCCTACTAGACCTAAATAAGCGAGCTGTTGATTGCACTTGACGCATTGTGTGCTGGATGCATTAAAGACAGAAGAAAGGCTGACTCTGGTGCAGAGATGGAGCAGAAAGTACAGTAGTAGGTGATTTCTCAAAGTGTCACATATGCTCCATGTTTCTGGAAATCCTCGTGGCACAGTTCTACAGCCAAGGCTAGTGATGGTGGCTGCTATAGCATCTAAGAAGTTTATGGTGTCTGGTCAGGTTTTACATGGAGGTTCATTCATCCTACACACCCAGGCAGTCCTATTTTCCTACCAGTGTGTTTATGGATAAGGAACAGTGTCCTTTGCATACCTCCTCCACACCTTCTGACTCAGTGAAGAACCAAACCCATAGGATGCACATTAACAAAAAAGGAGCATTATTACAGGATCCTGCACGTATTCATCTGGGTTTTACTGGGTTTTACTGTCTCCTGTCCTTTGCATACAGGCTTTTGCTATGCTCCTGCAGACACATCTAGAAACTCTCTAACTCCCTTCACAATGTTTCTTAGTCTTCCCTCAAGTTTCTTTCACAATGTTTCTGTCTTCCCTCAAGGGACCAGGGAAGCCTGAATAAGTAGAAGTAGAAAATGCAAAGGGAGCAGAAGGACTTGAGGTACCATAGCTCTGGCAAACAACTCTACCACTCCGAACAGACTCAGGTAATTGAGAACACCAGGCAGCTGACTTGACCAATTTGAAAAACAGCTTCCACATGTTTCTCCACATGCATATCCACAGATAAAGTGATTCTTACAAGGTTTCTAGAAAATATGAAACATGGTAAATCTCCTGCCACGCTGCCAAATCTGCTCCTGACCTCTGAACCTTTAGCTTGTTTTTTCTTATTTCATATTAGTTCTATACATCTTGTATAAAATAAACAGCATAAAACAATCATAGTGGGTCTCTGAGATTTACAATATCAAACATCAAACCTGAATAGGTAATTCCAAAAGTTCCACCTTTCAACTCAAAAATCCTACTAAACTGTCTCCCTGCAAACCCAGAACATCATCTCCAGAGATGAGGCTATAGACAGATGGAAAAACCTCTGGTTTTGAAATTTAAACTGCTCTGTGAATTTTTGCACTTTGGAATGCTGCAAAATGGTAACTGGTGCCACAAGGTAATACAGCAATTAAAGTACGGTTAAAAAACAAACAAACGAACAACCAACCAAGAAAAAGCCAATCAAACAAAGAAAAATTTGACTGACTGAAGGCCAGAAGAGCTGCTCTCACCTGTTTCACTATTCTACAAAGAACTTCTCCTTTACTCCAGCTCTGGTGACCTGACAGCTTCACATTCCCTTATTCCTTATGGGTAGAAACTTTTTCCACTAATACTTTTCTCACTATTCAGACAATATATTATTTTTATATTGGCAGATGGTTATCTAATGGAAAAATATAACAGAATTTTTTTTCAGAGGAGCAGATTTCAGAACACAGATTAAGGTAAAAATTAATCATGCTGTACTACAGGCAACAGGCAGTAGCAGAGAGGAAATACTACTGTATAAATGAAAGCATTGATATGTACCCACATTCTGTAGTCTAAATCCCTTCCTAAATTCATTCTCTCATTTCCAGTTGTCAAGCGTTGCTTGTTTTCTTTAATTAAAATCAACATAGAGAATAAGTGTTTTATATCACAGAAGTAAAGAATAGGAAAAGAGACAGTTGTGCTGCTAGGAGAATATACTGTACCTTCTGCAGTAAAGGTATTGAGGCACAAAAGAAAGAGAAACAAAAAGCCACAAAGTGTCAGGAGCTTCATCCTTCCAACTAGTCACAAGATGTCTTCAAGGAGGCTGAAGGAGTGTTCTGGTCTCCCTCCAGCACAAACTTACCTTTTTATAAGGTAGATCGAAAGGAACACTGTGTTCAAAATGGGTGGAGATTTGGCCTTTGTATCACACTTCAAGGGATGAAAAGTAACAGCCCTTCCTATTACAAACAGCAGTTTACTCAAAATGAGACAGCAATTAGCTACATCACCAGTTAAAAAGGAGCACCTGGCTTTGAGTATTAGAGCATACAGGCATGCTCCAATGCCCAGCATTTGTCCTGTGGTTCACAGTGGCCTCCTTAGGTGTCTTTGTCTGCTCCTTTACATGCCTGGAAAGGTAAGAGCACAGCTAAAATGAAGCTGCATGGACAGTGAACTGGAACTGAAAAGGCAAATGAAACCCAGAGTGTTTAAATCAAAGCAATTGCAGATGTGTTGTTCAACAAAATTAACAAGACAGCTGGTTAAGGAGCAGATTTCTGAGTTTATTATTAACTTCTCAGTATCTATTATATCTGGGTAATTAAGTCTGTACAGAGATTCCAGTTAACAATCAAGATTAAGAAGTCCATTAAATTCAACAGAGTATCAAGGTTCAGGGAGTGTGCACGAAAAAAAAGAAAGAAAGAAAAAAAAGTGCTTCAAGCAGGAATCAAATGCAGACCTGAATCTCTTAAGGTGAAAGTTTAGATTTGGCAGCATCTGATTCTCACAATTTATTCTGATAAGATTAGGGTGTCAAATACCAGAATATTCTACGTACAAGCCACTCAGACTTGCAATTGCAGCAGCAGTTTTCACTCTGGTGCAAATACCTTGCCCTCTCCCTCCCTCCTTCCCCCAAATTTCGAACATTCTGTATTTCAGGTTTTGGATTTGGCTTGTTTCTTGCACTGGATCAGCAGCTTTCCAAATGGGGTCACCCCTTTATCTACCAATTTTAGCCCCAAAAGCTTATTTCTATGTTCCTACCCAGCAATAGCAACATACTGGATGAAATTGCCTTTCCTCTTCCTAAAGCATTGTTTTCTTTGATGGGAGATAAGACTGTTTTAAACCAGTGACAGTATACATTTTTATCAAAAGAAAACTTAAATAGTGCAAACTCCGGTTAAAACGTGTGACCACAGAAAGGGTATTTATGTGTAACACAAACAAGCCCAGGAGGGTTTGTTGTGGGCTGCTCCCAGCTCCAGCTTCAGCATGAAATGCTGCAACTCGTGCGGGGCAGACACTGACCCCCACCTCAGCCGCAAAATCCCAGTATCGTCACCCAAAATCCCAGGAAGCGTTCACTTCCACCCAGATGACCCTGTAATTCCCAGGCAGCATGTTCCAGTGCAACGTTCATCCCTGGAGGGTATCATAACACAAACTACCTGCCAGGGAAACACTCCTGCCTGGAACTTCTAACAGGCAAAGGAATTTGGCAAACTCGACCAAACAACATGTTACAAAAAGCACTGGGTTACTTTCTAACTAGTATTTTGGTTAAGTAGCATTTTCAAAGGGCTACAACAAAACAGTTAATGAAAATAATTTAAAATTTACCAGCTGTGTTTCACACCATTCCTAGAAGAGAGCAGTCTTTTAACATTTGTTGGATATTTCCTGCATCAGTGCTTTCACGCCCTGGTGCTCTTCTGCTTGTCAGGGGCAAGATTGCTAATGCCTGAGAGTCTTTTTTGGCCAAGGCTGACACTAGGAAGGCTCTCGGATGAAGACCCTAACAACACTTGCTACGGATAATAGTATCTTCAAAACGCTTTTTGAACAGCCCCGCCTCACCGCTGGCACACCTCAAACGCAGGCTGTTGTAAGGTTTTTAGTTCACATCCCTGCTAAGCTCCTCAGAAGGTACTTTTACAGTTCAGTCAAAATGGAGAAAAATGAATGGGGCAACAAAGCATCAATGTCATTTTTATGATCTCAGGCTTATTTTGAATGGTTGAAACATATGGATGTGAGCCCTCACCTTGTACTTTTAAAGTCAACATTTTTGCTGGTTAACACAGAATCAACCTTTAATTTGTGGAGTTTTATACTCCCCTCTAAAATGGGAACAATCATTAGCATCACCCAAGTAGATTTTGTCATTTAAATGTTTTATAAAAATAACTAGTTACATAAAATATATAAATTAGAACTAGCTATGCAAACTAGAAGCACTATTTTTGACATGAAAACATCTCTGCACTCCGTTTTATTAACCAAATAAAATTTACAGCTTCAGTGTACCAACAGAAACATCACATTGCTTTGGATGAACTCTAAATGGAGAAGAAAGTTTGGCCCATGTAGCTTTGAGCACAGAATAAAATCTAAGCTGGCAACAGCAGAATCTCTTCAGCCTGCAGCCTGACTCTCCTGAAATAATTTTTCCATTTCATCAAGAATTATTCATTTTAGCAGACGAAGGTTGATTTGTTACCGAAGAATTTCAAACTAGCATTTGTGCCAGTTACCTGGCACAGCCCATCCTACTCCAATTTAGGGAAACCTTTGGCCATATTTCTGTCCAGTCTTGCTCAGGAAAGCACTCACTTGATTTTAACAACCTGGCAAGTGACTTTCCTGTACAGGGTGCTAAACTACACCAAGATCTCAAGATGGATATTCTCAGTTTTCTAGGCTAAGTGATACTCTTGTGAAGATGTGGTAGTTACCCCTTAAGTCCTGTACTACCTGACAGCAAAGCTCAGGAGGAGAGAGGGCATGGGGAAGAAAAACAGATTTTAGATAGAACATGTGACTTTACAAACCATTTTCATTCTTCCACTTATGTAAATTTTATTAGTTAAATAGAAGAAAAGCAGGCTGGATGATAATTCACTGTCAGCAAAACTACTAAAAAACACAGGGAGGGAAGGCCCAGGCAGGCACATTGCTAAAGGCTTAGCACAGCATTCAACTCTTGCAATTATCTCCTCACTGGTGACTAGAAAGGACAGAAACAAGAGAGTCATCTGCTGGTTTTATTACATCTTTTCCTTCAAAACATCCAGTGAGAGATTTTGAGTAGTAACAATCTCACTGCATATACCAAATACCTGCAGGTAGCAGAGAACAAGTAAACATTACCTCTTTCAAGGAAAAAAAACAAAACAAAACACCCAGACAAAAAACAACCTAAACTGAGCATGTAAAACAGAGCTGGGAAATTTCATGGACCAGAAGGCCTGCCTGCTAAGGTTTGCAGAAGATCTGAAGTGTCGATAATGCACACAAAAGGGGAGGAAGTAGAGTCATTCTTCTGCAACATTCAATCAGACTGCCCTAATAGCATAGCACTGGAGTAACTACGTATCTCAATTAGTGGCTACAGTATTTTATCTCCATTACACTTTCTGAGAAAGTTCTCTGCAAGCTCACGTATGCACGGTGACGTTCCGCAACATAGGACAATATTTATAATTCCAAACAAAGTTTAGATATAAGCAGTTAATAGCGATTCTCAGTATGGCTCCAATAATTAAGAAAGTAAAAAATGATACATGCCTAATTGCACAGAACTCAACCCACTGCACTTTTCAATTTTAAGTCAAATGTCACTTAAATCTTGAAGTCTTTAATTTATCTGTGGATTTAAGCCTGTGAAAACCTAGGAAATTAATGTGGTTTATGATGTATTACTACATATGCTGCTAGTTAAATTAATTCTACTTTTTTTACAGACAAAAACTGTGCATTAAACATGACGGAAAGATTTTTTTGCAACAGCTGTATTCCTTTGCTTCTCCTGAAGGAAAAAGAAAGGAAAGATCTTGCTTTACTGAAGGTTCAATTTCGTGACTTTGCATAACCATATATAGGTTGCAACCATGTGAACAGTGTTTTAATGATAACCCAGAACAAAAAACCTGGTTTGTAATGAAAAGACATAGTCTCTCTAACAACAAATGGTTAAAACTCTCATGCCAAAAAAATCTGACTGTTTTAAAGCTTTTCACTCTCAAAACCAATTTTGATTTCACTGATTTTGAGGTGGTTATTTCTGAAACTCACACTCAAGGTCTTCTCATGCTTTTCTGTTAACACAGAACTACCATTTCTCCATTCCTGCCTGGAAGAAGGACTCTGTTGATATCAGGATATCTTTGTTGATAACAAAAAAATAAAAAAGGAAAACAACATCACCGAATGCATCTCAGCTCTGCCTCTTAAAATGCCAGCTGCCTCACTCAACTGGCTTTGTTCCTTAAACATAAAGGTGAAGTAGAAACAAAACCAATCTCATAAAAGGCACATATTAACTCAGACCTACTAAGACTTTAAACCTGTCCTGGTTTAGGCTGGGATAGAGTTGATTTTCTTCACAGTAGCTATTACGGGGCCATGTTTGGGATTTGTGCTGCAAACAGTGCTGATAACACAGGGATGTTCCAGTTACTGCTGAGCAGAACTTGTACAGACCCAAGGCCTTTTCTGCTCCTGACCCCACCAGTGAGAGGGCTGGGGGTGCACAGGGGGCTGGGAGGGGACACAGCCGGGACAGCTGACCCCAACTGACCAAAGGGATGTTCCACACCATATGACATCAGACTCTGCTTATAAAGCTGGGGAAAGAAGAAGGAAGGGGGGGACATTTAGAGTGATGGTGTTTGTCTTCCCAAGTACCATTACATGCGATGGAGCTCGGCTTTCCTGGAGATGCTGAACAGCTGCCTGCCCATGGGAAGTGGTGAATGAATCCCTTGGTTTGCTTTGCTTGCGCGGCTTTTGTATTACTTAAACTGTCTTTATCTCAACCCACACATTTTCTCACTCTTATCCTGTTGATTTTCTCCCCCATCCCACCCAGGGGAAGTAAGTGGTTGTGCGGGGCTTAGTTGTTAAAACATGACAACACCCAAAGAATTTTTAATGTCTTTTCCGCACTGAACAGAACCATCACCCTCTCTTCCTGTGTACACAAGAAGAAATAAAAAAGAAACGTGAAAGTGAAGGTAACCAGGTAAGATGGGAAATGAGTTGCATAAGAGAACCTCTCATCACAATGGCTACTGACATTTCCAGCTATGCTTGTTTAATTAAACTGGTAATGCGTTGGAATGTTAAATGCACTACATCTGCTTCCAATACCTACCTGAAAAAAGAAACATTTTTCTTCTGAAATATTTATGATGGAATATTGGCAACAAGAATATTTACAAAGACTTATTTTTCTAAATATAGATAACTGCACTGTAATTTTACCATCCACTCCAAGCAAGAAAGCTGCATGTGCTACTTGGATGCCCAATTTTTGTTTTCTGCTTGAAGGAGGCAGGCTGCTACTTGGTCTCCTCTGTGACAACAATCCAAGCCTTCCAGCTACTGTGACGGGAAATGAGGCAAACCTGTTTACTTATTGCTGCACGCCCAAATACCCCACAGAGGGGAATCAAAGCAGGTGGTAGGACGCTCTGCTGTCTGCCCAGGGAAACAGTTTTAAATGGTTTACGCTTCTGCCTTTCAGCCTGCACTTGTATTTCTGAGTTCAGAGAAGCCAAATCAACCATTTTCTTAAAAGCTATTGTGCCAAAAAGAACACAAAGGATTTCGCCAGATGCGTCTGAAGTTATTGCCCACAAACCTCCAAGTGTGCTTGCTGCCAAGGGAGACTGCCACCATCTCCACAGCTTCGATTGAGCAAACAGGATGATGTTACCTGTAAAATGTTTTTAGCCCTCAGACCAGAGAAGATCAATGATCTGTTACTTGAGTGCATGGCAGAACAGTAGATTTCTCTATTTGCTCTTCTCCAATGTGTACAGCATCTGCAGCCTAGATACTTTCATTCATTCTGCTGAAGACACATCACCTTCTTTAAGATAAACTATCCTTAGTCTTACGTTATTTGATTCTTAATTTTATTTCACATAATCTGCCCATAAGCTCTACTATTGCTGGCTGCCTGTGTCTCCCACTCAGCATGTCTGTGCCAGTAACTACACTCATTTGGGTTACCTTTTTAAGTATCTCACCTGGTGTTTGTAGTCACCTCCAGTTACTGCCCTCGAGTCTGTTCTCTTTTGATACTTTCTTCTTTCTGCAACTCCCATGCCTTTTTCTCCCTCCGTCATCCAGTTCTGCCCCAGTCTCCTTTTTCCTTTATTATGACCTGGTAATAGTGAACAATAGTTTTTGTTGCAACTGTTTAAACTGACTGGTGGTTTGTGTTTTGTTGCAGTTCTGTGTGTGGGTTGGTTTTTTTTGTTGTTGTTGTTTTACTTTTTTTTTTTTTCCCCCCAGAAATATTTTGGCTTTTCCATAAAACACAAGTGCATGAAAACCTAAGTGTTCATTTTTTTGAACCAGTCTCAAATCATATACATGCTTAGACTGTACCACCATTCCTCACAGGAGAGAAAGTTCAGGCATATATTTTCCCACTCCTCATGTGGGCTAAATTGTCCAGTCAGGATGACCTCTCATAATACGTTGTGGCTAGAAACCTGCAGATACATACCCCAGGCTGAAACAACTTCTCTTGGGGTCTCAGAAGAAGTCAGAGCTCTCTCCTGAGAAACGGCCGGGTTTGTCTCAGCAGCACCAGGCTCCCCACGGAGCAGCAGCTGCTGTCGCCCATGGCCTGGAAGGCTATGCTCTCCCTGGCCGCAGCAGCCCCCTGGGTTTCACAGCACGCCCTGCCGCACCGAGCTGTAGCCATGCCAATTCTCAGCAACCGCCTTCCCGAAACCCGTACATTCTAAGACAGACTGCTTCCCTGTCCCTTCCCTTTTCTTGTACAAACAAGCCTTGTGTTCTGTGTATATATACCAACAAATACATCCACATACTTCAGAGTGACATACCTAATTACAGCTAGAATGCCAGAAGTGGCTCAAGTTAATGCGGGTTTTGGTTCATCTGTCGTTTCTTCCCCCTCCCAACTTGCTATCTACTCAGGTGTTTGTTAAAATCCCCTGCTTTACAGGGGGACTTCTAGCATAACAAATACACTAAGGAAGACTAAAGCTATGGCAAAAGTTGAGCCTGTAATTAAATTAGGACCTCATAAGACAGGAACTACAAGGGACTGTAGTAGGTCCCCATGCACTATGGAAGACATTAATTTCAAGTGCTTCAAATAATCAATTTTAAATTATGATTTTTTAAAAAGCAGGTTTTAATATCCGGTCTTAATCTTGTTTCACATTTGTACACATTCATTATTTCCCTAAGGAAAGGTTCAAAGTCGGTTAATTTTTCACATCAATTTTTACAAAATAAGGCCTTTGCTTACAAGGCACTACTACTTTTTGCATACCTGAAGGAGGTACAAACACCTCACATTCACAGAGTTAAGTACATGCTTATTCTGCTTTCAACATCCATAATTTTAAAACACTAGATTCACCTACTAGAGAATTAGGTGAGTAGGTTTTTGATTTGTGATTTTTGCAAGGCTCCGCTCACTTAACTCCTGCCTATACAGCTGGCAGTCTCCTCGTTTCCCTGGCATTCAGGAATTCCTTGCTCTTGTGGTAGGATGAGTTATTCTTTCCTGTCACCAGCTCTACCCTTTCTTTCTCCCTCCATTGTTCAGATCTCACACCGGTGTTGGTTATCCATTACCTAGCCCAGGATAAACATCTGCCTTTACTGAAAGGGCTGATTTTTCTTCCTTCTAATATTCATCCCTGTGGCTCCTTCGTGAGTCACCGAACAGCAGCAGCAGGAGGGTTCCTGACTGTGTCCGAGCTCTGCCCCAGGCCCTTGGCTACGTTGCTTTCTTTCCACAGGGCGCACACTCAGTTGGCCAAACACGCTCTGCCCAGTCCCACCACTTCTCCTCTTGAGAGCATGTTCAACTCATTTCTCACACCTGCTCATTTTCCATTTCCTTCCTTTTCAGCACTGCAGCCAGTGCTTCTGTGTTGTTACTTATATGTATATAAAAAGGACAACTGATACACCTAATTATGACCATAAAACTCTGTGGGACTTTTTACAGGCCCAGGCATGACTCAATGATACGTAAACGGAATTTGGCTACAAATTCCCCCCCTTTTACAGGAATTCCTTGTTTTGTTATGTCTGCTGAAGAACACTGAAGACAGCATATGTTTATCCTGCAATTAAATGAAAATCTGATCCTAAATATTGACTACAGCTGATGTTTCCAACGATTTCCATGATGTTTTCAGTAATTCTACTTCAAATCACGACCTAAATAAACAGCTGCATATTTTTTAATAATTTGCTTCAAATTTTTTAACAAGCATATAGATCGGTTATTTTCCTAAGAAAGTGTTCATCACAGTCAGCTTGTATGAGGCCAAACCTGACTCATACACATCTTTTCAGTTTGCACAGCAGAATACAAAATGAAATTTAGATCTCATCTTATGAAGACACTTAACATAATTATGGTGGCAATTTTTACCCAACTTACCCCACCTCTAACAGTGCTGGAAGCTGTGAGATAATATGCACTGGCCTTCATGAAACCTACATAATAGCACACCTACAAAACAATAATACTTGGCAAGCCTAGTGCCTTTATACAGCTTGAACTGCTCAACACCAAGATGATTCCTCCCTATTTCTACTGACGTTAAAGAGCAGGAAAAGTTTTTAAAAACTCTTTGATATTTGAAAAGAATTTGATAAGGTAGCTTACTTTTTTATTTGACAAATGATCTTCAGTTTATAGCAAACTTACAATTTAGAAGTGGTTGCCAGAAGTTCATTTCAATTTTGAAGTGGATTCACTTTGGAGGGAAAAAAAAAAAAGCATTTCAATAACCCTTCCATGTAGTATTTCGTTAAGAATTGGATTTTTATTTCAACATCCAACCACGTCAGTGACCTTTAGTCATCGTAATGAAGTGGAAACAGGCTCTTACAACACAGAAACCAGCGCATCAATCTGTGGCAACCCTCAGTGCGGATGGCTGTTCAGACCTGTCACCTGGCACTGGAAGGGCAGCTGCTACAAAGGCAAGAAACCTGCTGGCACCAGCTCTGAGATCAGTCACTAACCCAGCAGTCGCCCACCGCCCTTTCACGAAGAACAGCTTCTGAACACAAGTGTAACACAGAACTGACACACGCTAGAAACACAAATGTCTCATTCACTCATGTCCCAGAGTGACGACTGTTAGATCTAACAACCTCTCCTTTGCCAGTCATGAATGGGAATGGATTCAGAAAGACATGTTATCTTTGTTAATTCCTTCAGTTGGTTCTGACACTGTTTGGTCTGCTCTTGCAGATACTACCATTAGGTTTCTGAGCAATTCTTTAGCACTACTACAAGGCATTTATTTTTACTAACTTGTACACAGGAACTTTAACTGAAAGATAGGTCGTGGGGGTTTTTTTGTGTATGTGTGAATGAACAATCTTATAAAAAAAAATTAAATATTTAACTTCCATGAAGAATACTAGTTATATATTTTTATAAGTTGTACAGTGGTCTAGGTACCTATCAAAGTACTGGACTTCTTGCTAGACGCTAACTCGCCACCACTGCAATGGTGAGATAGCAGAGGCACAATAATTTCCTTGTCTCAAGGGAATGGCTTTTGAGTTATAGGTCTTAATTTACTGACTGCAAGCCTAAAATGACTGCACCATCCCACCTAGACTGGACACAGGATGGTATGCATCTACCATCACTACCAATCCACCTCATTCCTGCCTAAGTGATGGTCTGTCCAGAGATAAAGATCACTTTTTCCTCCTACAGTAGAGTACACACCCTCACCCATCGCCATCCTTTCTAAGAAAAACAAAGCCACAAAAAAAAAAAAAAAAGGCAAAAAAACCAACCAACCAAAAAAATCCCCAAACAACAACAAAACCCCAAACACCAAAAAGAAACCCCACAAACCCCCCCCCCAAAACCAACCACAAGATGCAAAACCAAACAAGAACAACTGCATTTCTTAAAGCAATACACATCCCTTCAGGATTTCCAAAGATCTTGTAAGAGTAACTTATCAGATTCTTCCTCCCACCCTAGACAATATAAGTAAACAAAATTCCAGATATGTTTGCAAATTACATTTGAGACCCAAGCAGATGAGAAGATACACAAGCTGAGCTGAAATGCAGAAAGTTCACTCTCCCATCATTTACGTCTCTTATGAAGACTGATTCAGACAAAACTTGGGATCTCAATAAAAGCTTCAGCAGAGTTCTCCTGTCCCATCAAATTTCTAGCTAAAAGTAAAACCATTGTAGATAAAGTATGTGTTTTTTCTTCCACTCCTTCCTAGTCACATAATTACAATTGAGGTGACCATAAATGCTTCAGGGGACATTGCATTGAAATAGTGCCCACTGCACTAGCTCATGCAAGCTGATAAAAGTAGCTGACACTAAATCAAACAATGAAATATTCTCCTCAGACAAATGTCTCTCTGTAGGAGCGGACAGGATGAAGCGAAGTTGAAACACATACCGCTACAAAAATGGAGACAGCCTTAGCCTCTAAACGCCTTAGTGCAAGTTCTGGACTTCATACGTTCAACTTATTTTGGTTTTGTTAAATGATTAATATATCCACAACGTACAGAAGAACTAGGAAGAGGCCACCATGGCCAAGTAACGGCATTTATATCCACTCAGAAGGACAAACTCCTACTATCCCTGAAACCACCTCCTGTCAGATCAGTACAGACAGGGCTTATCTACGTTTTGACGAAAGAGATTGATATGCAGAACAATCACAAAATCTTTCCAGAAGCCCTAGAGGCTGACAGCTGCACAGTGTTTTCTGCTTTGGAGGCTTGCCAGCTGAATAACTTATCTGTTTCAGGAAAAATAAGGGCAAGATGCCTGCCCAGACATTCGTCATTGTACCACTTAAAATTTCCTCATACTCAGTTTTCTGGAACTAAGCATTGGGCAACCAGACTACTTGTTTTGTACAAAAGACCCCTAGTATCTTGTATTCTTCTTTTATGTTTCTGAAAGAAGGAAAACGCAAACAAGTGCCTTCTCAAACAGCGGCTGAGAGTGAAAGACGAATCCGAGAGCCATAGTAAATGGCAAGACAGATAAGCCCCGCTTTTTAGGTGCCTGTGTTTTTCCCCACTCTGGGGGAAAAACTGACATGGAGTGGGAACAGATCCGCTTCCATAACGAGGAGGTTACAGAGCTCCTCTCATTGCCCTGTCATGGAGGTTTGAGCTCTGGCAGATTTGCTGTCAAAACCAGTTTCCTAAATCACATCTTGCTTGAACTAGAGGACTGGGCTACCACAAGAAGAAAATGTTTCCCGCACGCATCACACACTTAACACTGCATCCAATGCACGGGTTTCTGGACGGAAGCCCTGCCTCGTTTGGTACGCTGTTTAGAAGCTGACAGCTACCAGATAAACTGTCCCTCAACACATCTAAGGTCTTGAAAGACTACAGAGAGAACAGAAATCACAAAGGAAACTAGGGGGAAAGAGGACACATCTGTTATTCCATTTTCGCCCAGTTGTCTGCAAAAACCAAGCAAAATAAATACAGCTACCAGCCCAACCTTACTAGTGCAACCAGAGCAGCAACCTGTGAAGGGACAGAAGAGCGAACACACAGAGCTTGGAGACCACAAACACCACACGCCAGACTCCCAGGCACATCAGCTGGCTGCTCTGCAGAGGCTTTACCTGCAGGGCACAAACTGAGGAGTGGCACTTGCTGAAAAAACGTAATGAAAGATGTTTTAAAGCCTGCTCCAGGACAACCTCCTAAGTGATTAGCAACTCGCCATAAGCTGCTAGGAAACCTACAACCTTGGTCTTGCTCTTCATTCTGGTCTTTGCTAGTTACTATTCCCCAGGTGCTGTCCTCACCATGTCTAACATAGTGAGCACAACTACAACCTTCTTGATTCTACACCACGTACCCTTCCCCTTTGAAAATGGATTCCACCACATACTCCCAGAGAAGGATGTTCGTTCACCATAACTAGTCTAAGCTGAATTAAATTAACTTTGTATCCTGAATATTCTGAATGCTCTCTGCCTTCTCACAGCTCAAAAATTAGTTTATCTCTAAATTTAACAAGACCATTTGCTCCAACTGTTTTATTCTCCTTATGGCACAAGCAGCTGCTTCCACCTGGTTAGAAAAAAATTTCATACACAAAACGCAGATTCTTTTTAGAATGGCACAAGCTTTTAACAAAATACTAATGAATCTTATAAAACATTAGCATACCACCTCCAGAAATAATGACTCTATGAAAACTGCAATTTTAAGACTCTGTTATTTCTTTTCGGCAAGTAAAAAGACACTCTGCAGCATGCTTTAATGTAATGCTACTCAAACTACTTTTTTCAAATTTTTGAGACACTCTTTGTGGCTTTTGAACATAAAGTATTAGTAATAGAAATCTAAGGATGCATCCCTTATTTCCCTTGACAATTCAGAAATACTTACCTCTGCACTCCAATTCTTTCCCAGCCCCCAACTCACCTTAGCAAACAGCAAAAGCCTTTTTCAGCTGCAAGGACATAACACATTTGCTGCTCCTTTCGTAAAATTAATGCCTTAAAGAATGTCACTGTACAGATGCCTCAGACTTCCAGCTTGACAGACTCTGAATCGCAGGTTAGCAAGCTGTAGAGTAATCTGTGTTTTCATCCCATCTCTTGTCTCCCAACTACTCCCTTGACACACTTCTGTCTTACAATTTCTGTATATTCTCTGACCTTGTTAATTACTTCTTCTGGGTGAGTCTGAAAATGACCTTGATTCATTGCTTCTAGTCTTCCATTTCTGGTTTGCTTATTTTCTGCCTTTCCACTTCTCCCACTGTATCTCAGGTGCCATTTACAATGAACTTTAGCTAATTCCCCGAACCACAGCTGGAACCTGAGGAGGAAGGTGCTCCTAGCTTTTTAATTCCTGTGTCTCCTCAAAAAGAATGGACCAAAAGATGCGTCATATTCAAATACAAAGCCTCTTGTTGTCAACAACTGTGACCACTTTAGAATGAAACAGTTAATTGCATGCTGAAGTAACACTGTTGGTCAAGAAACCAGTTTCTGGCATAGCGCTGTTTGTAGTTACTTTTGCTTTCTCTGAAACCTGCACATAGTAACATGTAGACATTAACACCTTGTGAATACAGTTAACTTTCCATGTAGCTATAGCTTTATTCAGCATGACTGTAGATTAGGGTAGCAGCAAACAATCATTGAAATGTAAAAATAAGTACCAAGGCCTCACAGTTGTCCTGCAACTGTTTATTTTCAGGGAATGCTGTTTAATTGCATTGATTGGTATCTCTTTGTATTTGTCACTTTCAGCTGGCTCTTTTTTGGTGCAGCTCTTTCTCTCCATTAAACATAAACTGATGGAAAGTACTACTCCCACCCAACACTCACATCTGGCCTGCTGCCCAGTTAGATGCCACCAACACACACACACACTCCAATACGAAAGGGCACACAGGCAAAAATCAATGACATTGCTCCAGAAGTAATTCTTGCTGCCTTGGACTATCTGACTAACCTGGAAACATGGCACAACTGTCAAAAACATCGGGAATAAGAGCTCCCTTATGAGATGACAAAATAAGGTCATAGAATCATTTTGGTTGGAAAAGACCTTTCAGATAATCTGGTCCAACCGTTAATACTGCCAAGTCCAACTCTAAACCATGTCCCCAAGAACCTCATCCACCCATCTTTTAAACTCCTGCAGGGTTGGTGACTCAACCACTTCCCTGGGCAGTCTGTTCCAATGCGTGACAACCCTTTTCATTAAGAAATTTTTCAAGTCAACAAAACAAAGTCAGTAACATTCCTTATTCAAGGAGGGGTGGGGGGAAAGGTGGCTTACTCCTCACTTAGTTTTGGATTTATGTGATTTTATACTCAATAACAATTATTTTCCCATCCTACTTTACAGAAGCATATGAAACAGGACATAAAGAATTAGAGGGTCTAACCACAATGTTGATCAGCTTTTAGAGATCTGAAATTTAGGATATAAAGCATCTGATTTCCTTTTGAAAGTATTCAGTGTTTAGGAAACAAGAACTTGCTTGCTGTAACACCATCCTAAGTTCTATTGATAAAGCGAAACAATTTCTTAGTTCTAGGAAGTTTTCACATTCTCCGTTTGCATTCCAAGAGCAGCCTGACAGTAAGCTGGCACAAGTCTCAGATGCTCTCCCTGATAAAGGGGCACCTGTTCTTGTGCCTGTCAAATTATCATAGATTTTCATCCCTCCCCGAATTGGAGCTGTCTCAATTAAGACAAATCTTAATTCACTTAAAGACTTCAAATGCAAAGGAACTACTCTTAATGTCATTCTTCTCTTTTTGGAGACACAGACACCACCGAGTGTTTTCCTACTGATACAAGCTCACCCACAGGAGTCAAGCCACATATTTCAGAAAGACCAAGCACAAATTAGTGCTCATGCTCCCTTGGGCATGATTTGGCCTATTTTGTCTCAAAGGGTTATCAGACTTTCCTGTTGGTCTCACTTTCCATGCAAAGACCTACCTTAAGTAGGGTGTTGTATTATACAATTTACTGTTTCAAACAATCCAGAATGCCCCTCCTCTTGGTTCAGAGTCAACCTCTAAAATTTTGTCCTCAGAATCGACACGAGTTTTACCTGAGGTTTTGTTGTTTCTTTAATTACAGGCACAAATACTAGAATTTCGTAGTAAGACAGCTCCCTGTATATTTCAGAATTTGAGGACAAGCACACTGCTATCTTCAGCTACAGCAACAGTACATAGAAATTGATTAACCATGAAATTGCTTAAAAAGATAAAACCTTCTGAACAGGCTACTTGCACTTGACAGCATCCAGAGTTTTCTTCCTCTTAAGTACTACAGAATTTCCTTCAGCTGTAATAGTGCCAGGAACTAGATTGTGCTGTATAATCTCTGAGCACAACAAGGTTCTTCACAATCCACTGTTTCTTCCCTACGACTGAAGAGACTAAAAATACTACAGTATGTGATAGACACAGAAAGCAGCACTGGCTGCAGTCAGTAGCCAACAGGTTACACTAACAGCACCACCTGAAGCAAGTGTAGATCAGTATCATCCATCTGGGAGACATCCACAAAAAGATGATGGCCAGCAAAACTAGAAAACACCTTAGAAGATTTTTTTTTTTTTTTTTTTTGTTAACAGAGTATACACTCTCTTATAAAGGAAACTGTAGCCGAAAAAATATTTAGAGTACTCTTCATGAAGTTATTAGTGCAAAGGTACTAAAATATTTCTATTAACACAGAGAAAGTGAGAGTAGTTAACTTGTGAGGCTAGAATTTTATTGTTCCATAAGTCAATACATAAACATATTTACTAGAAATTGAAAGTCTGAGTTGCTGACATTAGCTCAAAACTTTCTTGTGCAAGAGAAGTCACCTTTTATTCCAACATATAGCAACAGAATTTGGTAAGTTTCTTAATGTTAAATCAATTTCAAGGATAGGGAACATTTCTTTTAGACCAAGCTAAACATACCAATTTGGGGAAGAGTTAGAAACAGACTAAAATATACAACAGTATGGTAAATCTATGATACCTGGATCTACAGCAGGCCATCCTCAATTGCCTCTTTCTGTGCTAACTGTACACACTCTGAAGAAATAGGCACTAGGAGCTCTTCTGAAGGATGGAGCTTTGCCTGCAATATTGAAATTTAGTCACTGGAATAAAGACACACCCCTATTGCTGTTCCACAATTTGATAAACATAGTATCAAAAGAACCACATTATTATATGCAGTCGACATTAAAGCTGAGAGTTTTCAGGTGTGCTCCAGAAAGGGACTGAAGTTCATACTGGAAAAATACTGCATAGTTTTCTCATCCTGTCTCCTTCATATTTTTTGGTCACCTCACCTGTCAAATCAAATGCATTTCTGACAATTGCTTAAACCTTTTTGAAACTTCTGTCAGGGTAGAAGTCATTACTGCATTTAGTGCCATATCCCATTTGCTCAATTCTTCCTAATGCATCACTAAAATATAATTTATGCAATCTTAACTGAAAACTGAGGCATCTCAAAAGCATTTCATGAAGTAGCTTCTGCTCCTACCTGCATATGGGATACCAGTTCAGCAATTACTCCCTTTACTATGCAGTAACAGTAAAAAAAGAGTTGAATTGCTGTTCATCCCACGAAAGAGCAGATAGTGTATTTTACTGATATATTAAAAATAATTTACTTTCCCAAAACAACGTGCAATTAGAAGCAGTTCACACTATTTTAAATGCAGAGCTGGAAAGTGTTTGAGGAAAAACTATTAAGTCTGAATCACAGTGCACTGAAACAATATGCTGAAATGCTCTAAACTTCTGACTTGCAGCAAAACTGCTTGTAACAATGGATTTTTATTTAGTATGTGCAGTAGGTAGGCTGTCAGACAGCTGCAAAGAGGAGCCGCAGTTTACTTTCTCCTGCCACCTCCACCACCTGCAAGCATGGTGGCCACCCGAATGAAGATGTTCAGTGTATCTGTGTAGATACCCATGCACCTAGGAAACAGGAAATCAAAGTTAGTATTGTTAAACAGAAACAGTATCATTTGGCATTTTACACCACTATACTTCATCTTCAAAAACTTTCATGAAGCACCTATAACAAAACCCAACTATGACTGTCCTCAGCATCAAAAAATCTCTGTATTTTCGTTCTACCATCTCAGGAACTATTCACAGAAGCCTTAGCAGACAGTACACTGTTCTCACACAGTAGCCTCCTGGTTTTATGCTATACTTTTATCTGTTTATCTTCAAGAATTTTGAAGAAGGCCAGTATTATTCTATTTTAAGAAACCTGAATCAAGGAGGTAAACAATTCACCTAAGATCAGACAGACATTTACCAGGAAGTTACTTGTTAGTCAGATTTGGTCTTCACTGAGAATCAATTAATCCTTCCTTCCCCATCTATCACACTGTTGAAGATTATTTATTATTAACGAAGACTAGTGAATATTAAGTGACTGTGAAAGAGTTAACATTTTTTGTCTTGGCTGATATTGACTGATATTTTCAGAAAGCAGCAATAAATTCTCTTAGCAATGCTTTAGGAAACAAAGACGTGATTTACAAAGTACTGCCGGAGGCAGGTGATACCACACGTTCAATTCCCTTTCTCTCATTTCAGGCAGATGCCTTCAGTTTTAACTCCAGTAGCTACTTCTGCATTGTATTTTTAAACCCTGTGATTCTTCACATTTAACAGTAACATGCTTTAGAACAGTAAACAAAAGGTCTGGCTGTTTTTAAAGCGTACTTTGATATAGCTTGAAGCAAATTCTTACACAGACACTCAGATTAGCTGTATTAACACAGAACACTTACGCGTTGATTGGATCGTATTTTGTTATTCCATAATATGGAATAGTTTCTGCACGCTTGATAACATGCTGCGTATCGTAGAGCAGGAACATGCCAAAGAGCACTAATCCACCATAAACTGCTACCGAATACAAGCCAGCACCAAAAGCAGAAGTAGGGGGCAAGAACATGGATCCTGGAGAAGAATGTACAATGTTAAAGAAAGCTACTATGTGTATCTGCTACTCTGAGTTGGGTCAAACTTCAGTTACTAGAGCACACATTTTTCATTGAGTACTCAATTTGTGGGGCATTTTTGATATCAAGAGCTTTTAATATACCAGCTGAAGATCTCACATACACAACCTGATCCACTAATTCTGAAAACCCTAGAGAATCACATGTACTTTTCTTCATGTGAAAGTACTTCTGCTCCTAGGACTACAACAATGCCTAGAAACACAAACACATAAGGGAGAAGAACAGTGGATCAGAAACTAAGATCATGTTTACCGTCTTCCCCAGTCACTGACTGTACCTAAAAATACAAGCCACCATTATCAGCCATTTATCAGATCAACACTTGCCAGAACTGTAACTTCATGTTTGTTTGGAAGAACAAATTTAACAGAGTATTTTCTACTGTGCTAGAGTTGAAAGGGCTATTTAAGGCAAACCTTAACTGGACAGACTAGTCTGCAATTAAACGTGAGCTGCAGCTTAGCTGCTTAAGTTTGTAACCTACTTTATCTGACAGTATTAAACCAGTATTTTACCAATTGAAGAGGCAAGAACAAAGCCTAAGCCTATTCCAAGCGGTCCTCCCATGTTCAGAAACTTTTCACTTGGAGCACACATGGCCACAGTTGAAAGCCCTCCGACGATTCCGGCTGTATACCAGGCAGCTCTGATCAGCAAAGGACCACCCAAGAAGGCTAGAGGGGCCACCACTGCACCCATGACACCTAGCCAAAGGAAAACAAAACATCACCCATAAGATTTGGAACAGTTCTAGTAAAACCACCACCTACCAAAACAATTTGTTTTTTCAGTGAGGTAACATGGCTCAAACTAATCCACTTATATGAGAAAACACCGACATACTTGATCATGTGTCTATCTAGAAGGGAGCCCAGTAAATTGGCCACCTTAAGTTCAATGACCTACTTTTATCTATTAATAGCTCTAGAGAATTCTTCAGGGAGCTGGTCTTTGAAAGCAAGCTTAATATCAGTCAACATATCGATCTGTTCAAAACCAAACTGGTAAGAGATGCATGACAGATTTCTGCCACAATAATTAGTTAGGCAAGTAAGTCAGACTTTTTTTAAAGTCTTGTATGAAATCTCTATCTAATCAGTTAATGTCATATTAGGTTACTTAACTTAATAACGATCATTAAAATAAACACAATAAACACAATTTCTTCTTGGTAGAAATGCTAGCTCTAGAGAGGCAAATACGATTCCAGTGCCTAACATCCATGTGTCTTTCCTGAACCATAAATTATTTCTGGCAAAACAATTTTGAAAAATGACCGCCATTGTTATGTGAAGTAGGTATCATTAGTGAAAAAAATTATCTGTACTCGCAGCTTGCATAGCTGATGGGAACATGTATCTAAGAAGCTGCACTTTAATACTAAAAAAATCTCATTTTTCTAGTCAGCAAATACTTTTCTATCCTGTACAACTAAACAACACTAAGTGTAGTCAACTGTGCTTAGAAGCTCTTAGTGCCAGAAAGCAGTTATGAAACCAAAGCAGCTACGAAATCAAATAATTCTAGCCAGTGTGGCACATACATATCTTGAGTATGACTTCTATAAGATTATGAAAAATATTACCATTGTGCTAAGGACACTTTAAAAAAAAAAAAAAGCTTCCTGACATTCAGGAGTTCTCATTGGTCTCTGAAAAATCTTAACTCTCCTACAGCAATATATTACAAAAATAACCTTAAAGTCAAAGTTTTGTTGAAGTAAAAATCCGGTCATACTGAAGCACAAACATCTCTACAATGAACACTGAAATCACATACCTGAATGCATCATCCAAGCCACATGTTTAGCTACTGGACTGTCTTCATAGGATATGGACCTGACCAACATTCCAGCACCAATCATAGCTGCAAAAGTTGCACCTATTGCCTGTAAAAACAGCATTACAGAGATTAAGTTGGTATTAGGACATATGGTCTCTGTTCTAACTTCCTAGTCTAAGAGCCAATAGTGTAACTCTGAAAAGAGCAACCTAGTTCCTAATTGGAGCATTTGTCAGTTTTACTCCCATAAGGTTACAGTCAAATCTTCGCAGATCCCACCTTCCTGTTTCACACAGTCTTCTAGGAATCAAAGTTCGGCGGTAAGAAGGCAACAATCTCTTGGTTGTGTAAGATAAGAGAAGGAAAACACACGGTTCCATCCCTTACTCTAATCCTCATTAAGGTACCTGAAATGTTAGCATTATTTTTTCTTGTACATTTTTCTATCCAAGGTCAATATTCAGTTCACATACTTTTGCTACCAATGATTTTTAAACCTCACTGCTTCCTCTTAGTGATGATTCCAATCAGAATCCTTCAGCAGCTAGCAAACTGGTCAGAAACATACAACTTTGGTTGATCACCAACAATATATCATTAATCTCTGTAAAATAATGTACTGCTAGCATTTAGCTATTACCGTTCCACTACAGTTAATACACTGAATATGTACTAAGCAGACACATTGTGTTAACAGTATCATTTCAACTTTGGCAAACAGGAGACAGCTTTCAAGGAGCTATACAGAAGAGCACACGGAGGAGTAAGAATGCATAGGGACCTCAGTTTCTATTTTTAGAAAGCCACAGAAAATGGTATAATTAGCCTTCGCTATTTATAACAGGTTCTTTCTTGCATATGCTTGGTATGGGTATCACAGCACTTCGTTGCTCACGTTATTTGCCTTTGACAAACTTAAAGTACAGAAGCCATATGTGAGCATGTAATTAGATGCACCAAATCTTACATCACAAAATATCACTAGAATACTGAAGTTGTCTTTATAGGTAAGGACACTAATGTAAGTGAAGATCTGCATTTTCATCAAGTTGTTTATGTTTCACATTTTTTATATCATCTATGGCATTTGGGGTAATTTCTCAGCAAACATTTTTATTTTTATAACATAAGCTTACCAGCCAGGAGCCTTTTGTCATGAGGCTCATGAGTGCCGGGGATCTGCTTACTGCTACAGCAGACAGTGCTGTCAAGCCAATGCTTCCCGCAAAGTACATGTAAGTAGAGTGAATTCTGTCTTTCACATACTGTGGCCAGATACTGAAAAACAAGCAGTCATTCATAACAGTGCAATTAACAGTATCAGAATGAAGACCAACTACAAACACAATCAAGATGTTAAATATGTTAATAGCTGTGGATATAAGGGAGATTTCATAATGGTGGTGTGGTCTAGCAAGTTCTGCCATAAGTTTACCATACAACAGGAGGCTGAACTTTTAGATCTTTCCCACCTCATGCTGGTGTAATGTAACATAACCCTCTAGAAACATCATAAATAATGTTAATTATAGCTAAATTCTAAGAAGAAATAATACATGGGATACAGATAAATGCTTTTTAACAATGGAAAAACAGAATAGTATATGTACAACAACTCATTTAGGAAAAAAGTGTACAAAATGTGTTCTGGGCACTAAGTAGCCTGCTAAGCAGCTCACAAATTGCTGAGTCACAGTGCACCTGATTATCTGACATCACAAGACACATCATTTTGAGAGCTCTAATAATAGCAACAGAACTAGATGTGAACAAGAAGGTCTGCAATATGATTTGGTCATACTACAGACAAGAAACTCTGCTAACACTAAGCTTAAACATAGTGCACACATTTTCTCCCATTTTATTCTTTTGACCCATTACTTTGAGGCTTGTGAAGAAAAAAAATTACAGCTTTTCATTGATACAGCTAGCAAGCATTTAGTATGAATGCACATGGTCACTTCCAAATACAAATGCAAAGTAAAGCAAAATGTCTCCAGTGACCACTTCTCCCAAGCCCATGTTTATTGCTAACTACCTTTTAAGTGTAAGTAACTATATGGTTTTGCCATCACAGTCAGGCAGTCAGGTTTTTGTTGGCCAAAAAGAAATACACTAAAGTTTTAAGCAATACATATTTATTAGAGCAGGGCTTATGCCAAGATAAGTAGTGTGTTCAAAGGAGACTCTACTTACAACATGCTGTATTAAAGTTTAATGAACAGTCTCAGAGGAACACCAGACAAAGTAGTCTTAACAATATGATTTACACAAGACTATCCTTCATAAATTATCTGTGACACATCTCATAAGACACATTTATATACTCCTCAAAAATAAATTTCAAATTCAGCAGCACAAAGAAACTCTCTTAAGTGAATACCCATTTAAGCTTAGGTAATTTAAATTCTGCTTTCAGTCATACCCTTTAAACCCCTGCACAGACAGAGATGAGGGCTTTCTCTTCAGAGCTTAGAAAACATAAGCTGTGTGTACACTGGGTGATACCAGCTGAAGAAGAGATGGATATAAAGAGGGACATTCGCTTAACATACTCTTTACTTAAAACAGTAAACCATCTTACTTACACAGCTCTTTCAATAGCTCCAATCTCACTGGACATGCCCATTCCATAGTAACAGAGGGCCCCCAGGCCAACAGCAGCCCCTCCAGCAACAATAAATTTCCCCAGGCGATCAGCTGCATAGAGAAAAAAAAATCCACACTCTCATGAAAGCTTTTTCTCAGCTAGTTAACAACATCCTCACATGAGTTTCGTTGTGTCTGTTAGGCTTCTTTATTAAAACTTCACTTAATTTCAAGTCACTGCCTTACCAGTTCTCAATGAGCTACACATGAAAAGCTCTAGATTCAGCCTACCAACACAACATAGCTTCAGAAAACAGAGTAAGAAGAAACCAGCTAGTAACATGCCAGGTTCATTGGCCTTCATTACAGTGACAGGAATTGCAACACAAAACCAGTTAACAGGTTCTCCAACAGAAGAGTTCACCTGTCACCCGATTCAGTACATCACACTATCCAACTCACTATAAAAAGTAAAAAAACTAGACATTGTGTCCTTTCCTGTCATTCACCTGCCCCTAACGCTTGCTCCTTCAAGAGCTCTTCGGCAGCAATTAGATCCAAATCAGTTTAAAAAGGGATTTCCAAAGTTCATGGGCAACAACACATGATCTACCATCAGTTTCTTACTGTCCAATTTTTAGACATACTGCCTGTAGGACACATATCAGATTACTGCTACAAACACAGATAGTAAAATATTGTTATAACTGAAGTAAGAGCAGCTAAGACCAAATACTTTCATTTGTGCAACTCTCTTTAAGGCTATACTTTTTCCTAATGTGTTATAGCCAGGACACTATCTAGCCAATCTACATATATTTCCTTAGTCAGCTCAACACGATTACAGGACATTTACAATCTGTTCTGCTGAACGCTCATCTCAAACAAATCCCTTTATAATGCACTGAAATTACCATACTAAATGTACTAGTAAGCATCCTAGCACACTCGTAAGCCAATGCCTGACACAACTGTAGCACCAGAGACTTTTTTTTTTCCAAACTGTACACACTGTAGAAAAATCCTTACTTTAAACAGCATACAAAGTAGATGCAGCAAAGCAAGCACTGGCATATTTTCTAATATCTGCAACTAAATCTCCATTAAGAGACAACTGGTTTTGACTTAATAGTTCTCAGCATCAGCTTAAAGCAGACACAACAAGAAATTTCCGTATACTATTATGTATTTGCAGCTTTAAACTTCACAAGGAAACACAAGCAAAGAAACTGTCTCCAGTTGCTTGAGGGAGACTCCTAGCAAACTAACACACAAAACAATACTCTCAGTCTCTTTAATGCTTTGAAGGAAACAGATTCCTTCAAGGAAGTTTTAAGTTAAGCATCAAAGATTCTCAGTGTTTAAAACAGAGCTACTCTACCTTTAAGTGCAGTTTCTGCAGATGGCTCAAACGCTGCTTCTTTAATTTCCTGGCCAATTTTTCCACGTCTTACACCCGTTCTTACTCTGGTGGCATAACACTGTTAGATTCAAAAATAACATAAGAAAGATTTAATGAAATAAAATAGAAAACATTTCTTATCAATTTATTTTCTGTGCTTAAAATGGCTACATAGCCTCTTATTTATCTGTGCTTACCCCTCAAAGACATGAAGCAACTGTGCTCAAGGAAAACAACTAAACATTAAAGTTTAGGAACCTTTGTGAATAACATACACACATTCTAGAAGTACAGAACCAATACAGTGAACTTCAGAAGCTGAAGTTTCCAGTTCTGCTAGAAAGTAAACATTTGCATTTCTTCTACTCTTGTTCCACTGTACTGAACAAGGCAATGAGGGTTTTTTTAATGTGAAAACATATTCTTTACTCTTTCATTTATATGCAAGAAGAGGATTTATTCTTCCACGTAAAAACACTCCTTATGTAAACACTTCTGTATACAAAAAAATACTCTTACCCAATATTTACATTTTACAGACACTAAAATTAGAAGGGCAGTGTAAATTCTGCTTTCACATCTGGCCTTGATTTCAAGAAGAAACCTTGAATGAAAGGCTACAGGCTTAGGATTTTTAAGGCTGAAAAGCTCCAAATAAAGACAGCATGGTGCTCAAAGTCCTAGTAAGCCACTACAAGAGCCACAAAAATGAACTTACATCTAAGTTCAGAAACAACTTTTGAAGTTCCCTTACCATTCTTTCCAGAAATTTCCAAATTATTATATAGGCACCTAAGCAACTAAGGGCTTGCTCAGAGCTCTAAGATTATCTTAACACTAAACCCTGAAATCCACAGTGCTGCTACAATCAGCAATTAGGGCAATGACATTCAGGAAGTTTACCAAAGCATTTCAATTCTGTTGTGTTTTGCATCTAACAACATCCGACCTAAAGGCGTAATTATGTACTACTCCTCACAGAGGAAAAAACCACCACCACCACAAAAATACCCAACAACAACACCCAGAAAACACACACAAACCCAAAAACCACCAAACACAAACAATCCCCCCCCCAACAAAACACCACCACCACCACAAAACAAACAAAAAACAAATAAAAACAAACAAAAAACGAACACACAAAAAACCCACCAACACACCTGCATACTTAGAATGCTTAAAACAGTTTTCTATGCTTAAGAGAAAAACACAAAGGAAGTGAAGAAAATTTGCTACTGGTGCTTTCATCCAGATGATAACAAAAGAACAATGCCTCATAACAGCTGAGCTACCTGGGCAGAAAGCAGGTCTGAAACTTCTTCTCTTAGGACAACAACAGTCCAGGTTCTAAAATTGCTGGTAAGACCCATGACAGTCCACCACAGTTCAGGAATTGCTCTGACCTGGGCTACAGCTTTAAACACATATTGGGACTAAAGACTTCAAAAAGAAAGTTCCAACTTTACCATAATATTCAAGATTCTTCCTTAGAAACAGATCTAGGAGGAGGTCAGGCAAGAATTTCTGCTTCTCCTACCTTACATAGTAAGCCTTGTTCATCACTACTTCCCTTTAATTCTTCACCCCTCTCCCCCCAATAATTTCAACAGAGAAATATTTATTAGAACACAAGATACTACTTCAATTGCTCTTAAAAGCCCTGTTACTTTTAATTAAACAATATTTTCTTCTCCAGCAAATAAGAGCGGGTACCTCAAACAAGCAGAATCTCCTGATCATTCAAAACAGGTACTTCATGCAAAGTGATTCTTTTGGCCAAACACTCAACCCTTCAAAACATCAGCAGTCACAACCTTCAGGAGAATTACCTTACCTGGCTAGGCTGCCACAGCCTGTATGCTTTTATATTGGAGTTCCTTAAAGCTGGGGAAGCCTGAGTAATGGTGGGGCGGATAGTCTGGCATGATACTGCCCTCAGGCACACCAGCCTTGCAGCCAGCATGGTTGCTTAGATAATCTAACACGCTGTGTTCCTGTAAGTACATGAGAAAATACACTTCAATATTCCACTACGTAGTTTTCAGAGAAAATACACTTATACTACTTATTCTCAGCTACGCTACGACATATAATAGAAATGGTATTATCACTACAATACTGTAACAACAGCTAAAACCTCTTAAACATGCAGTTTAACGCTATTCTATCAATACTTGTTTCCTATTTCCATCAGTATCTTATCTCACAAGGTACTTACCTGAAAACAGGACATATCGCTTTTTATATGTATTAATTACATCAAGACCCTTCATGTACTTATGTTTTGAGTTACTCTGGCAACTAACTTTCATTTTGAGAAACAATTTACATAAACTTTCACTAAGTATAAATCCAAATAAGTAAATAGCATAATATATACGGCAGAAAATGTTTTAGAAACGCATTTTTGTGTTTGCTTGCTTGTTGTGTTTTTAAGTTATTATCTAAAGAACTAATTAGCTTTACAGACACAGCACTCAGTCAAGGTCACATCCCAGAACACAAGTTCAGATCATGTTGTGCAGTTCTGACCAGAGAATATCGACATCACTCACGGGTGAACCACCAACAAGAGCAGACCCTGGCCTGTGTATCGTACTGGTACCACAAAAGGTGCATGTGCTGCACATAAAAACACCAAAGCCACATACCTTAATTATAACTGTATATAACCTCTCATATTACAAGACAGCCCAACTACCAGTACACCTTTTCAACCGTTTATAGATCACATATACAGTGTCCAATATAAGAGCATTCTACATAAAGATAACTTTAAGCATACATTAGAAACGAGCACCCACAATACTTGGCACTTAGTATTAACTACATGAAAGTGAAAATGAGAAAATAATCTCACTGCTAGAAAAATCCATTTTGCTTTGAAGCTCAGTTACAAACTCCTGCATTTTATAACTGGAAGTACTTTCAAAGACACATCCTGTTTCCACCACTAAATCCCACTCTTCCAGGGAGATGATACAGTTTGCAGGAACTCACAACAATTTTAAGATTTTGATTCTTTTTTTAAACTAATATTTGAAGCAAGGCAACTTCAAGCATGAGATCACGAACAAGGATGAATGACAGTACTATTAAAAAGAAAACAACCATCAAGATTCCAGCATGTTAACTGGCAGATACAGCAGGGAGGAAACACTGCGAACTCACTGCTGCACCGAAGCACGAGAAGCCCGTTCCAGCCCGGGCAGGGCGGCGGCCTGCGCCCACCTCAGGCCTGGGCCGCGCCGCGACCCCTCATTCGCTTTCGGCCCAGGCCTGAAGCCTATTCTCGCTCCCACCGGGCCCGCCGCTGCGCCCCAGCCAGGCCCCAGTGGCGGCGCCCCCCACGGCCCGGCCCCACCCGCCGCCGCGCACCTGCGTGGCCGCTCCTCGGCCTCTCCGCCGGACAAACCCCTCTCGGGCACTGCGCACGCAAAGCCGGAAACACACCCGAGAAACAGAAGTGACGTAAGGCAGCGCCGCGCGCCCTCGGTGACTGGCTCGCTCACCCCACGTGACCAGAGAGCACGCAAGCACCATTGGCTCGGGGAGGCTGAGTGAGGTGACACACTGCAGCCTGTGGGAGGGGCGTGGAGCCATCTTTGAGAAGGGCGGGGAAGCTTCTGGAAGGCCCGGCTGGCGGGGCGCTGCGTGACGCAGCTCTCCGTGCCGCAGGCCGTAAATCAGGCGCTGCCCGCCGGCAGGCAGAGGGGAGCCGCCCGCTGCGCGGGGCGAGCCGCGCTGGCCGGCAGCCGTTTCACCTGCCGCCGTGAATCCCCGCGGCGCCATTTCGAGCGGGGGCCCCGCCGGCAGGGCAGGGGAGGCCGCGCCCCACGGGGCGAGCTGCAGGCTGCAGCGGGCCGGCCTGGCCTCTGCGGATAACGGCCCCGAAGCCACAGCGCGGAGCCACAGCGCCCTCCGCGCACAGAGAGGTGCCCGGTTGCCGGCGGAGGCCGGGCCGGGCCGCGGGGCCTGCGAGGCGGCTGCTCCCGCTTGCCAGCAGGTGGCACGAGCTGTGTGAACATACCCGAGCTAGGCCTCTGAAGTCAACTTCACCTCCACAGAGCGCAGCCACCCGTCTTGTTCCTTGCACCGTCCCCCTCCATTTTGTCAGCAGCTCCTTTTGGTGGTGCAGAGTTGGCGCTGGCAGCGAGCAGAGGCTCGGCAGGGAGCAGGGTTCCAGCAGCGAGTGCACTCAAGGGGGCTGCAGTGGCTGCAGTGACAGTGGGTGGACCACAGCAGCCCCCCAGGAGTGGCTGAAGGTGTAACAGACAGCTGCTGGTATCTGTGGCGTCTGTCTCCGTGCGTTGGCCCTAATCATGGCCTTTTTGTCACCTCTGCCAGTCACTGCACGTGAATTTAAGTCTTGCCCTGCTCAGGATGTTAGAAATTTCAGGACCGTTTTCTTTAAGGCCAGCAGTCTGGTCTGAACTGTGAGGTATATCTCCCTTTTTGTTAACTTCTCCTTGGGGTTACACCTCTCTGTGGATATATGTTTTAAAGCAGGTGCCTGCATGCCAGGCAAGCACAAAATACAGCACTGTGTACACAAATTTCTGCAATAGACACTTCTGCCCTGATGCTAGCCTTGCCCCAGGGCTAGCCCTGCCCTTACTAGGGCACTCCAGCCCTTCTAGTGGCTAAACAGTCCGCTTTTGGACAAACTAATTGGCAGATTCTTTCCAGCCTCAGTCCAGCTGGAGCTCTGAGCCTTTTTCCAAGACTAACCCTAACCTTGAACTGAGCCCTGGGAAAGATACAGCAGCACTTCCATGGACTATCAGTTCCTGAGGGGGATATTACTTTTTCATTTGTTTCCCTTTATTTCCTTTGGCAGCTCAACTCCAGCTGGAGCTCCGGCATTTCCATTCCGTTAGCCCCAACCCTAAACCTAGGCCGACCCAAAGGCTCATGATGTGTCTCAGTCCAGAGCCTTCATGTTACCAGGAGAAGAATTCTTTTGGCAGCCCTATTTCTCAATTTCCAGCCCTTTCCCCAACTGCATATCAAGCTTTCCTGTTCTCTCAATGCTAGTGCTAATTCTAACCCTGGTTTGAGCTATGAGCCAGGCACAATTGAGAAACACGGCATTCTTCAGAGGAGAACTCTTTTGGCAGCGCTGTGCTTGCTTTAGCAGCCCCTTTCAAGCCCCACTCTAGCTACAGCTCTGTGGTTTCTTTCATCCTTGATGCTACATATGGGCATGATTCTTCACAGCCAAGTAAAACAGACTGTGAGAGCCTTGAGCAGCATCAAAGACATGTAACAAAAAAAAAGGTGTCAAATATAGCATTTAGTACAGAAATAGAATGAGAGTTATGGATACATTTATGTTGAGGATTGTGAGATTAGCTTGGAGTCTCCTTGCTTAAACTATAAGAAAGGAAATATAGTGAACTGCTAGTTCACAAAATGGAAGTCATGAAAGAGATCAGATGTGGGAGAGATCTAAACGCACTGGCACATAGGATCTTTAAGAAGAATGAAACAGAAGAACACAAAACGGAAGTGTGTCAGTTCCATCAGAGGGGGCTACAACCAATGGGATTCAAGATCTGATTCTTACTCTGACACCAGTTTACTTCCCTTTGGAGTAAATGAAGATCCAGAGCTTTGAAGTCTGTTGCCCCGAGGTCCCCTACAATGGAAGAAAAAATTGACAGTTTCAGGCCACAAATATGTTGTTTATTTAGAGACTTCTAGTGTTTGTTTCAGAGTTTGTAATACTATAATTGTGAGGTACTAAATAATTCATTATAATAATTAATATTTGACTTTATAATTCAGTTATTAATAGTCATAATTTACACAAGGAATCAAACTTATCTCTTTTACTACAGCAAGTAATCATATAAAAAAAATCTCCTGGGACTTTCAAATAAGATACTGAATCCAGCTCTGTCCCAAAGGGTTTCTTAAATAGACAGTTTTGCCAGGAGCAACCCAAATCCACACAGGGCCCACACTGCAGCAAATTCAGCTGTTGAGGCTGTTTCACAGAAACTTGCCTGCTAGCAGAAACCACTTTTCTACTAGATGGTGAACACATGTAAACACTCTAGCTAGTAAAATTGGTGCATGAGTTGGAAAAGAGTGGCCTCTTATGTAAACAAGCCCCAAAACATCTAAGAGTTTTTAGTTAAAACCAGCAGGTTGGATCCTGTCTGCTGGCAGCACTGTAACATGACTGTTCCTCTCAGAGACGAGACAGCAATCGCTTCAGTCCCTGTGCCACCTGCTATTGCTGCAGAGCCTCCAAGCAGCTGGCTGTGCTTTTGCAGGAGTTGAAGCTCGTGCTGACAAAAGCACGGGTAACAGCATGGCAGGGAGGCTCTTTGGTGAGATGGCAGCCAAACGCACACATAAAAATTTGCTTTTTAACTCTGATGCACTGTTCCTTCATGGGATTGTGTTCAAATGTACTCTGCATCCAACAGTTAGATCTGAGTCCAGTGCTGTTTAGTGTCTTCATTAGTGACCTGGATGATGGGACAGAGTGTGTCCTCAGGTTTGCAGATGATACAGAACTGGGAAGGGTTGGTGATGCACCAGATGGTTGTGCTGCCATGAAGAGGGACATCAGCTGGCTGGAGATTTGGGCAGACAGGGATGTCATACAGTTCAGCGACAGGGAGTGCAAAGCCTGGCACCTGGGGAAGAACAATCCCATCCACTGGCACGGGCTGGGGAAAGTCTGTCGGCAGAAAACGCCCTGGGGGTCCTGGTGGACACAAGTTGCACATGAACCTCCAGTGTGCCCCTGCGGCAAAGGTGGCCAGCAGTGTCATGGGCTGTGTTAGGTAGGGCCTTGCGAGTAAGCCAAGGGAGGTGATCCTGATCCTTTCCCTCTTCTCCGTACTGGTGAGGCCACATCTGGAGTCCCGTGCCCAGTGTTGGGCTCCCTAGTACAAGAAATGGGCATACTGGAGAGACTCCAGCAAAGGGCCACAGGGATGAGGAAGTGACTGGAGTATCTTTCACATGAAGACAGGCTGAGAGAGGTGGGACCGTTGCATCTGGATCTTATCAATGTGTATAAATATGTGATGGTAGGGAGTAATGGAGAAAGAGCCAGACTCTTCTCAGCAATTTCCAGTGCCAGGACAAGAGGCAATGGACACAAACTGGAATACGAGATTGCTCGGAGCATTTTGGAATCCGCATCTGTGCAGATTTTCAAAAGCTGACTGGACACAGTCCTGAGGAACCTGCCTGTGCAGGGGGGTTGGCCTGGGTGATCTCCAGCAGTCCCTGCCAACCTCAGCTATTCTATGAGCTTATTAAGAATTAACATAATGACAATTCCTGAAGCATCTGAAGCACTTAGGTTTTTTGGAACTTGCATACACCAAAAAGAGGTGTTTGAAAACAATAAACATTTTATCCACGTGGTATGTAAAAAAAGGTGATATTTCCATAGAACCAAAATACCGAAAAAAATAAAAAAATAAAAAGGTATTGTTTTTTGAAAACAGGTGAACAATTGCTCAGAAATCAGAAGTATAAACAGGAAAACTTGTACTGACATAAAAACTGCCTACAACTTAAATTTCAATAGGCCATGTCTTCACCTGCAACATGTTTCACATTTGCTGGAAATCTTACAGTGCTCTAGGCAGGATGAAGCACAGTTTGGTATTAAAGGATTAATGTTCAATTAGAAATTTTGTAAGATCAGGACACGCCATTGTGATGGGACTGGAGCACCCCGAAGGGCTGTGTGAAGTTGGCACGGCAGGCAGTGGGGCCGGCTCCAGGCCCCTTGCCTGCTTCCCAGCCTTGCCAGTTCCCAGGAGGGAAATTTCCCATCAACGGCTGCTGCCAGAGTGTGACAGACAGTGGTCTCCAGCTGCCGTGACCAAGGGGGAAAGCGGATCTGCCTGCTTAACTCCCAAAGAGATTAGTCCAAGCTCCCCCTCCTCAAGTCTTGGATGAGAAGCATCGTATATTTTCAAACAATAAAGTCAGTCTGTTCTTACAGATAAATGGCTTCTTAAGGGTTTTTGTTATCTTACCATGAAAGCGAGGATCGCAAGCAACGCAGTCATCTTTCAGGAGATACCATGCGACATATTTCAGCCATACGCTCTGCCTTGCCAGCCGCCTGAAATGAGACAGTAAAAAACCTCATGTTTAGCCCAGTGCAACCCTGGAAAGCCTCATAAGGCACAAGCAGCCCATTACTGTGTTAATAAATAGGGTCAGTCTCAATTTTGAGGGTCAAACTTTTAACTCTGCAGCTCTGGCATCCTCCTGCAGAAAAAGGCATCTCTTGTCAGTTGTTCACATGGCTGTGTTCATGGGCAGAAAATAAATAAATCAATCTGTGGTTAGCACAATTTCTCCTTAGGGTAAACTCTGCTGTTGAAGTTTTTCAAATTAGAGCTGAAGAAAAATATTCTAAAAGTTTTCTGGCTGTGCAGACTCTGGCACTCCAGATATCTCTCCCAACAGATTACAAGGTACTTTTGGACTTAATCTGTTCTTGCTCTTCATGTGACAAACGCATATTCATTAAGCATCATGTTCTTACTTTAGATTAGATATCATAAGACAGTGCAGTGTGGAGGGAATTTGGGAAGACAGTACTGATGTCTTTCTCAAAGCCTGGCAAGAAAAAAAATGCCATTAAACAGCATATTACTTTACCATGGAAGAATAAAGTATTTGGACATAGCTCCTTCCGTGCAGGAATCCGAGCTGCAAGAACAGGCTGGGATGTGCCAAAAGTGTCAATATTTTCTATAGGTGTAAGAATTTTGGGGCTCTTGGTTTATTCAGCCAGATCTCAAAACACTTCAAGCAGGCAGTTGCTTCATTACAGTGGTACTGAACTGCACTGACACTGAGGTTAGTGTCTTGTCTTACTTATGTTACAAAGTTTGCACCTCATCAGTTTTAAAAAGCATTGTATTGAAATTTAGACTGCAGCTTTTGTTCTTTGGGGACTTCCATGTGTGTTTACATAAAGCAAGAGTACTCTGCAGACTTCAAACTTACCAAGGAAAAAGTATTTCAGATAGAATTTATGGAAACATGCCCGTAAGTGTAGCTTTATAGGAGGAACGGGTTCTGTTGAGTTTTATTTCAGTCAAGAGGATTTTTTCTTTCTTGGGTATACTAAAGGAAGGAGCATAATATCAAGCTGTGGTGATAAAGCAGCTTTCACTCTTCAAAGCCCTAAGGGGGAAAAAATGTAAATGGCCAGATCTTCTACTGAGAAATTCCTGCATCCATTTTTTTGATCATTCATATTTAGGCCCTGTTTTCCAGAAAGGATGTTGGTTTTATATTATCTAAGAGGAAACATCACCCATGTTGTATTCAACATTTTTGTAGGTGGATTCTGTATGGCTATACCAGTAATCCTGATGAACTCCTGTCTCTAATTTGCACCTGTTTCCTCAGAGAAGGGACACAGGTACCTTTGCTACTGCCACCTTCAGCAGTACCGCCTCATTGGACCTGGCACAGCCAGTGCCTTGTGCTTACTCTGGGTCTTTCCCTGGTCACTGCAGGTGCCCAGGCCTTTTCTCGCTACCTCTGACTTTGCCCCAGGCTTCCCCTCAGTCACAATTCTAACATTCCTTGGTCTGCTTCCAAACCTGCTATGTTTTATCCTTGCTTTCTCCCAGACCTTCATCAGTCTCTTCCCCCTTCTCTTCCCTCTCCCATGCCAGCTGTGAAATGTGATGAACTCCTGCTTAAAGGCAGTTGCAATTCCTCCCTTTATTTTCTTCACAATAAGTCGGCTCACATTTTTCAGACATTAAACAGGGATTTTGACACTAAAGAGCGTTTTCTTCCAAAACATACTGTGAGATTCATTCTGGCCTAGACAGTCAGTAGCCAAACTTTACCAACTACAAAAATAAACTTCAAAAATCCAAAGTTTGATATCAGGTCTTTTCCATTAATCATGTATTTTATGTCTCATTTGGAAATTGAGGGCTAAAGCATTCATTTTTATTTCCAGATTTAACCAAGATTAAAATACATTAGGGCGTATAAACTCAGATGTGAAATCCTCAGTTCAGTAAATCGCTGAAGCTTGTGAGTAGCTATGATACTACTTGGAACAGCACTCTAATGTATTTAACGTAAAGCACATGCTCAGAACTGTTGCTTTAGGTACTCAGGAGCAGTGCTTGGGTTACTCAAGTGCTCAGATATAAATGAAGATGAGTGCTTTGGTGAACAAGGACCTGACATTGTACCGTTATAAATGAATAAGACAGAACATTTTGTTCACTGAAGATTCTATTTGAATAGATTGTACATAAAAAGACATTTCTTGATCCATGTTTTAGAGTCTATAGCATGAATTATTTATTTACATTAGATGATAAAAAAAACCTAAAACAGTTTAAAAATATTTTTAAATGAAAGCATGAAATCTACACTTACAGCATGAAACCTCTCAACCTCCAAGAATTGCTATTCATTTTGTTTAAATATAATCAATACTCATTTTCCTGAATGCCTCTGAACTCTGTACTGCAGCAAAAAATGACCCAGGGCTTTTTCTAAAATTGTGGTTTGTGCTTTTTAGTTACTTTTAACAGGCAGGGCATTGTTCTTCTGCAACTTCTTGAAAAAAAACAAAACAAAACCACCTCCTTGAAATTCAGTTAGCTTTGATGGAAAGTGATTGGTTTCCACCTGGATGAAGTAAAATTTTCTTCTTGGGAAGTTTATTAGTACATTAAAAGATGCAAATTAGTTAATAATTCTCTCAAACTCATTCTCTTGGGAACAATTATATAAGGAAATTATTAATGTACAAGAAAAAAAACAGTTAAGAATCTCAAAGGGCAACAGGGGTGTGGAATAAATGAAAACATTTAGACCTAGCTAAAGCAGAACTCTGTTATAGTAACAGTTCATAAACCAGTTTTAATTTCTCTTCATTTGTAAACTGATAGAAGCCACATAGTGCACACAAGGAATCAAAGACCCTGGCAAAATGAGTTTCCAGCCAAAGGCCCCATTCTCAATGAAGTGCTGTGGAAAGCCAGTGTGAAGAGTTGAACATGAGCTACCAGGGCTCCCAGGATCACAGCCAAATGTACCAGTTCACCAGTTTCAGTGTCTCTGATGTACACCATTCCATGATGATGGCATACAAAACTGTCATTTCAATGTAAACCTCTGCACTCTTACAAATAAGCCCAATATTTTCATCTGGATAATGAAAACTCCTCATGATCCAGTTAATATTTGATGAAAAAGAGAGAGGAAACACATATTCTCAAAATATTGTAGAACAAGCAACACTACCGAGGGAAGTTTCCCCATAACATGGGCATTATCCTGTGTTACAGAGCTTGCCCTTTTTTAAGGACAGCCACATAAACATCATACACACAGCCATTTCCTTGGGATGTCCACACTGAAAGTCTGATCATAGCTTAATACATCGAGGCAAGACAAACAGACACCACCTGAACTGAGAACAAGATTAGGTTATGGATATCTGCAGGAATAAAATAACTTGTATTAGACTCACATGTGTCTTTGTCTACAAGCTCTAAGGAGTACTGCTTATGAATGGAAAATGTTTAAATTTGAAAAAAATAAGATGAGATACAAGTATTTCAGTTTTTGGAATAGCATAAGAACTGACATAATAAAAATCTGAATAACATGGATTGACAAAAATAGACCCTTAAGAAGAAGAGTGGACACAGTAGAGCTGTTGTACATACAAATCACCCAGACAGAAATCCAGACTAAATACAGCAACGTTTATCGTATTTTCTAGTGACAAAACTCCCTCCCTCAAAAAAATTCCCAAATTCCACATCAGACACATTGTTTTGATGATGTGCATAAAGGAAAAGTTTCTACATCTTAAAAACGTAGTACTGCTGAAAATATTGGTCAAATTCCTGTTCTGTTCTGCTCCTGCAGTTGCCTGACTGGATGAATGTATTTCTTTTTGCCAAGCTAAAACAGGCGTTTTGCTTCCAGAGGAGCAATTCTATCCCACGGTTCAGTTAAGGCTACTGAGAAAAATCAACGATTATTACCTACCTAATGCCATTGTTCTCTATATTTGGAAGAACATATGGACTTATTGGAAAAAAAAGAGGAGTAGACACTTTATGCATAATTAACATCCCAATGCAGCTCAAGTTCCATTAACCTCTTTTAGCTAGTTTGTTCTCTGATGGTTTCTGCTAGAGACCGAAAGCCCCATGAACTGGGAGAGAAAGAGATGCCAAGGAATCACAAGAACATTTTTGAGTAAGAATACTGACAACAGGCCACTTATGGTTAAACAGTTTTCAGTTGCAAATTTAACTATACAAAAATGCAAGCACAAGTTCTTTTTGCTGAGGGCGGGAGAATAACAGTTATTTTTCAGGTCATGTTTATTTTTGCCCTTAAAAAGAATCTAAAGCCCAACAACATAGAAAATTTCGGAAGAGTAGTAGCCTATATGAAGACGTCTGTGATATGCCGTGGGCAATTACAGGGTTAGGCCAGACCAACCTTTTTATAACCAAAATTTGCTTAAGGCTGTTAAATGTGAAACGAGCTGATGGCATCACTTTGTTTCTGAAGGGTCATGTGCCTATATGAGAAAGTTCTGATTTAATTTAACTTGCAATGGCATTTGCCTCATTTTAAGGACAAAACAGACAGAGAGATATTCCATGTCACAATTGAAGTGATTTCTTATAAGGCTAGGACCAAGGTTCAATGGCTGAGATCCCTCAGCTGTTGCCTCTGTGATATGCCTCTTTGGCAGCAAACCAGCAATGTCAGCCTAGCATAAATGCAAGTGCCAGATCAATTCTTTTTCTTTTGAAGTGCACAATCTTAAAGGATCAGGGTAAAGCCCTGGAGAAAACAATATTCAAGTTAAATATCATCACTGTTCTCAAGAAATTGCTTTATTCTAATTAATCATGGTCATTCCCTATCTATATAGACAGCAGACAGAGAAAAGCATCACATAAGGACAGTCTTTCAGCTGGAGTTTCTCCCTTTAGACATGAGCATAGAGGCCTGGGTTAACATAAGAACTCAGAATTCTGCAGATAAAAAAGGTGAGAGGTCTTCTAAATATCAGGCTCTGGGTCTGGTTACTCTATTTCTGGGATTTGGCTCCTGCACAGAAACCAGCTGCTGATCGCTACCAAATCAAAATTTGTGATATAAATGCGTGAAACTATGAGGCACTGAAGGAAATCACTTTGAAAATGCAGCGATGGCTCATTGACACAGCAAATTCACTTAGGCCACTGAAGTGTTCCCATCCCATCAAAGCATTGCTCATCAACCAGAGGTAGCCAGGTGAGATGTACCTCAGGTGGTGCAGTTCCCAGTAACCAGAGAGTAAATGAACTGGAATTTTTAATCTCCACATGAAAAATAATCTTATTTTCTTTGAAGTGGACATTGTTTCACCAGTGATCATAAATGAGAATGAGTGGTGAGCAAGTGCCATTAAAACACCTTGCTTTAGTTTTAAAGATATTTATGGTAAGTCTCACTTATTGCTAAATGTTGGCGAACAGCTATAATCTGTTATAGTTAATTTACTACTACATAAGTAAAAATGTGCTAAGAGCAGCACACTTGTTAAATTAAAGCTCACTTAATGATTACACAGCACTTGGGAATAACATCCAGTTAAAAAGTGAGCAGTAAATGGATGTTTTCTTTAGAATAATTCATTTTGGGAAAACAGAAAACCTTTACATTTTTGCTAGATACAAAAAGAAAAAATATCAGACAGTAGACTAGGAAGAATTTCTTCTACTGCTGAATATTGTAGCTTACTACGGCTGATAAAACTTCCATAAAAAGGCTTCTGGCTCTAATTCTGCACCCCATGACAGAGACTTGAGCTGAAGTCACTGCTGTTATCTTCCTGTATCACACTTACCATAGACTGAAAAAAATCAGATAAAATACTGGGTACTACCTAGTGTCTAGCCTCTTCATTGGTTTGGTTTGGTTTTTGTTTGTTTGTTTCATCAAGAAGCTGGGAGGTGATCTGTCTGCTCTCTTTTGAAAGATCATCAACAGAATACACTTCTTGCCTTTACTCTCATGCTTCAACCTGGGTTTTTCACTTTTGTTCAAAACTATTTCAGACCCAAATATACTAAGAAAAAAGGACATTGAGGCTAGATGATGTCCAATTTAAATGTTAAAAAATTCAAAATATTGGAAAATATATTTTAATTTTGAGATGGATCACAAAATTAACTGCTAAAGTTCCATTTAAAAACAAACCAATCATTCATAAACTTGAAAATGGCTGTACCCTCATTTCTTATCCATGGTACACCTGTTGAATAAAATGTGGCATTTTTTCATTGAATACTTTTGTGAAAGAATTTGATGAAAAAAAAATTCTTAAATGTGAAAAATCTTGTACAGTAATCCAAATACACCAGTGTTAGACCATTTTTGTCACCATCTTTTCGTATAGAAGCTTTATAGAAGTATTGCTTCAGTAGTTTAGGGGCAAGCATAAATGGAGGGCAATGGGTCAAAGCTCAGTCCCCCTCTGGGGTTTTGTGCTAAAACAAGGATGAGGTTCTTTTGGGACCAGCAACCCTTCATGTGCCAATACAGGATGAAAAAGGCCAATAGCTGTGAAGCTTACTGCATCCTCTTCAGATATGGCAGAAGAGCTCCACAGCAGGGGCACCGTGGAGGACAGGGATGGGTCCCCACGGTGGATGACAAGCCAGCTAAGTTATCCCCACTCTGAGCAGAGAACTGACGCTTCCTTTTTGTCTTTGGCTGCCAGAAAACCCCTCCCTGCACATCCAAGCTCCAAATGGAGCAATGACAACATGAAAAATGGATCTCGACTCACTTTACACATGCCTGCCTACAGTACTGATGGTGATGCTACAGCATCACATTATTATTTTTCTTTTTATATACATGCTGTAATGGCATGGTATAGGCCAAGGAGAGTTACAAATGTAGATGTATTCGCTCGTTGTTTAATGATGCTTGCATAATTGGTGGCATATGGGATCTTAATGAAGATTACATGCAGTATGCTTTAATAGGAAATGTAAAGTACATATTTTTGTGGTTTGTAGTATAATCACTAAGAAGGCTAGAATTAGCGAAATTACTATATGATTAAGAGAAAGGCATTCTAGCATCATCTGCTCATTAATAAAGGAAGACTGGCTGTATGTAGAGCAAGACTGATTAACAGTTTATGTTTCTTTTCATGGAGACACCATAGGTAAGGACTCTGAAAATACTCAGCACCGATGAGAGCTACTAAAAGTCAAGAAGTCATTGTCTTGCAGAGAGAAAAACCTTACAGTGGTTGTTCAAAGAAGCATTCTTAATGGTGTCCACTTATGCAGGACCCATGCAAATCTGTGTGTGCAAAAAACCGCTCCAATTGCAGAATTTTCTCCTCAGACACTGTAGGTATATACTGGCTGAATTTGTTGTATTTGGAAGTTCTTTCAACTCATTGTAGACTTCTGCATATAAGATACGGCCCAGGGAAGACAGAAACTCTTATTCTTCTGTCCCAAGTCCTGCAACTTTACCTTTCTTCAAACAGGTAAATGTATGAGGGGAAAATATTGGAAGAGCATTTAAAAACATAAATGATTTTTGAGTCCTATCTGTTGAAAAGCACTTTGCCAGAAATCATTAACATTTGGCAAAAAAAAAGTTTTAACTAGTCAGAGACCACTTAACATAACTTGAAATGGAAAAAGATTTTTTGATAATACAAAGGGGCCATGTACCTTGCGTTTATGATGGAAAGTCTCAGCTGTAACTGTGAAGCAAATACAACCTCCACATAATAATGCTGCTATGTAATTTATTCATCTAAAATGTTCCAACTTACTACAGATACTGTAAAATCACATTGGTGAATGCACAGGCTCTGAAGCGTGCATTGTATAGAAAAGCAGTAGAAGCTGCTGCCCATGAAGACTTAACATAACTAGGTAATTTTACAAGTGCTTAATAGTATGTATTTCTAAAAGGCAATCTCTGTTCTGCAATTTGGATCTTACAAATCATTTAGCATGCTCCTGGGAAGGTTGAGATATCCTAGTAAAAACTAATGTAAATTTTGGGGTTGTCATGTGCAGGGACAGGAGTTGGAGTCAATGATCCTTGTGGGTCCCATCCAACTCGGGACATTCTATGATTCTATTCTATGATTCCAATATTCTAAACATGCAAAAAGTTCAGACACATGGTGCCCATATTTTTGAACATGAAGTAAATGCCAACATGCAACTTTTACGTAAGCTATCTGTACCTTCTGCATCCGTTTTATAAAACAAATCTATCTTCTGAAAACTCTTGATATACTCTTTCAGCAAAACACCACAACTGACTAGAAAAGATCAAAAGCATATTTGAGTAACCACTTTATACAGGTTTACTGAATTTTAGCCCAGAAAGAGCTTGTGCACAACACAGGGCATAAGGTCTGAAATGATTTCGTCATTAAGTATGGAACTTCTGATTGAGATGAAATTGCAGGATTTTCATTTATGAAGATTCTGAAAAGAGTAGAAGATTACATCCAGGTTGAATCTGGTTCTGTGGCTAAAATCATGACTGTGAAAAACACGTGGATCGTTTCCAGTCTGCCTGTCTCTGGTTTGCACAGGAGATGCAGAAACCATGCTCCCATCAGAGCACCTCTGCCTTCAACTCACTTTCTCTCTTTCCCTGTTCCTGCATGAACAAAGAACCTTCTAAGTACTCGATGCTGTATCTTCAGGACCTCATGGTGTAATATGGAGTAATTCTGCAGAAAGCTACTAAATTTTATTTTGGCAGCACCAAGGATCCTGATTTCTATTACAGTCTTCTAGAGTAACACTGAGTAACTCACTTGAGGGTGGGAGTTACCAAAGGAACCCAAAGGAATTAAAAAAAAATTTTAAAAAAATCAAGGACAGCTAGTCATACCTGCTTCCCTTGGCAGCCTCTGTCTCACTATCTACCACAATAAAAATGGGGATTTAGTGATACTTTCTTCTAGCATGAACAGAAATGGTTGTAAAAACGAACCCAATGAAATATTCAGCAATGAGATGATCAAGTCACTAAATAATGCATTCAGCTGGCTCTAGTGGCTGACCTTTGCAAAACCCCTTGGAGTTGAAGTGCAAACTACTTTTTTTTGTTTTGATGGTGGAATTCCTGGGGAAACACTGCTATGAGAACTCTATGGTTCACAATGAAAGCAGCTCACTTTTTGCCTTTAATTATGTGTGTTCTTCAGTATTCTTCAGCAGGTGGCCTTCTTCCTTCTTACTAGTACTGAATCAATACCATGGCATAGCGCTAATGGGCACTGTGCTACTTGAGGTGCCATCTTGCAGAAGAGAGGCTGAAAGCAAGGTCTCGTCTCTGTGATTTTGATAGTCACTGTGGCATTTTTTCCTTTTTTTTTTTTTTAATAATAAAGGTGTGAGCCTCAGTAGCTTGGCCACAGTCCAAGTTGGGTAATTACATTCTGTCTCCCTAAATTCTGCTTTGTGCAGTTTTTATTTAATACGGTGCTCTTCCCTTCTTCCTGCCCTAAGTTGTTTTGTGTCATTGCTGTGCACTATTAAATAACCTCCATATTTCCCCTGAGACAGCTGCATTTAAGGTGTGGGTAAAGCAAAGCCTGCACATGAAATTTGTGAACCATTCCTAGAGAAGGAAACACAAGCTCACTTGCAATTATTACACACCAATATTTACCTGGACAAGTTCCAGCTTTTCTACCCTCCAGTAGTTTACTTTCAGTTGGAATTTAACTACCCAAATGAAACCAGCAGCTGTGGGGAACACTGTCTCTTCTCAAGGGGTCACAAGGCTTGGGAGGACTTCTCTGGCAGGCAAAGCAGTTTTATCCTGAGTTCAAGAACATAAGCTGCCAGAAGCAGCCTTCCTCTACAACAACATGCAGAGTTACCCCCTCTGAGCTGGGTGGCTGCCTTCCCCCATCTCGTCCCTCATGGAGGGTCACTTTGTCCTCCCAGGACAACTGAATGGGGCCACGAGTTCACTCCTGCTCAGCCCTCAGTGTTCACCCGATACACACAGGGGGACCTCCAACAGACAAGTTCAAACAGGCTGTACATGAGGCTAGAAATGAAGCTAATGCCAGTGCATTTCTGGATTTAGTTTACAAAGTGACCTTCCTGATGGTCTTAATTGTACCTAATCTCAACACTTTCAAGTTTACTATCATGGCTTTGAGAAGATCCAAGAGCAGTGCTTAGAAGAACAGCCGCTATTAGGATAGAATAGGTAGGTCGGACCGGTACATTGGGAATCCTGAAAGACGAAGGAGCTGAAAGAGCTCCTCATAACCAGCAGTGTAACGCAGTCTCTGCCACGAACACAGAGAGCTGGACCTGCAGCTCCCACGAACACCAACAAGGAGACCTTGCCCACAGCGCAGGAGCTGCGGTCCTTTGCCCGAGTGGCCCCAGAGCAGCAGGGGCCAGGCGGTGCTGCGTGTTGCTGGGGCAGCTCCCACCAAGAGCGTTTATATACAAGAGTTTTGTTGGCTGCAGAGTCTGTAAGAAAGCCTGGCAGTTGCCTGGGAAAGGCTCTGGATTGGAGGCTCCTGGAACCAGGAGAACCAGTCTACTTTTGGTGTTGCACAGGGACAATTCTTGCAATGGTTTGAGAGGTACTGGCAGGGGTCATGGCGCAGCTGCTGGGGTTATGCTTGTGGCAAGGGGACTCGATAAAGCTGCAGGGCGAAAGCTCCATGTGCTATTGCCTATGCTTCCCTCAAATACTGCATATTGAATGCTTCTAGAAAATGCAGTACCTGGAAGTAAATGCATGTAGGAGACATCTACATGAGAAGAAAAAGGCCTGAATCTAACATGATTTTTCATTGGCATGAAGCCCTTCTAGTGTAGACACTGCTGCTCAGGACTGAAGTCGATCAGCTGGGCAGCGCAGTCCCGAGATTTTCCAATGGTACCTGCTTGTAGCTGCTATAAGGGCAGGGGGGCATAGGCGGTTTGGAGGGAGGGAAGTGGATCGTGTTACAACACAAAGCACTAGTGATCTTATGGCAAAAATGCTTCTGAGGGCGTAAATCAATGTAGGCAGGTCTTCATCAGCTTGATTGAAAAACTAAAAGTAAAATTAAAAATACAAAACTCCAGGTGCAAGCTGTGTAACTAGAGCCATCCAAAACAGGCTTATGGCTAGACCTTATTATATTAAAAAGAAATAATGCATTTGAAGTATTAACTTGAAAATAAAATCATAGGAGCAAAACTCTATTGCTATAAATCAACAGGACTAGACCGATTTTCCTATTTACTATATTTGAGTAATCTTAACTATGTATTATCTCATTTGGCTTTAAAACATTGCCAGAACTTGAGGCTTCAAAGCTTTTCATACTGATAGTAGTCTTGCTTTTGTGACTATGTTTTTAAAATACAGCATGCTCTTATTGTTTAATTTAAAGCTATTCAGCCTTTCCTCCTGCTATCCACAGACATCTTGCATGTAAAAACAACAATTTGGACCCAAAATCACCACCATCTGCTTATTTATAGCAAGATCCAACAGTAAAGGGATTCTTTATTAAGCCCTCAATGGCAGTCATGTGACTGTGCAATAAACTCGGTTTTCAGTTTCGTGATAAAAATGAGACTCTTTCTTTACTGGTCCCTGTTATTTTGTGATGTTCTGCAACATGAAATTAGAAGAACCTTCATTTCCTGAAGCCCATAATCCCCTTCACCCTGTTGTGGCTGTTGCTTTAGCAGGTGTGTAGTCAGTCTGGTCCTGGCATGCCATTAGGTACCAAAATTAAATGTCTTTATAGACTTTCTTTTACTCATTCAGTATCTGAGGGAGAAGGTGAACTTATAAGTGAGCTATCATTAATGTGACCCTCAGAAAAAACAAACAAACAAACCAACCAAAACAAACCAAAAACCAAAACCAAAAATAAATTAAAAACAATACCCACCATACACCACAAAAACCAAACTTTGCAATACCAGGGGTTTAGTCCGGCAATAAAACCAAACAGCTCAAGAAAAAACAAAGCCAGTCACTGCTGGTAAAAAGTGAAGATTAAATAATTGAAGAAACCTGCCTTGTGTGAGTATCAGCAGCAAGGAAAGATTCAAATAGGTTTTAAACTTGCCTGAAGTTTCTCATAAACTAGGATCCTGAGGGACTTTGACAATAAAGAAAACCCTTCTCTGTTCAAAGAAGAGTATGTGGGAAAGGAAAATTGTTGACATCCTACTGTGGGTGGATCACTTTTCCTTCTAATGAGGACATGTTCCAATTGCAGTGCAGCACAAAGGCACACTTCTGCTGCTCTCAGAGTTCCCTTTTGACCTTTAAAATACAGTGCATGGGGGTAGGAAGTTTTTTTACTTCAGAATGTTTTTTTAAATTCTCATTGTTGCAGTCAAAACTATCCCAACACACTTTTACAGACAGAGCTCACTGCACTTCAAAGATACCTTTTTTTTTTTCCTAACTTGGATCCAAAACATATTTTATTGGCTTTCACTGAGACAAGTGACAAGTGCTGCAAGTTCATAGGACCAAACTGACATATCCCACACTAAAACCACAGATAAAGTTCCTAGAGTTTATTGTTTCAGGTACATATACACAGTTATGCTAGAGGGTAAATTAAGAAAAACTAGGTCAATGAACATGTATAGTATTGTTTTTAATATAATTACATAGATGTTCTGTCCATAACATTGTTCAAGTTTGTAAGGTTATGAGATTTTGCACTTCTTATCCTACTTGCTACTATGGCCCAATACTGACACATCATGATACTCTAGCATTGATGCAAGAGGGGAAAAATTCAACAGCATTTTCAAAGCGACACTGATTGACAGGAATAGCTTTATTCCTGCTCATCACACGAGCTGGGATTTGCCTATCCAAATTACAGGTCTACAAAACAAGTACCGGTAGCTGAACTCTTTAGCTAGGTTCCCTTTACAGCCAATGAGAGAAATAAACATTTCTAGATTTATCTTCTCCTAAGGTAGAAATTGAACAAGCACAGATGTGTTATGCTGTAGAAATAGCTACTTTTATTCCTTGACTATGCAAGAGCGTACACTGTTAGCTCCGAGATGCATCCAGCTCTCAGTCTCTAGCCAAGTCCTTCGTCACCTAGACACTGGTGGCACCCAGCCACTACTCCTTCTAGCTCACGCTAAATGCAGCTTCTCTTTACCCCTGTATAAAACTACTAAGTGGGAAGGCAACCGGGTGGTGTCTGAATATGAATGTGGAGGAAAGCAGAGAAATCTATACAAAATGCAAGAAGCTCCAGAAAGAAGACACACCTTATGTCATTCATGTGGTGGGGGCTTCAGTTAGTTTACAGGGAAAATGATGAACAAAGAGACCACATGTGTAGACCAATTTGAGTGAAATCCTCATTCAACAGAAATCAAATGCAAAATATGCAATCCTGAGCAGGCTCAGGACTCCAGCCTTTGTCTGAAGAAATGGCATGTTTCTAATACCACTACCATAAAGGAAAGAACTCTGGGATGCTTTTCAAGGAATGTTAAGAAGCTTAAGCTTCGATGAGCTTACTAATTGTGATGTTCAGCCCACAGAATATAACAGGGATCACAGGTTAAGGCACATAAGTCATCCCAGGACTGGACTCCGTCTTGGGCTCTCAGGAGCGTGATGAGCTGGAATGTTCCAGTGAGAAGAGAGCTGCAAGCAGCTCTCCTTTCCATCACTGTAACACACACAGAGAAAATAAATGCTTATTTTTGCACTACCTCCCAAGGAAAGCAGTAGATGCTTTTTTATTTAGACTACATTGTTCAAGCCTATTAACAGTGTTTCTGCTCTGGTCACGAATCAGTTGCTGCTTATCAACATTTGGACAAGTCTGCTGGAATCTAATAATAGCCAGTGGTGGTGGGCAGCACAAAAGAAAAAAGATCAGGTTGTGTGATTTTAGCTAGCCAGCTAATTCTGAGCTCTGCAACAGACAGCGGGAAGAACTTTTAAGTGGTGTGTGTGTGAATACCAACGTCAAAGATATCTGATCTATGTGCAGAGTGTGGCCTGACAGACAAAAGAATGTATGACCTTTAACTCTGTGAAATACGTGTCAGCCAGCTGTGCTTGGAAAGAATCTACACGTAGTGCCTGTGATATGTTCATCCTCTTTTCAGGCCATCCAGGGTTTGTATCTTCTTTTCTCGCAAACATTAGAAAATGATTACAACCACAGCATTCATGTAAAAGCAACATATCTGATATGAGTGATAAGGATAACAACACCTTTCATCAAAAGATCCCCGGAGTGCTATGCATCTTATTCACAATAGTTCCAGTTCTGCAACAAATTCTTGCTTCAATTTATACACAAGCTGCTTCACTGAAATCTAATCATATGCGTAAGCCCTCTCAGAATCAGGGACTAGTACTGCACAAGAATTATGTTTGTCTCTGCTGATAAAAAAACTCTCTGTAGAGCAAAATTCAAAAAGAAATCCTGTTAACTGTTTGAATTCCTTGAGGAACTTTGATATGTCAGACCTGGGTTTTGTCCAGATGGAAAGGACCATCATCCTGCTCTGACTGATAATACTCCAAACTACTTAATGACAGAAGATAAGCAGGATTTTGTTCATCTGAGAAGCTGAATACTCTCTTAGGGAGGTCTGAGCTTTTAAATGAACTTTCTCAACTGGATGACTAATTCTTTAGCAAAGCCAGAAAAAAAACCCAGACCATAATACAAATAAGACATTAGAGTGGGATAAAGAATGCCTGATGCTCTCACAGACCCTGTTTTTTTTTACACCATCCCCAGTGACCTCAAAGACAGAAAACTACATAACATGCTGCTATGAAACTAAATAACCCCACCTTCCCCCAGACTGTTTTACTAACCTGTTGGGTCTCAACGCCTGTACAGGTAAAGCCAGAATCAATACAGAGTATTGTATTTTATTAAAGAAGAATAACTGCTCTTGTAAACATATAAATAATGAAAAAACTTTGAATCCTATTCTCATATAGACTGTTAGATAGCACTGGTTGCCAAGTAGTGATCCCAAAAATATGCATCTAGAATGTGCCACAAACATAAGAGCAGTCTGAACCTGATTGCATAGCATGTCTCATCGCATGATTGAGATGTAGATCTGAATTTCACAGGAGTCTAGAATTTAGGTTTTGGTCAACATCTGCTATCAGCAGGAGAGGATGAATTTCAGAGTTATTTGAAATGTTAGTGCTCTTTATGGTCAGATCTAGCAACTACCACGTGGAGTCACATCAATGGTCCATCCACCACTAGCCACGGTGTCTTGGCAGTATAGCTCCAATGTAGAGAGTGAGGAGCGATGAAAAGCAAATTTCAGACCTGTCTCTGAACTTTGGGGAAGATACAAACTTGTATTTGGACTCATATGTGACCGTATGCCAACATCACACCAAAGCAAAACCTAACCTGGGATTGGTACACTGATTGCTTTGAGAAATTACCAAAATGCTGTTCTGTTTACAATTTCTCTTGCAACGACCTTCTTTACTGAGCTTCTAAAAGTCATACTTCTACATATACAAAATAAACAACACACAATAAAAACATTACTAATGTGCATCCTATCCCCTTTCCCAAGTGTACCCCTTACAACCATTTGCAAGAAGCATGGAAATATTCTTGCAATTATTGTAACACACTATAGGGAAGCTGAGTTCTTTACAGTATAAATCCCATCCAGCAAAGGGATCCAGCAAAGATGCAGCACACCCTTAAGAAACAGTCCCACGAAAGGAGGGCTGTTGTTACTCACCTTATAATTCAGTTCAGGTAACTCCTCTTAAATAATACATGCTCCTTTTCCCAGAAGGCAGTAATTTATCAGTGTTATCAGATAACTGCTTGCTTTGAGCTGTTAATGCAAATACACTTTGTCTGCCAAGTGTGGTAAAGGTCCTGCCTTCCATACACAAGCAAAACTCAGCAAATCAAAATCTGGACGAAGAGATCTAACTTCTAATGGTCTTCAGGGCAAACTTTCTACTGTCTTTCCAGACCAGTGAAAGAGACCAGACTGTGCTATCTGGCAGTTTAACCTCAGAGGAAGCACAAAATAAACAAACAAAAACAACTTCGAAAAACAAGTTCAAACACATACCACTGCCAAATCCTCTTCACTTGGAATAAGTCTTGGTTAACAAATCCAACCTCTACTTAAGTCTGCATATACTACAAAAAAAATAAGCCCAACCTGTTGATGTGGAAATCTTGAAACAGCATGAAATGAAAAATTGTAGCAATATTTTACTGGAAGTCTAAACCCACTTTTATGTCACTTAGAGATATTTTAAAATACTGGAACTGAGATAGTGAGAGAATAAATGGACCATAATTTAATCTCTCCACCTATCCAGTTGTGTTTCAGAAAATTAAACTGTCCTGCTTTATACTGATGGTTTTATGATTCTGTGTTTCCACAAACTCAAAAGTCTCCTGTGTCCTTGGAAAAGACGAAGGCAACACTCGCTCTTCACCCAGCCAGTGATGTGGACACACTCAGCAAACACCGAAACCTGTTTGTGTGCCACTGCAAGGCTCCTGCCCTCTCCACTTAGGTACACATGCAGACATTCACCAAAGACATGGGACAGCTGCTGCATGGCTCAGCCCAGCCTGGCAAACAGGAGAAGCCAGGGCTGACCCCACACCTCTGGCTTATTCAGGGGTCCCTTCAGCAGCCAGAAATCAGGCATCTGAATATCTCCAGCCCCTTCTCTACAAGGTGTGCTGTATGTACTAGTTACTGAGGAAGGCCATCTGCTAGATGGGTCCCAAACACGTAGTCTAAGAAGTACCAAGGTTGATGGCCAATGCGCTGGCTCCATCTTCAGCAGCTCCAGTGCGTGCCAGCACAATGCAGAGCAATGGGGTCCCTACTGTCCCAGCACCTCTGCTCTCAGCATTATTGTATTCCTCCACCTCATCTTGCTAGGGAAGGTGGGAGAAGCCAAGAGCTGGCAGCTTCCTGCCAGAAAGCCCCCAGTATGCAGAGGCAGTACTGAACAAGTCTCACATGTCCGGAAGCAGATCCTTCCACCTCCGCCCCAAGGCTGGAAGACACGCGCTCCCCTCTGCTCTACAGGAAACATTTACCCCAGCCCGATTCACCAGCAGAGCCTGTCCTCTCAGGACTCTGTTGTTGCACTTCCCACACAACCACAAGTGCCTTCAGAAGCCAGAAGGCAACAGAGGATCAGGCCTGTCACGTTTTGGTTCTCTATACTGCAAAGTCTTTTAAATTATTCTACATTTAATAATCCACAGCCCTGTCTTGTGTCCCACTTTCAGATTGCTTCCATCAAATTGACAAGATAAAGGGTTCTTTTTTCTTAAATATATCTTTTAACAAAACCTATATGGAATACGCTCACTTGTGTCAGTGATCTGGAAAATGTGCTTTGTCTTTCTTCCAGAGAACATGCACATTTCAGATTTCCCTTAAGCTTTCATAATTATTTCTGATCTCTATGGTTTTACTTTGTAAGCCCAGCTGATAACAAACAGATGAGAGAAATTATTTGAGAGTGGATTTTGTCTAGGAGGGAACAGAGGAGAAAACCAGCAATAAAAGTCTGGTAATTTCTCATTTCATTCTAAAGACATGTTATGGGTATTTGGATATTCTGGCTGCGAAGTAAACAAAGCTATAATCAGATGACATGGCAAGAATGGCTTGAAATGCTATTCGAGACTTCAGATTTAAGTGTTTATTAAACAACAAACCTTTTGTACAAAGAATGCTCAAAGAAAAGCATCATATTAGGCACCTTGCTCAGTAACTTGAGCCTATTTTCATGAATACTGTAAAGACTGAGATCATGGACGTAACAAGCTTATATACATGAAGTATGTGTACGTTACAGTGAATACGTGCATGACCTATTAGTTTAGCTTACAATCCTGGTAGATAAAAAGCTAGCTCCTGTAGAGCTCATGGCATGCTCAGGGAGCTGCTTTCAGCATTTCACACAGCCCCATCACTGCCCCCGTCACTGCATCCATCATCTGGCCTCAGAATGGAAGGAAGATGAGATAGGAATTATCAAGATACAGCTTGTAATGGCTGAGTCATAACATTAAGCACCTCTAACTCAAACTAACAAGGTCATTTAGGAGGTATGACTTGCTGTGGCACCTGCTGAAGAAGAGAGGAAACTGGGTACTTAACATTTTAGAATAAAGCTCAGTTTCCCTTCAGCTGCGTTTAGTGTCTGAACAAACCCCAGGGCACAAACTCCAGTGCCAATTTAATACAGACTTCTATTTGGAGATACTCATTAGCGTTGTGCACAACTGCTTGGAAAAAGGTTAAAGTCCTGGCAGAAAGCAGCAACAGCAACTATGAGTTCAACTCTAGAAACTCTCCAGCACTTACCCTGAGACTCGACAGCGGGAACCACTGAGGCATGGAGCAGAGTCCTGAGCAGGGAGCGCTGCTGAGGGGCTGCAGCACAGGGGGGTCAGCACCGGTCCCTGCTGTCACTGCTCTGTCCCTGCGCTGCCACCTGATGCGCTCTACAGGGGCAAAGCTCTCCACTAAATACTTCCCTAAGCTACATGCTTTAGTTCTTTATAAAGCAGGGCTTTGAAAATGAGACAGCACCATTTTGAAGGCCTTATTTCATACTAGAATACTACAAATTTCTTCTCTTGTAATTCCTCAGATTTGAGGTTTAGTTTTGACTCCTACTCCTTTTGTAGATACTTGGGCCCATTACACACACACAGAAAAAAAGAGGAGGAAAAAAGTGAAATAGACAAGTGCCAAAAGTGTTTTCTGCTCATTCATAACAGCAGCGGCTTTAGAAGTGGGTTGGAAAACCTCAGGAAGAACATCCAAGTCAATTAAAAATTATCCAGAAACAAACAGAAGCAAAAATGTGAACCTGGAGAGGCACAGACATTGTACAAGTTTTGATCAGGTGCAGGGCTTTATGGCCCAGGCTCACCTTTAATTACCTGCATCTTCTCTTTTTTCAGACCTGTAGTGTATAACAGAGATCTCAAAGTTCTTTCACTAGGAGCAGACATTATTTTATAAGTTAATGAAACACTTTGAGACTATGATTTAGTATTAAACGCTTTTCATCTCCCAGTGGCAGGCAGTGAGTTGAACCTCCAGTATTTCTAGTGCTAAAACTGATGAACAACAATGATGCAAAGGATCTTGAAAGATTACCAGGTTTAAGCTCCTGCTCCAAACCAGGCTAACTACAGCTCATAGCATTTTTGGTGAAAATTAATCTAAACTGTTCTTAAAGCCCTCCAGTTGTGGTGAGACCACTTACCCAGAGAAGTCTATCTCAGCATCCTCACTGCCATTTCCTCCTCTCTCATCTGAATCTTGTTCTCCTGTCTCCATGAGTACATATGTACTAAGCGTGCCCAGTTTGGACTAATGCTTTCTTTAGAAGACTGGAAGGGATAGGTGTTGGCTGGCACTGCATTTATGGAGAGAGGCAAGAAAAGGCAGTATTGGGAAAATAAAGGAAGGCAGCTGAAGCATCAGGCAAAAAAAAAAAAAAAAGAAAAAAGTTATCCATGAGTTATATTTTGTAGAGTAAATCAATGCAGATTTGATGAGAAGCATAAGTAACATCCTGCAGGGTCAGCAGGGAAACTCTCATTAGGCAGGATGCCCTTCCTCAATATTAATTAGTTAGGTGCTTGATTGAATAGGTAGAATTCTTCCTAATACTGCAGGAGGCCAACAGAAGGCATGCAGTATACAACCGGCCTGTTTCTCCCTCTCTCTTGCATGTACAGACATATACCAAGTGGTGCTGCACAGGCTCTATCTTACGCATAATGATCCTTATGCAATCCCAAAATATTGAAGTTACAAGCCGTGGGACCCCTCCATCTGCTTCCTGTCCTTTCCCAATAGATGCCACTCATTGGGTACCCTGATTCAGAAGCAAGCAGGGTTAGCATTCTCCTTTAGGTGAGGAAGAGGCTCTCTAGCATGTCCTGGTCAGCTGACAAAAGGGGGAAAATGGAGAAACAGGTGTATGCAAATGACTGGCTCACTGCATTTCATAACATACATCTCCCAGCAGATGCCACAGGTAATTATGCAAAGGAGGGCAGTGCTTCTGGGAGCACTCATAAAATACAACTTATCTTGTTGCTTCCAGCCCATGTCTAGTAATGTATAAATAATGTTAACAGCTTCCACACAGATGGACAAAGATTGGATGAGCACTGCATATGCACACCTGGAGAAATTCAGATTTTGCTGCAAACTTAACATGCGTTAGAAGAGAAAGGAACACCTTTGCCTCTTAGGCCCTAAAATACACATACCAGTGTGCTACCTATAAGCAACAAAAAGTCCTTGCTAGATACAAAAAGCTGGGTACTTCAAGACTTTCTGAGTGTCCCTTTAGGCATGTAGCCTTCAGACTGATCCAAGACAGGTTATGAATATGGCATGGCAGCTGCCTGACGTGTGACTGGCTCCATACAGCAAGCTGACAGCTTCATATGCCAAGAAACTTCAGTAATCCGACAGCCATGATAAGCAGGAGACTCACTCTACGACAGTATAGTTAACAGCAGAATTCATTTTAAGTGGGGCCAACATTATTGTAGAGTTAGATGTCAGCATGCTTAGGAAAAATAAGCAAGATATCAAAATTAATTTTTGCTACATTTTGTTTCCCATACACTCCTCCCGTTCTTCCACGTGCACTTTGTACATGTTCCAGCTGTACCGAGTTGCTCCACAAGACACCTTTCAAATGTGCAGTGAGCTTATGCCATTTTATTGCCCATAGATTAGGGATACACTCTTGCAGCTTAAAATGTGCTAAGCATATTGTGAATATCATCCAAAAATTTGGTGATAAAATGGAGAAACAGCATTTTGAGGCAGGTATGCAACAAGAGAAAACATCTGTGGAAGAGCTAAAACACAACAGGGAGAAAATGAACCACTGATATTTTCCAATGATAGCCACACGCGGAGGGACTGCTACAAGTACTTTGTTAGCTTTTTGTTCATCAAACTTATCAAAATGAGAACAGCACCTGAGAGGAACAATTCTGCAAAACAGACCAACATAGTTCGGTAAGTAAATTCCAGTTGTGAAGGTGGCTTTGGGGGCATTGAAATAAATCACATTATTGTAGTTTATCGACAAATGTATGCAACATAACAGGCTTACAGTAGGTACAAAACTAACAGAGATCCTATTATCTATAAAGAACTCCTTATTATGTGTCAAGGTTAGGTAGTGCAGACAGATACGTGAGCTGAATAGAGGAAGAACAATCAAAGTAGCCAAGCTAAATATTCAAATGGGACAATTTGTCAGAGTAAGTACATCAAGAAACATACAGTCAAAAAACCTGACCTGCAGGCGTTGCTGATAATGTACGACCACCATCAGTTCTCAATTTTGCTGTTATTTTCCTAAAGATAAAATGCTGGCTTTTAATCTGAAGTTGAAACATTGCACTGCTTTCTATCACTTTTTCTAAATTTTCTATGGAAAGCTATTTTGTGATGCAGCTTGCATCACTTTATGTAAAAATACTGAAAAATTGTTACAGTTCTGTCTCATGAAACTTCAAGCTGCTTTGCCACTGTACAAAGAAAAAAATTATCTAGAAAATGGGAAGTGTTTTACTAATGCCTATCCATAATGCTTCATAAATAATAATATGTCATTTGGTATATCATCAGTTTGTGTTAGTACACAATTAGTGTCACAAACTAGAAAAAACAATCCATAAAATTGAAAAAAATCCCAAAATATGAAGGAATGCACACTCTAAAGTAAGTTTTACTAAAAAAACCCTACCTTTTTGTTGTATCCCTTTTACTTGTATTTCTCCAAAATAGAAGAAGAATGTACATTTAAACTGCCAGCATTTCACACACCACTAATTCTTAACTTTGGTCAGCTTTCTTAAACAAAACCAAGAGAATGAAGGAAGAATAGACTTTTTTTTTTTTTTAACTTAAAAAAATGTAGCCTATTTTGTCTCCTAGTATCAAATTATTAAAAAAGTAACGACCCTGTCACATGTCTTTCTATTAAATGATTCACAGAATTACATGGGCACAAATATCAATATACTGGTGAGCTTAATTTCGTGTTGGTGACACAAATATTTTCTAAAATGGCTTTCTAAAATACGTTCTTAAAGCTTTATACGCATGACCAATACTAAAGGTGCTGCTTTGGCATGACTAACAAGGTTGCAGTGTATTGTTAGCATATGTGATCCAGTAATTGAATATCCTAAAGCATGTTGTGTTTGTAGGCTTCTAAGGGTGGACTACATTTAGGGACATTTTGTATTCATTCCATTTAGAACTAGTAAGTGCATAATAATTTTGGATTACTTAAACCCAAGACAACTGTGGCACATCCATCTTGATGTTTCAGTAGATCAGAGAAAATATTAAGAACTTGCCCCTCCAGGCTTATATCTGTAAAGATGCGCCTTGTAAAAGTGAAGTGAGGATGCTCTAGTTACAGAATCATCAGCTACCAACAGTTTAGGCCCACAGTCTGGTTTTGGCTTGGCAGAACCAAGTAGGAACCTGTTGTCCCTTAAAAAAAGCCTCCACACAGGATGAAAGGTCCTCAATGTAGCTCCTAACAGCCCTCAGTGTCAAAACCTGCCCTCAGTGCTAATCAGCATCAATAGAGGTGATAAGCATGGAGCTTGGTCTGAGATGTAATGAATTCCTGCATCTGCAGAAGTCCCTGAGGAGCAACAGCACTGAACCTCACTGGGACTGCAAGTAACGAGAGGAGCTTTGCTCTATGCATGCAGGATTTGAATCTCAAGGGCAGCTTCTTTGGCCCCTTGATGGGCTCTAAATCCTTGCAGGAAGCAGTTACCTGTGTAACGCTGCTCTCTGGGACCTTGGATGGCAGCTTCTCACAGGCTGTGTTGAAATAAAATAGTAATAAAAAAGTAATCTCTGAAAGCAGATACCAGTTTGAGTTAGAAGAGCCCTTGCCAAAATATGCTTTCAGAGCAGGCACAGCACATATATTATTGAAAAGCTTTGTTTCTATATGGTGTGCCAGGTTGGCAGAAATGGAAATTTAAAATTCAGAAGTGATTGCTAGGGAGCTGGGCAAGAAGAAGGAACTAGAAAGACAGGAAGGAATTAATAGCATCTGTTTCTTTTAAAGAATAAATCTTGAGCTAGTTTTCTTTTTTTTAATAGCAATCTTACATTATTTATCTGTCTTTCTAGGTCAGAAAATAGGAGTAATGTGACACTGTCTTGTAATCCAGTGGTACAAAATGGACTCTTACAGAATGCTGCAGTATTTTACTCTGCTATCCTGGCACATAGGGGAATGCATTTTAGGGTCCTTTGTGGTTCGAGTGCTGCTATTGTGCCTGGCAAGATCCTCAAGTATTTTGGGAGGGGGGAAAATAAGAGAGCACAAAAATAATTCAGGAGTAAAATGAAGTAACACAGGCTCTGTATCAAGGATGTAAGAAACACTTCCCTGGGGAAAACTGGGCTGATTTTTCATCCTCTTTGGGGTCTATCATGTTTTTCAAAGTCTCTATTTATCCACAGAACTTATTTAAAGGACACGGCACTAAGGCTGTCAGGGCGCACTACAGCAAATTCTGACCCACTACTGGGGGAACGGGGAGGGGGGAAGAAATAGGGCTGACGGCTGTAATTAAAAAAAAAAGGCAGCAACTGAGCAACATTTAATTACTGCAGAGAAGCCATCTGATTAACACAAAAGAAATTACAAGAAACTTCACCTGCTACCCTATTATGGCTTAACCCCAGCTAGCAACCTCAAAAAACTCCAAGCTCAGATCAAGCTCAGATCAAGGACTGCTCACTCCATTCACTACCGCCCAAGGAAGAGTTGTTTTCATCCTGATCTAGAGTTCCACCACACACAGGACAGCTATAGTTTGAGTGAATTAAAGAGTAAATTCTCAGATGTATCATTAGTTAGGTACATGGTTTCAGTATAATTCTGAGTGCATACCAACAAGACATGCTGTCAGTACCCTGCACCACAGCTTCCTTCTCCATCTTTCCACTCTATGGATCTACCGAAGTGAGATAAATAATTTCCTGGCTCAGGCATGAACTATTTCTTGGATCCATTAGTGGCTATGCCTGAAGAGTTTCTCAAGAGGTAAGTATTAAGCTAAAAGTAATAGCAGATACTAAATCCAACATAGGATTCAGCTTGTGAGGCAAGTACTGTAGCGGCACTGCAGAAATCTGACTTTAGGTGAGAGCCTTAAGCAGAAAACTAATACAAAAAGTGTGAAAGAAGCAGTGACTATTTGCAAAAATCACTTAAAGAAAGCTCTGTCAGTGAGGTAATCTGTGTTTGACCTCACCATAGCAGACGTTCATATTGCAACAGACAGTATCAGGACTTTCAGTTTTAAAAAATGGTAAGTCCATTTAGCTTTTAGGTAGTAAGTACAAACCCTCCAGAAATATAAAGCAAGCTCCTTCACATGTCAGTTTGCTTTAAATATTTGTAAAATTCTGATTCTGTAAGGACGGTAACAGGTCAGTACAGAACTTAGAGAAATTAATAAATAAAATAGCTGTCATAAAGAAAGCTACCTGGTTCCATGCTTCCAGGACTGCATGAATTACACAATTCCTATGTCAAATGGAAGGAGGAATTAAAACTAGACCCACAAAATCCCCAGTGAAGAGCTGGCTGAAACTCAGTTATGAATTTTACAGCCTGAGGTTTATTCACCCAGTTACACTTTCAATTTTTGACACATAAACAGCAGAGCTCAAGAACGTGAGACAGAAATTTTGGCATTACTGTGGCAGTTCGTCCTTTTCTCCCCAGTTGCTCGAGTTCTGCTTGTCTTGATACAGACTGGAGAGAGCAGCTCTATCTCCCCAGTGCACCTGAAGAGACAGACAAGCAAAATATTAAACAGCTACAGATGCTGAAAGAAAAGCAACTGTTCTGTCAGCTCTTCAGGTTGTTGGTTTTTTTTTTTNCAAAGAAAATCTGTCTGATAGGAGCACAGCTAAAGCTTAATCTATTTATGTAACAAAACAGAGGCAAACTGCTGTTAATATTCCAGGAAGGCACAGAAATTTCTGCTAATCTATTATCAGGAGACAAGCTGCTATTCTGGCATGGTGAGGGCTCACATCAAACTACCGGTCTGGCAACGCTTTTTACTCAAATTCCTCACATCACCTGTTCTTCCTAAGACAGGCACTCCTCACTTGTATCATGCCCAAACATTTGACACACCAGAGCAGAGCATCTCTCATTTTCCTTTTTTCTTTCTCAAGTATGGAGCTACAGCAAAAGACTTTTCCTTTGCAGACAGTCAGTGCCTGGGGCATGGTTTCATCACAGTGGGAGAAGCTTTTCTCTACCAGACTGGTTGAGAGAGGCCATGGAGAAGAGCTATGCAGTTGGTAGGAGTTGGTGCTTATTGCTAGATTTACCTTGATAGCGCCTTCCTATCCCTATGACCAAGCCAGCAATGGCCTTGTTTCATCCTATTCAGATAGGCAATGCCAACTAACATTCACAGCACAGACTCAACGTTCAATGGGGAAAAAGGCAAAGCCCTACAAGTTTCTATCAATGGAGTAACACCACAGTACCTCAGCATATCAGACAAGGACCAGTATTCTTTCCATGGGGAAACCAAACTAAAGAAAACTCGGCCCATTAAACACATAACACTGAAAGACTAGGCTTAACATGGAAGTCCGTAAGGTGCCGAGGTTCCAGGTCACAACGTTCATTTTTCCCATGAGCTAAGCACCTTGAGAGAACACACAGTTTTGTTGCAATTCACAGATCTCCATTCCTGATTGCAAGAACAGACAGGGAGAAAAAAAGGGTTTTTTCCCTATTACGCTTGGGCTGCCTCACACTGCCGGCACTGAGCCTGCTCCTTCCCACAGCAGAGTCCTGCAGTGCTGCTCTAATTAAACAGGGAAAAAAGAGAGTGCTATCTCCTGACCAGGTTTACCAGATGCAGTGGAATCCACTAGGTGTCTGTCACTTCTCAACACACTCCCTGCATTGCGGCTCCTCCCGACTACGAGATAAAGCTAACAGGAAGATCTAGATGTTTTCAAGCTGCTTTTGAGGCCTAAGATACACAAAGAAGCTGCGTGAGAATCCACCCAGGTGTCTCTGACCAAGACACATGCACGAAAAACTTTCCAAGGGACTGTTCTGTAAGTAGAAGTGAACATATCACAGGTCATGATGAGAACAGGAGGAAGGGAGAAGCCACAGAAGAACCAGCGATCACACAGGCTGCAGTAGCCTTAACTCGGGGGATAAAATGGAGCCCCTTATCCAGCCACAAGCTGTCTGTCCCCTTTGCATCTTCTGATGCAAGGTGTGGGGATGCGTAGTAACTGTGTGACATAGCAGCTGTGTGACGTACACATTAAGGGATCTGATTGTCACGTCTCCTGCTGTGACTCTATCGCTGTTAAAGGCCAGGGAATATTTACAAATCCATATTCTCCAACAGAATTTAAAGCATGTCAGTAGTTTTTTCCATCACCATTTGCATCTGACATCCCCTATCAGGGTGGTGTCATCTGTTAACCATGTCACATCCATGATCTTTTGAAGGACGCTAAAAGCAGTAAACCATTTGAAAAGTAGAATAATACTGATACTGGAAGGAGATGCTGCAATGCACTGACAGCCCATATCCAAGTGACTTCACTTTCAGAGTGATGGCAGTGAGCTGTGGGGCTGCCAGGCAACCGTTCAGTTTGGCAAACCCTCAAAATGTTTCCAATCTCATGCTCTGCATTGTTCTAATAAGACATTTACCTGTGTTGCCCCTGCTGAACTACATTCTTACATTGTGTATGCTGCTCCACTTCTACAACGTGGTGACGTGGGAGTTTTTGAAAAGAGTAGATGGCCACCAAATTCAAAGCAAGCGCTGCTCTGCGCTTCTCCTGGGAAGAAGGGAATGGTTATCTACTTTTCCATTCTTCTCCTCTCCCTCCCACCAAGCTTTCTGCTAAACACAATTACATGAAGCATTTGACAACAGAGCTGATAAATTATGTGCTGCTTGAATTGAAAATGTGAAGGATAATAGGGATGAATATCAACGCATTCACAGATGACACAAACCCATTTCATCACTTTCAAGGCTTTTTGGTTGTGCTCAGGGATGACTTGCATGAACTAATTCCTCAGTATATTGTCTTAAAAACAAAATAATCTCTAGAGGAAAAATGGACTATGCCTAAGAGGTGGCTGACAGAAAAAGAGGGAAAAGGAAAATGATGAAAACCCCACAAACCCCCAAACAAAACATTTCAGGGCCATGAAAATCTCTCACAAGATTTTTCTCAGTTGAGAAGTTTAGTTGAAAATTTTCCAGTTTCACTGAAACTGGAAATTGAGTCTGACTTCTGGGGAGCTACAATTTATTCCTATCAGACTGAGATTTATGTGCTGCTGGAAATACATTCTTATGACTTATCTATAATAATTACAGGTGAACACTTCTGCAACAAGAGGAGTCTTATTGTTGGCTTCCATTAAACACTAAGTCAGTCATCTAAAAGCTGTGGTAGACTGCTGTCTCTTGTAGACACCATCATTTCTGAGGGAAACAGCAATTTGGGCAATCCATAATTCTTAGTTAAAAACTCTAATGTAGCTCTATTGTTATTCTCTGGTATTAAACCAGTAATTTTTCCAGAAATCCCTACAGTGTAAAAAAATACAGAAATCTCAATTTAGCTGTAGATGTTGCTAATGGAAAATGTCAGAGAACACATGCTAGCACAGAGAATGCTCCAAGATCAAACCTCTGAATTCAAACTGAGGGGTGCAGAGGGTTTCATCACTGCTTTGAGCTTGGTTTAGAGTCCTGTACGTTTCTTCCTCCATTTCTGTGTGAAGAGCTCTAGACAGGACTCTGCAGGCTCTCACAGATGTCCTGTGCAATTCTCAGCTACTGTGTTAACCTTTGAAATTTAAGGGCATCAAAGAGCAGCTTTCAGTTGCTAGCACTAGACACCTCCTGCATCTTTAAGAAATGAAACAATAACCTACCTAAGCACAATATTGCATTGACAGAGCAGTGAGTTGTGGGTTTTTAGGATATTCTTTGCATGCAATCCACCAGGATACACATTAACGTTCCAAAAGCAGTCATGAAACGGCCCAGAGAGGCATCAGTAGGATGCTGCCACCAGAAAAAGGAAAAAGACTATATTGTTGGAGGAAATGCAGACATTTCTAAATGCCAGAAGCCTGCATTTCCATTTTTTCTGAACCTCCTGCTTCCAACTGAGGTTCATGCAATGTATGGGGAACACACACCTAGTAGGGGATGGAAAGAGGTACAGAGAAAGAACAAGTCAGTCATCCACCTGTCCTGAACCCTCTCGATGGAAACACACCCTGTCTCCTTACGCTTCTGCCCTCTCAACGCAGACATTGCTGTAGTGGCTCTCAGTCCCTCTCGAGGCTTTGCCATCTCTGCCACCCCTCCCCGGCTTCATCCAGCTGCAGGAGCAGACTGCACAGCTCCTAAAAGAGAAGCTGCTTTTCACTACTTGTCACCCAGAGCAAAACAGTTGCAACTACAGAAAAGTTGCACATATTTGCGTATTTTTAACAGGACTCGGGTACAGGTAGGCTTTAGACCTTAGAATAATTTCTGGTGCTAGCCCTTGCAGTTCGGGCTGCAAGTGGGAACATGGGGCCACTCAGCAAGCACCTGCATCTCAGAATCCTTTTGAGAATTGGGTCCAAAAGGAACAAACACCACAATTGCTTGATTTCGCAGATACAACTAACCCTGTTGTGCTGGCAGATTTCCTTTGGACTAGTTGGGCTGACTTGGCTGACTCTCCTCAGCAGGAGGTACCGACTGCTCGTTAGAAAGGCACAGGTGCAGCACAGGACCTGAGGCTGGGCTCTCCTGACACAAAACGGTCTGGCATGGACACAGCTAAAATCTGAAGAGCAACTCTGGGAAACCTCTGTTGTGAAAACTGTCTACAGTTATTCTTCAGGGCCCCAACTTCCAGATGAGCAGAGCCAGAGCCACACAGCCAGGCCACTGCTCAGAATGGCAGCGATTTACACCATGGAATTTCTAGCAACTCTGAACATATTGCAGTGCGACTGAGGGATGGAGAGGAACTCACTGAACAGCTTGGAGAAATGGGAGCTAAAAGCAAGAACTGAGCCAAATGGTTCTCTTCTCTGCAACTCATGAGACAAGCAAATATTTTGAGGTCAGGAAAAGCTGATCTTTTGCTACCCAGAAGCAACCAGTTTCTTTCTATTAACATGTCATTTTGTCCTGAGTCCTGTGCAAATTGGAATGAGACAATTCCAAATATCTTGAAGGAAAGAAAAAAAAAAAGTAAGCATAAAAAAAAATTATATACACCTATACTAGCTATATGCTGATCCAAACTTAACCATATTTACATCTTTGAGAGTGAAAAAATGTGTTATTTATATCATTTATTTATCACATTAAAAATACTATGAGGTATATTTATGGCATGAATACCTTAGTTTTGAATAAATGACAAATACTCTTAGTATTAGAGATGGAGCTGAGCTGCATAATAAGGCAGTAAAGTGCCTTTTTTGCCTGTTGACATCTCTTAAGGATAGAAATTAAAATGTTGAAAATAGAAAGCATCAATATTCTTGAAGGTTATATTCAAAGGGCTCAGTAACAGTATGTAAATACAGAATTAATGTCATAATGTAGATAAAAAACCCTCACATTTCTAGAGGAAAAAGCTTGGAAAGCAAATATGATGTGTGTATGCTTGTTCATTACAACTTAATTAGCACAGCACAATATTAAGGACCCACATAAATTGAAAACAATGTTTTCAGATATATCTGTACTTTATATATATGTATATATATGAGTAACTGCAAACATGATAAGTGCTGAAAGAAAGGCTAAGTTGAAACGCTTCTGGGATTTAAGTGAACCAGTAATATCACCATATTAAGCCTTGCTTCAAAATCTCTTTCGTTATTTATTTCTGAGAAAAAAAAAATATCTGAACATAAAAGTTTGATTTAAATATTTCCTTAAATTTTCAGTTTTTCTTTCCTGAGCTAGGGGAGGAAGAAGGGACATTTTCTGGAAGTTTCTGCATTTCTCACTTATATTTATTAAGAAGCAAAAGGCACCCAGGTATTCACAGGTACCAGTTGCAATAAAGGCTTGTTTAATGCGGGGATAAATTACGGACCATACAAAGTAGCTCACACCCCACAGATATAGAGGCAGGTAATGATCCACACTGAGAAGCCTGCATCAAATCTCTTCCAATCCGTGCAGGGGGCGGTGGTACAAACTGTGTCACCACACAGCTTGTCCCCAGGAGATGACAGCACAGCTGCACACACCAGGATCACCTGCCTGTGACTCAGCAGTTGTGACTAAGGACTGCAGAAACTCCCAGAGCTGCTCTCATTGCACCACAGCACACAGCCCCTTTGATTTTAATTTTCATTTGTAAGAGATTTTTTTTTCCTTCTTCTCCATCATTCATAAAATCTTTGCATCACATCCTTACATAGCCTCACACTACATGTTAAGGATTATTTAAACCTTGTTCTGTAAATACACTGCACAATACACATCTAATATTTTTCTGATAAAATGTCAAACAGAAATGATGGGAAACTACATGACATAAGAATCACACCCTCTCCCCCCTCGTTTTGCACTAGCATTCACCGTTGCATTAGACAATACAGAAATAACCACAAAGGGTTACAGAGAAACAAGCCACATGCCTCTCAAACATCTGAACAGACACTTATTTTCCAGAGCCTGCATGCAGCCAATTATCCGATTCACCTTGCTGGTCCACTGCAGGATGTTTTCATGCCATTTTAACATTTTACTAGAGCTGGCAGTAGCATGCTTCTAATGCAAGTGACCCCAGAGATAGCTATGGACAAAATACAGAGAAAACTATTTTTGGCTCTGATGAGTTAAGTGATATAATCTGGCAGAGAGATGGTCATAGTACTTAAACAAGGAAGATCAGAACACAATTATGCATGGCCAGAAATGTATTCAGTAATGATCCATCATGCTGTCTCTGGCTGCTTTACATGCAGAAAGATCATCTGCTTTAATCTTCCTAGTGTCCAGATCCACACAGAGTATCATATATTATGCAAAGAGGTACTCTGGGTGGCAGTATTGAGTTCAGCATTGCAGCAGGGTTTATTATAATGGTTTTTCTTTTTGGTGGGCTTCCCCCCCTCCAAGTCTATACTAGGCATTCCCTTTCAGAAAAATGCTTTAAAGTGTTCCTGTCTCAAAGGAGAGGTTCTTGCTGCTCACTGTTTCTCCTCGTATCATGCAGCTTTCACCCACACACAAAGAGAGCCTTTTCCCCCCACGCTCACGCCCCTGTCCGTCACTGCCTCTCTGCTGTGCTGCAGACCCAGCGAGATCCTTCAGTGCAGAAAAGCAACCAGCACGATGCAGACTTTTTCATTCTCTCCTGGTTGAATGATTTAATAAACTCACCCTGGATGGAACTTCTTTTTTTTTTTTAATCCATCTTTACTGGACAATGTGCATGTGTGGTAAGGAAAACCAGTGTCCTTCAGCAGAACTCGGAGGGTTTTCACCACTGAAAAAAAACCCACAACATTTTCTGCAAGCAAATATTCCTGACAACACTCTATGCTAAAAGGAGAGGCTGGAGGAGGGGAAAGTCAGTCTTGGGCTCATTACAGACTTCTCTCTCATCCAAAGTCCTGTAGCTGCTGCTGCAGAAGGTCGTGGAACAGATGCCTGTCTGTTCCCAGCAGATTTGGGGACAGATCCTCATGTGGAGTAGAGGCAGACAGTTCTCTGGAAGTGCAAGGCATTGGACCATGCTACACCTGGTGAGAAGCTGGCTTGAGTTCTTGCTTCTTTTTCTTCTAAGGCACATAAATTTATCTGACATATCACTGAAATTGCTTGTGAGAGAAGAGTGCAGCTTCATTTACTTCCACAGAGCTGCCCCAGATTTTCAAGGAGAGGGGAGGAATTGGTGCCGGGCTCCTCACTGGCTTGAATCGTTTTTGCCTGTGCAGAGCGGCTGTGAACTCCCCCCTGTGCAAAAATGAAACAATCTACCTTGGCACCCACACGGGATGAATGGAAGTGACCTGCCAGCGGCCAGAGCGGCGTGGGGCCGGGCTCGGAGCCACGCACGCCCACACAGCCCCTGCCAGGCTCCCTGCCTGCCTCCTGCAGCAAGGACAGCCGGACTTGGCAGCCCATTTTGTTGTTGTTATGTTAGCAGGGAGCTAAAGGCTCCCGAGAGACTATTTATAGAAAGTGCTTTTGAATGTATGCTTCAGCATAGATAGCTGCCATTTAAAACTGAAGATGGACCTTTTATCAAGAAATGTGACAGGCTATCTTAAGGGTAACTATCATAGGTGGAGGTATAAAAAGAAGAAAAACCCCTTTCCTCTATTGTTTCAGTTTTCTTGCAATTTTACCAAGCATTTAGATGGTGAGATAATGTCAGATACATCAGTCTTTGGCATTTTAGGTATGTATCACCTTGCAATCTAAGTGCCCAGGCAATATGTGATAACACCCTGACATACTTCTATTTCCTCAAGTTGCTCTCTCATCTTTCTTTTATTTATTCTCACATGAGTTCAACTAACTTCTGATTTTGTATTTATCTAGATCTGAGGTACAGAAGAAAAAGTAGGCTTCTCTAATTTAGCAACTGGTAATAACAAATATAGTTCAAATCTCTAATTCAGGATGAGCACTGAATTAGGAGCCAAGGAATAAATGCTTGTAATTTTCTGAGTATAAGAAAGTATTTCAAATGATTATATATATGTAATATATATCGTATGTAATATATATTTTTGAAATTTTTGAAAGTCTGCTTTAGCAACTAAGTTTGACAACACACATTTAATCATCAGGGTAGGGACTCCACCAGGTGATTACTGTCGGTCTTTCTCAGACATATTTACTGTGACTTATGTTTAATTGAATTCTATATTCTCCATTTCTTTGATTAGTTACAGCTCTTAGTGCACAATTTGTCTGGCTTTATCCTTCTTGCATTTGACAAAATGGCTGCCCTGCAGAAGGCATATAAAAAGTCATATATTTGTGACGCTGATAACATCTTTATTTGAAATTAAGCCTCCAGCCAAAGAAGTGCTGGTCTTCTAATAAGTTTTAACCTCAGTTATTTATTTCCATTTCTTGCCTAAAGCATTTTGCCGTGGTTTATTTGCAGGACAAAGGCTTCAGTAAATTCTGAGCAGTATCCTGGCTGAGGAAATGAGACACAGCTCACTTCCCAGAGTCTCCAGTTCAGGTGCACTGCTGTTTCCCCTCTCCCCTTTCCTAGGGACCATATCTGCTTATGGGCTGACTTGGTCCCTAGCTTCTGGGCAGGGCACTTAGTGTTACACCTGCATAATGACAGCGTATGAGCAAAACCTAAGACTGTTGTTTCAGACCTAATTTTCTTATTAAAAATAAATTATATTAGCAACACCTTCTGCACAGAGGTGGCAACACTGTTTTAGTTTTCAACGCAAGCGAAAATCCCACAGAGGGATTTGAATTTGCCCCTTGAGATCTCAGAGAGCAGCCAGCTCACCTGACACCCAGTGTCACAGGAGAGCTGCAAAGCACGGGCTGAGCCAGGGACCGGGGGAAAGGGAGTCAGAGCTTTAACCCCAAACAATTGGTGCAGATCGCTCCTTCTGCCATTAAACTCAGTAACAATGTGCAACAGAAGCTCAAGTTCACTTTAGGTCAGTTATAAATTTAGCATGAAACAGAAGTACATTTGTATGTACTGTACAAATGGGAAAAACCTAGATACTTCAGTGGGTATGGCTGGTCTCTCTCTATATAAATGATACATAGTAAGATCCAAGTTTCAGTGTTAAAAGAGGAAGAGGTAATTCTTCTGAAAGGTGTTAGACAACACTGAACCAGAAACCTAGTCCATCTCAAAACTTCAAGTGTTTCTCCCCAAGGAGACAAACATAAAAATCTCAAGGAGAGTAAAATAAACACCTCACATAATGAGCAGAAAGCCACACTTTCACTAGGAGGGTGAAAGGCCACACTTAATACATTATGCAAACTTAAAAAGCCTTTCCCCTCCAGAGGGGATCTCCCCGTTTTTGTTGTCTCAAACACAGTGAAGAATTGTGATTTGTATTATACTTGGCTTAAGATGGGCCATTTTCTTTGGCTTGGGAAAAAGGAGTAACGGATGGAAAAGGTACAAGCATAGTGACAAAGCACCTCATTTACCCTATGCCTCCCTGTGTTCGCTCGAGGCCCACACTAGCATGTTGCCACCTTTCAGTCAGTCGTCCCCACAGGGTGTATTAGGTATAAACTGCCTCAGGTATTTCATCAGTACTTAACTGGGAAAACACTGCCATCGTGACATGGAGGAATCACATGGTGAGTGCTATTAAAAAACTCCGGTCAGCACAGAGCGCGCCATGGTTGTCCAGTATCACAGAAAGTAAAAAGTATGTGTTACATGCCTGAAGCCCCATATTTGCCTTCATTTTACTCTTCCATACATTTATGATTTTGTTGAGGTACTTCTCCATTAGAGGCCAGGGCAAGCGAGATCATAACAAACCTAGACAATACCAGGAGATCAGTAACCTTTGCACCTGCCCAGACAGCAATACTGGTTATATGTACAGCGAAAAAACAAAACAAGCAGCAAGACCTGTTGTGTTCAACTAAATGAAAGATTGGAGACATTATTCTGCTGGTGTTTACCTAGCTGGATTGCACGTATGATATTTTACACACTATCTGGTACACCAGTTGGAAGATGCTCTCCTCTAGGAAAAGAAGTCAAGTACCTTCTCTGTCTTACTCTATTTGTACTGGGGGGGGTCAGAGGTTAAAACACTCGTGCTGGAGCACTGGCTGCTTGAAGTACATTCATTATGGATATCATCTTGCCAATGGCCGGGGCTCGATAAAGGTCAGTTGACCTCCCTGAGAATACTTCAAGCAACAGAAGTAGCAAAGAGAAACAAACCCACACAAATTCACATTTGTCAGGAGATACAATACAATTTGTTGGGAGGAAACATTTGCCCTGCAAAAACTCCCAAAGCTCTAGGAAAGCACTGTTCTGGCAAAGGAAGGTTGTTCATAAAGCATTAGTATCAGGGAAGGATTGCATAGGGATGTAAGGGTGTACATATGAAATCTGCTTCCTACTTGAAGTAGAACAAGAACCTAAGGAGAATGACTGCATGGGTTTAGCTCTTGACAATAGAAGAGGGGTGCAGCTTGCTCAGCATTCTGGAGACAAACCCAGCTTTCTCTGCCTACACCTGTCCAGAGCTTGCCAAGATCAGTACAGGGACTCCCATTGACTGTGGGAGGCTATAACCCGTGGATCCAAGTAAGCATTGCACTTTGAGAGATGCATCATTTAATGTTTTGATAAACTATATAGAGTAAAAGAAAAAGCACTAACAGATTCAGTTAATTTTATTTTTAGAATCAATTGTTTTCATGCAACAGCAGCTGCCCATACCTGAAAGCTTCAAGTGCTGTTTAGGTGCATTCCTAGTGTCTTTATAAGAATGTTAATTTAATTCTCTCAGTGTGGCATTTGAATATCTTACTGAAGTGCCAAGTTTTAAAAAGAGCTCGCTATCTGCTGAGGACAATATACGCCCTATATAATAAAAATTTTTTGTAAAATAAGCCTTGCTTTTTCTGCAGAGATTCGCATGCCCATGTGCACAAAGATCCAACCATGTTATCAATAGGGAAGGCAAAGGGATGTACAGCTGTGGCACCACATCTGGATACACATGCTGCAACAGACACATAAAAGGAGGGAGGAAAGCCCTCAATCTTTGTAGGAATCTGTCCTGAACTAGCAAGAGTATTCTCTCCGGAGTTAGAGACTGTATGTACAAACTTAGCTAGGCAACGACACAAAAAAGTATCTAGGAAAAAATCAGGAAGAATTTACTAGTTGCCAGTTAGATGTCCAGGAGGCGTGGCAGAGTCTTTCCTTTTTGAGATGCCTCTCAATCACCTCCACCATCTTTCTAGCTATTTTGGTGGAAAAGCTAAACAGATAAACTACGGTTTGGTCACTGAAGGATGACAGAGACCCAAGCTGTCATAATAAGCAAACATGCACTACAACAATAACAAAAGATGACAATAATTGTTATTGCTATCACTATCACACAAAGTTGAGCACTCCACCAGGATCACAACAAGAAATACATTCTTTACAGGGCATTCTATATGAAATCCTGTGATTTCCTTGTTCCACGTATGCTGGTAGAAACTTGTGAACGGTTTCAATTAACAGCCACTTGATTTGGGAAGGCAAAGCCTTAAAAACCTCCTTCTCATTTTGCCATATCCATTGCAACCAGGTTTCACTCCATTTCAAACAACGGAGCACAATGGAGCATTTGTAAATGTACTCTACCTTTTGTAAATAAATCTGACAGCATTAGAAATAAACCCACAGTCCCCTGAGGGCAAGATCAGTGCACAGTTGCCTGCTTGTACAAGTGTACACCTACCTTTAGTCTGAAAAATCAGAACCTACTGACATAATGGGTAGTTGTGATCAAGGCAGAATAAGGCTTTCTACCCAGTTCCTAAATTTTTCTGTCACTGTTAATCATCTCTGTTTGAAACAATGTTTCTTGTTTACTAGCACACAACTACCTGTAGACAGGCTAAATATTTCTCTATCAATGCTAGAGTACAATCATACCAGGATTCAAACCTGACCTGGCAGCGAGAGGGATGCTCTTTCTCCCTTCTTTCTCCCACAACCTCAAAAAGCCTTTTGCAAAGCCATTTTTCCCTGACACAGAGCAGCAGGTCCCATCTGCCTAAGGACCCTCTCCTCAGGGGTTTTCCTCCCTTTTACTTCAGGCAGGTTTGGATTAGTGAGCAGCCCCCTCTACAATGAGCAAGCACAATTAATCAGCATCACTTGAGGTTGCCACCACCTACTGAGGGTCACAGCCTGTACCATAACATCCTGCAATGCTAATTCTCATCTTGAAGACAGAAAAACTAATGACAGAGAAAACATTTAATATATAACTCAAAAGAAATAATGAGTTTGCCATAACGGGTACTAGACTCCATCCATAACAACTCATACCAAAAGATTACAACTCTGAGTATTCCTAGAACATAAACATTTTCTAGGATACACCTTCCTTAGCAAAACCCATCAAGCTTTTGTTTCAATAAACAGCATCTGCTAGAAGCATCTTCTCTGAAACAGACAATATTAAACAAAATTTGGTCTCTCATTTATTAAAAGGGGCAGACTTCTGCACTGGTGTCTCAGGAGTCTTCTGAAAGCTTTAAAAAAAAAAAGAAGCCTTTTGAAAGAGGCTGATCTCATTTGATGCAAGACTTTCCATCTTAAATACTCTAGCAGGTGTTACAAAAGCATTAATGTTCTGGGCCTGATGAATATAATTTTATGAAAATCACCCTTATTTACACTCCAGCTCTATTTGGTGACATTTAAAAAAAAAAAAAAAAAAAGCAGCCAAAACATAACGCACCTCATGACACACAAGGTTTCCTCAGGTCAAATAAGCATAGGCAGAATTGTATCAGGTTTTCCACCAAGCTTGTGTTTTTTGGATGACTTTGTTCTGCCCTCACTGCACTGCTTTTGTGCCGTACAGCCCCACGGTTAAAGGGCATTGGTGGGTGTATGTTTTTAAAGAGGCAGTGGAAAGTCATCCTTAGAGCACCTTTGAAATAGTTTTTTCAACTAACTCCAGCCACGCTGAAATAGCCATTGTGACACCACAAGCAGACTGCTTTATCTTTTCAGATGCTGGAGAAGCAGGAGTGAAATGTCCTCTAAGTCATTGCTGAAAATGATAGAAAAATCAATGCAAACTCAGTGAAGGCAGTCCCATCACAAAAAAGTAATTTTCAGGCTCTCCTGCAGTACTAGCTTCCAGAAAGCAAGACATAGCATGTGGTGGGTAATGCTCTGCCAATTGAAAAATCTTATGTCAAATATTGCCGTTAGAAATTTACTTTAAATTAAATGTGATATAGGTAGAGAAGCTGGAAAGACCTGGTGTCATGGCCAAGAACTTCCCTGGATTTTCACAGCGAGCAGGTTAAGGCCAGACCTGTACCCCTGAGACAACTGTGAGAAATGAGAGACAAAAAGGCAAAAGCCAAACATATCAGTAGTGCCTACTGATTTTCTCTGCCTCGGGATTTGTTGGTCGCTGCCCGTGGATGTCAGCATGCCAGCCGATGGCAGTGCTACCTGACACCCTTACCCAAGGCCTCTCTGACTTGCTAATTCTGCATGCCTGGACCTGGATGACCAGATCATGACAGAGCCAACAGCACCGGAAGAACAAAACCCAAATTCTCCGGATTTTGTAGTAACTAAGAAAGCTGATCCACAGCTCATGTGTCTTTCCAAGATGTTTTTCTCCACAGTGCTCTTCCCTAAGCTTTAGGTATCTTCACACTTGGAAGGACATTTCAGCCTCAGCACAGCAGCAAAGCTTGCCTCAGGTGCTGTCTTCATAAAATTTCAAAATGGACCTGTGAGTCTACGTCTCTTCTTTCTGAGGCACAGAGGAACAACAGCAGAGACTTATCCAGCATTAACTCTTTCTGATTTTGCACACACTCCAAAGATAAGAGATAAGAGCTTTCATCCAGCTTTGCAAATGGATTAGCAAGCAGCAGCTCCTGAATATTTTAAATTCAAATGATATTAAACTCAGGTTAAACTCACTGCTGCAGAAAAAGTCAATAATGTTTTCCCATCTCGATTTTTCTTTCATTTCATTCCTCTCCCACAGCTGCTGCAGGGATACTGACTGCAGTGGGCAGTATAACCTTACTTATGACATACTCAGCAACAGATGTTTTTCTTCACATTTACCCCTCCTATCCTACCTTTGGAGCAGAATAATGAGATACTCTGCAGCTCTGGTTCAGAGCATGGTTATTAAACAGCTAGGGAAAATTATGCTGGTGTGGCAAACTGTGTATCGCTGAATTGCTATGAAACATGGTGATGAGAAAATAGATCTGCTTTGAAAGAGAAAAATGGCCTGTTTTCAGTCAAGAGCTTTTTCCTGTTAACCAGCCCAGCCCATGAGCAAAGTGTTAGATAGTGTACACAGCAATTTGCAGGCCACATAGAATGCAGCAGCCTGTGCCTAGAAGCTGTCACATACCTCCCTGGGTGGATGCATCTACCTAAGGGCCATTCACATGAAGAAGAATTTATGGATTGTGATTATCGGGAATCTGTGTGCGTGTATTTTTTTTCCCTGCCTCTCTTTAGAGCAGTGGAGAAAAATAATAGAGAGTTTTCCCCACAGTTTCCCCTGTGCAGGATGCTGATTAAAACCCAGTGGCTCGGAGAGAGAAAGTTGTACCAGAGCCTTCCTCTATGCCCACTGTTGACATGCAGAGCACTGCTTTCCAAAGACACTACTAGCTAATTGCTTTGATATGAAGTTTATTTTCCATTACACAGAAAATGACTGCATAAAAGGAAGAGAAAGGCTGACTTGCATAAGCCTCTACATATCTAGCCTGAACACACCAACCTTTGGGACATATCTCATGCTTCCATCTGTGCTGTCATAGGAAGTCAATCACCTGCAGCAGCACCTTTTTGGTAATTTTATGAGGTTCTGTGATACATGAGATTTCATTTTCTTTGGTGAAGGGACTACTGGTGCAAGCTGTCTTAGCAGAACCTCCATGATGCTCTTTGACAGAAGCAAGCAGGAAATGGTGACCTCCTGCTTCCTCACCATAATCACCTAACAGGGAAACTCAAGAAGGCCATGAGCAGAAAACCATGGACCTTCCAATTCCTAGCATGCTGGCTGTGTTGTTACTGCCAGGGAAAGCAGCTCAATGATGACACAGCATATAGGACCACTGGGCTTTTCTAATTCTCACCCATTAACGATGGACAGCCATAGACGTAGATCTCGTGTCCTGTGGCCCAGGACTGTGTATGGAGACCATCTGCAGCTTCTCTGGTCCCTAGGACTATCTAGGAGGGCAGGAAGGGAGCTTGAAGAGCAAGTTTTAAACGTGAGTGAAGTAAGCAAATTAACTGGAAGATTTCATCCCCACTCTTAGTCCTGCAACACTGATACGCAACGCAAAGAAGGATGTAGTTGCAGGACGCAGGCATCAGTATGTCATCTTTCTCTCGCCTACCGTCATCTCTTTCATTGTATTTTCAGGGTCCCTCCTAACTAGGTGTGCTTTCCCACCTGTAGGATACAGGCAACTCTGATAACAATAAGCAACTTGTTAAATGCTACCCAGGAGGTCTCCATTACAGTCATGCTTTAGTCCCAAGACCATCCTTCCTTTCTGCATTTACAACATGAGCTGAATAGAGTAAGTCTGCCTGTATCCTAGACAACAGCTTCAATGGACTACAGCTGCAGGCAGGAAAAGGCAGGGAGAGATGAAGCATAACTCAGACTTGTATGTAACTTAAAATGGATTGAGCCACCTTTCCTCTGCCTAAGCCTTATCCAGTTCCTAATCAATCTGGGAACATTTCTTTATTTGTTCATATATGGGTCTTTTATGCAACCTGACAAGAACACCAGGGTATGTATTTCAATTTGAGAGATTGTAAATAAATAGAAGTGCCTCATTCTGCTCTTTCAGGCAGAAATAAATAAATAAATAAATCAAAATGACAACAAAAAAACCCAAAACCAAACCAACAAAACAACCACACCCAGAAGAATTAATACTTTTCTGTGGCAAGGTAGAACCAAAAAGGAGTGTCTCCAAAACTAATTCCAAACAAAACCCCAAAACTCACTCTTAACCTAATCATTCAAAGAACATAAATTATCCTTTTTCCTAATCCCCACATCAACCACCAGTCCACAGAGTTTATTTTGCAAGGCGTTTTTTTGTTTGCTTTCCTAGCATCTATATATCCTGCAGTTATTTTCTTCAGATGTTCTGTACGAGACTAATATGTTTTTATAAGAACAGAGATCCTTACATGATTTCTTTACTCCAAGAATAAAGTTTAAGAAAAATTCTAAGACATGGAATAAAATCAAAGGAACAGAATCACTGCTCTAGAGGAGTCATTATAAGAAATGAACTTAGAGATCTGAAAGCAGAAGGACTTCTTAAATAAGAACTTCAATTTAACACATCCTCAAGGAAAAACCTAGGATATAGCACTAAAAAAAAAAAAGCAACGCTATTCTTCATTTGGAAGGAAAAACTGAGGAAAAAAAAAAATCCCGAAGTACTCCATAGACAGATTAATTTCAGCTGGTATGGTAAAGGAGCTAAGTGTGACTAGAGTAATTTTACAGTGCACAGCATAACAGTCAGTGTACAGACAGAAATCTCCATAAAGGACAAGTGTCAGAAACAAAAAGCAACTTTTCATCCCCTCCTATAACCACTAAGAGAAACACACTTTTCAGTCATCATTTGATTATTTTAGAAGCTGATAGGCTATAACATTAGCTTTTTTCCAGATGTCCATTTCATCACATTTGTCATATTAAATGTTCAATTATGTCCCTCATTTTATTTTTTTTCCCAGTAATGGGTGCTGGATGGGTTGTACTCTCTTGCTTAATAGCACACCGATTAAGGAGCCAACCATCGCTCTCACCTGCATTTTCCTTCTTACATACCTTAATCTAGATTCAGTGTGTGTGGGAGTCTAAATAAGTGGTACTACTCCTTTGATAATCAGCAATTTGTTACTGCATTAGAGGTGGCCTAAGTATTCAAGCTAAGAGCTGCCACTAACCTAGATGTAAGCAGAAGGCTATTATTGGATTACAAGGTAGATGCAACAAACAGCTATAAAGGAAAGTAAACAATATGAACTTTCTTTTCAGTTATTATTATTTTGAGGAGTGAGGGAGGCAGACCACTTGAAGCTGCCAAAACAGAAGAGGGACTAACGGATTTACTGAAATAAATTTAGGGAAAGATCATACATTTAGAAAGAACTACACAGAATAATGCAGGATGTCAGATGATCTAAAGCAGGGGGGAGAAACAAAAAACAAACAAACCCAAACACCCGCAACACACACACACAAACCACTCTACTAGAACAATAAGTCGGGCTCATAGATCTGCTGCAGAGAAGGTGCAGAGGCAGAGCTGGACCTGGTCTAACATGCTTCTACACCAAAGCCATCTGGGGAGCTGCACACAGTGCCAAGTTAGAAAGGGAAAATTCCAGATTTCTGGTTTAGAGGCTCTAAATTGCACCTGACTCCATATTGTGCTGAACAGCCATTCTAGCCCAGGTGAAAGTAAATGCACACTGCATCTGAAATGCTTTTGATTTGGCAGCCCCCCTCTGCTAGTGCCGGAGCAAAGATCAGAGTTACTTTGCTGGCTCATGAGGTCCTTCCTACAGGAAGGAAGATTTCACAATGACCCATTCTGGGTGCTAATTGCTTGTTCTTTTACATGTGGCTCTTTTGCAACAAGGGGACTTCTAAGGTTACAAACACAGCTTCTGTCAGCTGGAGTCTCTGCAGAGGATGCAATACAACATTGTGTTGCTCCAGGTTCTGCCATGTAACTTGCCTTGTTATCACAAAGGCAGCATTCAGAGTACTCTTCTGTGACAAGGCAGCTGTTTGCACTGCACCTAAAAGCCTTAATGCTGTAAAGAACTGGGAGGCAGGGAAATACATAGCCCTAGTGCTCAGTTGAGCTAAACACTATTTTTTTCCTTAATGTTGGAACCTGCATTCACATTTGTGCATCCCTATCTGTAGGTGCCAGACTTATTAAACTTTGTCCAAATTCTCTGTTATTTTAAATTGAACAATGATCTTAAATTACCGGGTGCCCCGATTAACTGTGTACAAATTCAGACATGCTTTGTAATTGCTAGCTTTGTGACAGCAGTTCTTCTCTTGCCCTTCTTTTTGACTGTTCACCTGACAAGGCCCACTTAGCTAAGGGTTGGGGAAATAAGGCAATGTTTTCATAGAAGTACATGCACCTGTCATTTAAAACTGCCATGTGGACAGACTTCTACTTTCATACCGGCACTAAAAGTTAAGTTACACCAGGCAAGCTTAAATCATCAGCCTTCCATAGAGATGACATGAAAGACTAAGCCCTTGCAGGGCTAGCCCAGGCCTCCTTCCTCTCACCATGGGGTCACCGCTGATCCTGACATCGAGGATAACAGTGCAACCACAGATGTCCTTACTTTATCCCACTGCATGTCTAAGGTAAGAGATACCAGCTATTCAGAGCAAGCCACTAGCTGTTGTAGTCATGCCAACTTCTTTCCCTGCTGGGGAAGCTTGGTGTATTAAATCCAGGCACAAGTACGGAACTTTGTGGCAGCCCCATCAGCCTTTTCCAGCGAGAAATACATCGTGTTTGGCAGCCTCCCTGTGACACTGCCTGGTTAGCATCCCCAGGGCTGCAGGGTGCCACGTGGGCTCCGAGCCAGGAGGCTGAGCAGCAAATTGCAAATGGCACATCCCTGCGACTGCTGCATTGTCACGCTCACTCCCTGGTTGTGGTCTCACATCAGCTGCCTGTTTGCAACGCAGCAATAATTCCCCGATGCTGTAGAGTTATACCAACGTGTTTAGAAGAAGTGTGTGTCAAAAGTCTACCCTCTCACTTCCCTGTTTGAGCCTACAGAAAGCGCCAAGGTGTAATTGTCCATGATGGCACTTCTAGATGATTTAATACGGGACACAGTAAAACACACTAAGCTTTTTTTACACAGGACAAACTGGCTTTGCCTGAAGAACACAGAGTGTGCAAGCTGGTATGTTATTTTCCTCTCTAATTTCTAGGAACACATGAGAAACAAAGCAAAAAAAAAAATTAAAAAAAAAAATCCCTAGGCACTGTCAGTGTGTTTTCTGGTACGAAGGCAAAACAAAGCACACGTTATCCAGGAATGTGAATAGAATGCTCCAGAGAGGGACAAAAGCCAACTACCTGTTGTACCTTCCTAGGAAGGACTTCACTGCAGACCAGATCAGTGCCCACCTATCCTCAACGGACAATCAACCAGGCAGCTCCACTCCCACCTCTGCGAGGATCGGCTGCTCTTTCTGCAGTATCTGTCATCTCCAACAATGAATGAGAAGAGGCCTTAGCAAAAATCACTTGGGGGCATAGATGCTCAGGATGTAATGGACCTGACAGCAAGCAGCTGCACAGGCTAGACGCATATATATTAATAGCAAGTAAAACACAGGGTGAACTGTCTAGGATGTCTCGTGAGGCATTTTACCAGCCAGAATTTCATTGAGCACAAGAAAATAATAAGAAAAATTTAAGAAGAATAACTATAAAACAAACAAAGCCAAAAAAACAACAATAGCAAAACCAAACCCAAACTAAACAAACACACACAACAACAACAAAATCAACCAAACCCAAACAACTCGGATAGAGAAATGAACTTAGAATGAAATCCAGTCTCCACAAGTATTTTAAAATGCCTCTAAAATATTGCCTGGAAATGTCACTTTTACTCCTGTTATGTAGCTTAATGTCATTCTTCACCTGTAGCAGTTGCTGGGCATGTTTGGCGCACTATGTGAGGAACAGAAGGCATTTTTCTATGACCATTGTAGGGTCCATGAAGACACATGGAATTTTCTGAAATACCTCTTTAGAAGAAGAGAAAATGGATACTACTATTTTACAGAGCTGGTGAGAGCCCTGGGGACCACTGGTGCCTGCCAGAACTCTGGCAGGGCAGTCACGTATTTCTCTGTTGGCATAGCTTCACAGTATGACTCCTTCTTCATGTCCACAAACAACTTTTTTCCTCCACTCAAAATGCAGGCTCTGCCTAGAGCTAAGCAAATACAGAAATACCTGTACCCGTTATTCATCACTACTGTGCTTCCCAGGTGACCAGCATACTTTTTCTAAGTAGCTGTCCCAGCACATGAGTCCCCCCATCCCCTCCACAAAATTCAGGATGCTATTTAACTCTTATTTTTTTACATCACAGATTTTTTTTTTTAAATCATAGACTTTCTTTTTCCTTTGTAAAGAGAAAAGGGACAGTGTGAGGAAAAGCAAAAGCTGCAAGGAATATGAAGAGTGAAAGGAAAAGGGGACTGAAGAAACCAATCTGACTTGTTCTTACACAACCTGAAGAGGAAACCTTCTTGAGTCAGCAGTAGAGGGGAAGGCGAGAATGGAGAAGTAGTCAAAAGAGAAATCCTTTTCAGAAGTAATGCTCATGAAATTGGCTCCCTTCAGGCTATTTGCTGACGCTTAAGAACAAAGAGAAAGTGAATACAAACCAGCAACTGTAATTCAGAATAAAAACTATTCTTTAACAGGGAAGGACTTTCTGTAGCAATTAACCAGACAGAGCCTGATCTCCAGGCCAGCGAGGTCTGTCCACAGTGCACCCAAGCCAGGGTAAGGTTTGAAGCAAAAAGACTGTTCTGTGTTTCTTTCAGATTCACTGGTAGCTCCAAGTCCTCCAGATCCTCCGCCTTTATCCTCCCTTGCAGTGGTTCAGAGGAAGCAAGGAACGAATGTACAAGGCACTAGAAACTGATTTTCACAATGGCTTTGCAGAGCTGTAAACAACTATGCAAGTGAAAAATCAGCAGGAAAAAAAGAAGCTTATCATGATTTTTTTATAACCAAGACTCATAGTAATTATGAAATTATATCTTCCCAAGTGACATTCATCTAGCTACAGTACTGAAGGAGGTGGGCACTAATATCTTACAATCTACCCAGCTGGGCAGCTAGAAATCTCTCCAATACACGTCAGTTGAATAGCAGGAATGAAGACTTAATCCAAAGACACTGAGATCACTGAGTCTTTCTATGGTTTCTACAGATTTGGGAACAGCCTTCTGATTAATGTAAATCCCCAGTCCTGCAATTATACTTTGGCATATGTTTGCCTGCACAGATCCAATGTCAGTCCTGCTGCTAGACAGTACTTCAGAAGAAGTCTGAGTGGGAGTTTATGACTGATACAAAACTTTAGTGTAACCAAGAGATTAGTATAGACTTTATAAGGAAGTGAAAGAGGTCTATGCCTCAGTCCCTCTTTGCCTGCCCATGGAAGAGCAGGCAGCATTGCTCTGTTGGGTTGCTTGCTACAAGTTCAAAATGGAATTCTGCATTTCATTAAGCATCCAGTGCCCTTACAATTGGCAGCAAAACCAGAAGTTTCCTTTAATTTAACCTGTTCTGTGATTAATGTTTCTGCTTACTATCCATACTGCTGACTTAGATTGGCAATGAACGTGTGAGCATTCCAGAGCTGTAGATTCTTGAATACTTTTTGCCTTCCTCATCTTCCTCACACATAAGTGAACTAGATTAGATCTGAGAAAAGTACACATCCAGGTCAAAGCATCCTGCCTTGAGAGCTCTGTATGCTTTGGAAAAAAGCCTTTAGTCAACAAGTGCTGAAATTGTTCTTACCTTCACTCTGAACAAACTCTTAACTGTCCTGAAAAAGCTCTGTGGAGATTGTGGAGATGGTCTGAGTCTGGAGTTCCTAAAAATGGAGATATATGTACACTTCTATGCTCCTTTTCTGCATATGTATGTCTCTGCGAGAGAAAGGAGTAGCACTTGTGGTATTACTCTCTTCATTGCAAAATATGCAGTGCTGAGGATGGGAGAACATTCCTCCATCCTTTTTTGCCCCCCTTCAGAAGCTTCTCTAGAGGACTCAAAATATGACATGCCAAATGAGACTTATTTCAGCAACAAACCCTTGCCATACACAGTGCATCAGCAGTAAGACCTGAACCGCTCAGAACTGAGTTATTGTGAGTCAGTGATCTTCACCTATTTTTTTTTTTTTGCTGATCCCTAGATAATCAATATGATAAACAGGTGAATTTGAATTGCCCAATAGGTTATACCAGTCATTATCTCTCAGGCCTCTTTCAGAGGCAATTTCTAGATCATTAATAAAAGTAATGAGATCATTAATGATCTGCTTGAAACTCTTGTCCTTTCAAAAAAGTCTCCCTAAATTTTGGAATCTTTCCTATCCATTTCTGGTCATACTTCTCTTTTGATCTAAAGTACTGGCACCAATTGTCAGAAGATAATTCTTTTTCTTCTCTGCAAATACAGACACTATTTCTGCAGCTTTCCTTTGAGAAGCACTTTGTCTCTTTGTCTTTTAGCCTTGCTGAAAGTTCCCAAATGCCTCTAGGCTGATTTTCATTTGCTTAATTATATAACTTGCCCGTATTTTATAGCATGGCTTTAGGGGAACACGGAGCCTAAGGAAAAAGCCCAGAGTGGACTGCAGCTGTGAAAACTCTCCCATTTACCACTGCTATGTCTTTTCCCTCCATTGCGTCTCCCTAGCACTCACTCATCCTTTCTGCTCTTTTAGCCCTTTATACTGTGAGCCTGGAAGCAACACTGCCAATTAGCAGAGATTACCACAGCACTTTTTCCTCATATGTTTCAGTGGAAAACAAACAAACAACAAAAAAATCAAAACCACAACAACCCTCCCCCCAACCAAACCAAACCATAAAAAAACCCACAAACAAACAACAAAAAACACGCCCACAGGACAAAAGACCCCCATAACCCCAAAAACAAAGAGTTAGCAGCCAGCCTGCACTTCCAGATCTTATTGTGCACCATAAATAACTACCTACACTTGTGTTCTCCTGCTCAGCAACAACTCATAGCTTTTATCACTGTCTTGCAAAGATGTGTCACTTGGTGTCTCTGTCCCATTCTCCAAATGAAATGTCCGAATCTCCATTTTAAAAGCTCTGACAATCCTCTTTTGCCTTGACAACCATCTTATTGCCTCCCCACCTTGTGCACTGTGAATACACATATATGCCTTCTTTTCACAGCTCTTAAGACGAGTCCTTGACAAATTAATCAGTGCCTTGTCCTTTCTGCACAAGTGACTGTCAAGAAAGCAGATGGTGCTGTCCCTTACAACACCTCATCTCTTACCTCTGAGTTTGTGTCCTCCAGTTTTCTGACAGGGGCTGCTGCATGACTAATTTTTATAAATAATACTGAAGACAACAGACTGTTGCCACAAGACCTTGCTCACCTGGTCACAAAGATGACAATATGTTAAAGTTGAAAGAAGTATGCAAACGAACAGAAATGCATGAAGAACTCAGTCCTTCTGCAAAAGCCTGAGGACAATTAACAGTCTGTTGACAGAGGAAAATACTCAGATTGTAAAGAATCGCTGGGAAACGGGATTCATGAAGGCCAGTGAGTGCCCCCGGTTAGGCCGATCTGATTTGTACAATGAGCGAACTGCCACCCTTCCCTGAAACGGCCTTCAGTTTTCTAAATGAACCTTGGAAATCTAGAGATCACAAAGCTTAAGCATCTAAAATGCCTCATGGTTACTATGGATTTCCCAGTTCAACAAGAATTCAAGCCCTTGCTTCCCCCACATTCCCCAAACAGAATGCAAACACGCTCATGAACACAAAACCAGACACCTTTCACCAGCTAGCTTTCCTTTCCCCTTTACTGTTTGTTCTAGTACACCCCAAACTCTGGCTTCCAGGGCTACCTGTTGAAAAAGGAATTTATTAATGACAGATTTCATTTGGAAGTGTCATTCAAGTTGAAAACAGCAAATATCAACAGTTCATCTCCCCCCATCCCCACCCTTTGATCTGCTGTTTCATAATAAAGAGACACTTAGATTTCAGTGCAAACTGCTGGAAAAAGAAATTAAGAATCCCTTTGATGCAGAATACCTACTCCAAACCAACACATCGAGTCCTCACAGAACCACAGAGATGCCTCAATTGAAGAAAAAAACCCAACACACTCCATTGAGACCACCCACCCTACGTCAGCCAACACCAGCTTATTCCACTGGTATCGCATATCAGCACCATCAAAGAATTGTGCAGGAAAGACTCATTACTAATGCTCCCAGCTTAGGGTGATGAATCAATATTTGTGATAAGATCAGTGTCATCCATGAATGAGATTTCTACTGTGGCATGCATTAACAAGAAGCTGTGAAATATTGCTATGAACGCAGCGTGTCACTGAAACACCTACACCACATCACTGAGTGGGTGAGGAAGAACAAACTTCACTATTTGATGGGAACTATTTATGGGAATGTTAGAGGGCTATACTATGTATAAAGCATACATCCATTTAATATGCTTATTTTGCTATAACATCGCTGCCTACATAGAAAGGGCTTCAGCCATCTTTCCCTGCTCAGGAGGTCTGGCTACATGGCATTTCTAAGCGTCACAATCATGAAGGACATTGATACATCCAAGCAGGGTGAATCAAGAGCCAGCCTGCTGGTGAAATGGCTGTGGTGCTTGCATTAATTGCCAGACCCAGCCAAAGGCTTTTCAGCAGTGTAAGTGAGAAAGCTGAGATGGAGAGCCAGAAGCAGCCACAGAGAGTCTGGTAGGCTGCTCTTGCCACCAGAGAAAGATGAAGTGCAATGGCCCTACTTATGGAGTGAAAGGGAGTTCTTCTCTACTATTAATATATACCAATGGCTACTCTCAACACCTCAGCTTCTCCCTTAACAGCTGCAAATAGCTACTTTATGGGGCTCCAGGTTGTGGTCTTTTCCCTTCTACTAACAATGTGATGCCCTAGATGACAGTTGGTTTTGTCTATGCATAGGGCCAGCTACCCTGATGCTGCTTTTACTATGGAACCAGCCTTCTGTTTGGGAATGGACTTTGAGCTGGGGAAATTAAACAAACAAAGAAACCCAAAACAAACACAAACAAAACCCCCCCAAACAAAACCAACAAAAAACCACATCAAAACCCCCCCACCAACAGACAGGCCACAAAAATTCTTTCAGTCAGAACTGCAGCCTTAGTCCTTTTCCCCCCACTCCTGCTCAGCTAAAGCTCTGGGGTGGATACAACACATAAGAGACCTGAGTCCTGTGAGAACAGCCCAAGAATTCTTGAATTCAATGAGGTAGATCTGTCAGAGTATCTATTGCTAACCAGGGAACTGGGGCCAGATGTAGTAAAAAAAAGTAGTATTTCCCATGAACAGCAATACTTTTCCATGCAAATATAACATTCCTCCTCTGCCTCCCAGTTCTTCCTATACCTATGCTCTTCTCCTCCCCCTTTTGTTGTATCCGAGTCTTGACGCTGTCTTACACAAGTCAGTTTTCACTTCACTCTTTCAGCAATGCCTTGCAGTTCAAGAGGTCTGAAGTCAGCCACAGTGTTAGACAGGGACAAATGCAAATGCTTAGGGCCAGACCTGTTTAGATTTCAGCATAAACGTAAATCATCTCTGATTCAGTTTTTATTTGCTGCCTTAAGCTAGTCATTAACACATTGAAAACAATCTGGGTGCAATCATTTTCTTCTGATCCAGCTCCTTTCCCCTGTAATCAGCACTCCAGGAGAACATATGGGGTTCTTCTGTCACTTGGCTCCTGATTTACACCAGCATAAATCTACTAAAGTCAACAGAATTCCTCAGGAGACGCACTTGGCTTTGTTGCACGTGAGTAACCGCTGAAATCAAATGAGCGCCTGTGCCGCAAAGAGATTGCCTTCTATGAATATTTCTCAAGCTGGGGAGGATGCACCCAGTGACAAGAGGGTGCAAATCCCTCTGCCCCACACCTCCAACACGCTGACGGCTGGCAGAGCTGAAAAGCCACTTCCACATGCAAGAGCTTAAATTCTCAAGTGGCCACCAAGTGCTTCAGAAAGCTGAGCACATCTAGTTCGGGAGAAAAAACTTCAAGAGGCCCTTTTAAATTTTCAAGTGCACGTGTGCGTGTGTTTGGGGAGGCAAGGTTAAACATTTTTCAGAGTATGTTAGGTGAGGAAGAAATTATCAAGACACCAAAGGCAGAAAGCTTTGCAGAAGTACGCTGTAGGTTTAAAATGCAGGTTAGTCAGTGCAGTCCCTGAGAACAGCTTCCTCGCCTAGTGTTCATTATTAGTGTTAATCCCGGTTTCAGCTGCACAGTCAATCAGTTGAACTAGTCTCTGGCTGGGATTTCTGCCAAGCTCTTCCTTCAGAGGCAATTCCTACTCTGCTTCCCTGTTTACACCAGGTTCATTTAGACTCATCTCCTACTGTCAACAGATCCAAACTAGCTAAAAAAAGCTGAGAGGGCTCAACCTTTCCTCCTTGATCTGCATTTCTTGTGTTACAATCACTGCAGTTTTAGAAACGTTTCATATAGAGTTTTCTCCTGTCGCACCTTCTGGAGGAAAAATATGCTCACATGTCCACCGTTGCCATCTCCACTTGCAAAATGGGTACAGAGATATTATGAATGTGACACTGCTAATCTTTAGCATTTCCAAATCAATCTGCTCCATTCAGATTTCTTCAAAAATCATAGTATTCTCTGAAGCCAATACCTACAACTCTCTTATTGCTCATCCTCAGTTTCTTAAACTTTCCAGGATAAAATGATATCTCTCCTTCTAGAGCTGGTTCTATCTAATTAGGTGAGAGGAAGTTCATGAAATATGAAATTCACTTAGACTGTGACAGCAGTAAGACAGTTTTAGGAAAACATAAAACAAACCTAGTGAGTTTTGTGATAAAACTGGAAATGGAAAAAGCAGGAAAGGTAGGGTTTAGGCTTACTCATGAGAATCTGGACCTGGGTTGTCTCACCTTATCCTCACTGACTCATAAATTAAGTTAGACGAACATATACCTTACTTATACCACAGCTGTAGGTCTGTGCAAGTGCCTAAGGGAAACAGAGAACTACAGTTTCACTGGTACACGAGTTACCAGAACTCAGGTCCAGACTTCCAAATTAAAGAAACGCCGTACACCCCACTAATCTCAAGCAGCTGGATAGCAAAAGAGGTAAGCTCTCAGCACCCTATTGCCAACAGCAGGACTGGATCGGGGAGTCTCTTTCTGACCCTCAGACTGTGCTGAGGGTTTATCATGGGAAATGGACACATCCCAACAGATCCTGTCTCCTTAGAAGAAAATAGAGCTTAGAAACCACCCTGAGAAGACAGCTATCTTCCCAACCAGGTTCTTCATCCAGCCACACAGCCTTGCTGTCCAGGCCCAGTAAGAGATTGGTCTACTGTAACCCTTAAAATTGCACAGGAATCTGGGAGCCATGCACAGCTCTTCATTCCTACCCACCTCATCAAATCAGATCTATGGTTTGTGACACTTTTCATGCTCAGGTGGGTCAGCAAACAGAGAAACTACAAGCACAGTCTTACACATAGCAAGCCACATACGTTACTCATGCCGGGGCTTTAGGGCTGGGCAGCTCTATCTGCTGATTACTGCTGAAGAGGTACATAGCAGATAGGCAGCAGAACGGTGGGGTGGTAAACTTCATCCAAAGACCAGCGGAGCAGAGGGGACGTTTTAGCCAAGGGCCATTGGGCACAGCTTTTCACTTAGCAAAGGCACCACAGGGTTTTTGCTGTCTGTGCGGGGCAGAGAGGGCAACATCTGAACCAAGTGGTATCAGAGGCAGCAAGCAGAAAAGGTTACAACTAGAGATGTCTCAAAGTGATCTCCTGAGCCAGACTTTTGGCAGGCGTAAATCAGCAGAGCTCCCTTGAAATCAGTCAGTGCTTATTGATATTAGCAGTAGAGCCAACCTTCTCTCTCTGGGAGAAGGTCTTGAATGCTTTTCCCTTGGAGGAAACTAAATTTACAAGTGCTTACAAATCTAAGCTATTGTGATAGAGATTTTGTAAACTGTGAACAAAAGCTGATTTACCCATCACCACCCCCCTACTGACCTTATTGAAATATCCTCCTGGTGAAAATCAATTTTTCATTTTTAAAACAGAATATTTAATTATCATCCATATTGATTTTAAACTATCTCAAACTGCATTGATGCCACTCAGAAAAAACACGACAGCAGAGATCCCTCCTGCAGTAAGCGCTCTCACGTGGTGCAGGCATTTCTGACTGGGCATGTTTTCCCACTGAAGGGCTTTTTCTCAGGAAGGCAAACCACAAGCTTGCTGGATAGCACGTGTAGTATCCCAGGGGATACTTAGCTTAAAAGTGCTGCCTTTCCATCTCTCTCGGGTAGTAATTACAGCTGTGATGTTAATCAGATCCTCCCTCCTCTTTTTTTTTGGTCATCTGTAGGGACGTGGAGATGCATGCAGATGAAAGCGCTTTGGGCTGTCACAAGCCTTCAAGGAGGGGGCACTGCACTGGTGGAACTCCCTTCCACAGGCTCTGCAGCTCCTCCAAGCAGCAGCAGAGCAAGTGCCCTTCACCCCTGGGTGCTCAGCCAAGGGAGCAGGTAACTACGCAGCGGCAGGGGGGCTGCCTCTCCCCAAGGCAGCTCTTGCAAGCCTGGGCTGCAGCTGCTAGATATGCCCTGAGCACATCCCCAAGCTCTCTGTAGCAAGGTGGGAAGGCACAAAAGCCTTGTTCTGATGCATCTAGTTCAAAAGAGTTGTCTTTAACCCCTAGATAAGTTTTTTATTTATTATAGGCTATTTATTTGTTATGCTTTTTAATGATATACTAAATGCTCCAGCAACCATGCTTTCTACCACATTAAGCAGGAAGTCACTGTGCTAAAACTTAATAAAGTAGTAAGAAAGAAATATATAGATTTCCACTTCTGGAGAATTAAAAAAAAAAATCTGTACTTTCATGCATTTTCCTTTTTTCCCTTCATTTGATGATTTTACATAGCTGGCCATTACCTTACTGGCTGGATGCGTTCACATCAAGTCGGAGAAAAAAATAAGTCTTAATAGAAAGACTCCTCTGTCCCTATCTAATGTGATGAATATGTAAAACCCACTTGGACCAAGTCAGCCCACTGCATTCCCACATATCTGCATGTTTATTGGCTTGTCAGCTGAAAACCAGGCAAAAGCTGTCAGCCAAGGAGCCTGCTGATGAGTGCCTTGGAGATATTTTAAGTGAAAATGAGGACTCTTGTCCTTATGCATTTCTAGCTAAATATGCAATATCTTAACTATTACAGGTAACAGGGGAAGAACAACTGACTCCCTAGGATAAAAGTAAATCTTCTTTTGTATTAATAAGCAGCCAGGAAAGGAACTGTTTTCTCAGTAAATTACATAGCTATCTCTTGATACAGGAAGGCTGGCTGCTCGTCTAAATAGAAGAATGTTAAAAGCAGGGATCACAGTGTAAAATGTTGATAGGAATAAGCAGAACATACCTGAGGCAGGAATATATCTTCACATAGAAATAGTGGAAAATAAAAGTGATAAAGTTTGCAAACCTGCTGGTTTGGAATTACCACTTTGGAGCTACCAGGTGTCAAAGGTCAGGTGAAAGAAAATGATAATAATTGCCTACCTCAAGATTCCCTGAATTTGCTCACCCTGGACTGAAGCTGAAGACCTAGCCATGAAATAGAAGGATTAATAGAAACTGGTGTTACAGGCTTTGTAGGCACTGTGGGGAAAAAAAAAGTATCAGCAGTCTCCCAAGGACACTGCTTTCATCAGACAGACATCTATTTAGAGTCAGGTGTTCCAGAATTTCTACAAAACCATTTCAATTGCCAGATATTTTTTTTCAACCAAAACTGTTTTATCTTCATTCCTATGAGACCTTTATGTGCCTGTATTTAAGAATTCATTAGTGGGACAAATAAAATAGAAAGATAAGTATTTTGATAGTAACAAAGAGCTGTGAAAGACATGAACTACTATTTCATACACTCAGCAGATCTGCTGAGTGAACAGAAACCTTACGCTGCAAGTTGTGCATACTCAGGAAACATGGGTGCTCTTGCCTCTCTCCTTTACAGGCCCTCACATCTTTCTGTGCAGAGCTTCCCCCAGATTTCTGAGCTACGCCAGGCCCAGCAGCTCTTGTGGGACCCAGCATGCTTTTATTTCATACAAGCAAACCCTCATTAACAGAGCAGGTAAAAAGAAAGACACAATGCACTCCCCAAGAAGAGCACCATCCAGCTCTTCAAGTCGGTTCTGTTTTAGATGATAAATATGTAATTAGCTGATTTTTTTTTTTAATCAGTATTTACTTAAGAGCAACAATAGCTCTTCCAGGGGCTTTTAAGTTTATCATACCACTGTGATGCTAATCTCTCTTACTCTCTTGATGAAAATAAATTACTTCCCCTGAGGGAGCAATCTTTTGGGCATGATTCTGATTTTGTTTGCACTGCTTTATTCCAGGAACTGCAGCTAATTGAGTGTCTGCTGATTTACACCCACGATAAGAATTAGCTTCTTTCCATCCACAGCAAGCATGGTGCATGTGGCATTGCTGGAGTCCAAGCAATTTGGAATATAGCTGAGAGTACTCTCAGAGCCTTTCACTTCTTTAAACTTCTAAATCATGCTGCTTCTGCTCACATAAGACAGAAAATGAAAGCAGTGTACTTGTGTAGCGTAACTAGGCAACAGGGCACAGCAGGGGGACCCAGTTATCTGGTGCTAATCATACCCCAGGGATGTGAAGCTTATGAATTAGGGGCTATTTTAACATTTATCATATTTCTTTTCATTTCAAGGTGAAAATAAATTATTTCTATATAGTGCTTTGATCCCTGAAAAATGCCTTCTGACATTAAATCCACTCCATCTGGCTCTCAGAGAGTAGTATCCTGCATACCTAACTGCCACTCAAAACGCTCAGTCCAGAGCATTGGGTGGCCCAGACCACCAACCCATTTCAAACATCCCTGTCCAGAGTCACCCCCTCCCAGACCTGCCCTGTGCTGCAAAGTGTCTGTGTGTCACTTCCGCAAGTCCACAAGTCCTGCACCAGCCCCAGAGGGCAGCCAGAGAGCTCCTGGCACCAGGCTGGAGAACTGATATGAGGCCCATGAGGATTCAGAGCTTGAATGTCCCCAAGCAGTAATTAAAATGACAATATGTAATTTATGGCAGTCTGCTAAAAGCTGCGTTTCAGTTCTGTTGGACATGGGAACAGCTCAGAATTTCCACAGCAGGATATGTAATGACTTGTCTCTCCCCACACCCCAAAAGAGGTGCAAACAAATACGTGCATGAGAAAGTGATGGATGTAATATGAGCTCTTTGGGGCTCAGCTCAGACAGCACCATCCTATCTTCTCATCACAAATGCCAGGACCACAAAGAACTCGGGGAAATTATGGCCTCACTCATTTCAATGGCACTATCAGCAAAGTAGTATCAGACACACCATGGCTGCAGGTGACAGCATCAAGCTCAAAACACTCTGATTAATGCCATTATTCAGAACTTGTACTTAGCTATTCCATGGATGAACATATCATAGAAAAATTATTTGGCTTTTTATTTTATCCTGCCTCAAGGAAGGGGCTAAATGAACTAGTTAATGTCTGAGTTTACCTACTAGACTGTTTCTGTGAGTATTTTGGTTTATTCAGGCCATTTCAGTCACAGCAAGTCACTCTAGCAAGGCAGTACAGAAAAGCAGAGACAACCCTGGTGCTGCATGCAAGATCAGTGACCAACATTCCTCAGTGACTGGACACTAGCTGCAGCAGATGGCAGCTATGAAAATGGAAGTATTAATTGAGCTCAGCTATTAGGGACAGGAATGCCTACTGTTGAGCACATGCTTACACGTGCAGCCAAAAGGTTTGTTGCACAGGCAGTGCCAGAAGGCAGTTATGGCAATTAGGTGGTCTTTTTGACCCATTTTAAATGGACTAATAGCAGGGATTATTACCAGCTTCTATTTTGTTCCAGTGATAATCTGGATTGTCCTGCATTGAGGATTCAGCACAAACTGTACAAGCAGAGAGATAATTTCTGTCTAATTTGGCACGGTGCTGAGCTAAGGGAGAAGAACAGGGGACCGGGGGGCTGGTAAGGACCAAAGGCACAATCCCAAGCCCGTGGGTGACCGAGGCTCACAAACTAACAGCACAGCTATCTGTAAGGGCTGTTTGCTTCTATGGCTGTATATGTAACAGTACTATCAGCAGTTCGAGCCTAGTGCTTCATCTCCATGCCTGATTTCTTGTGGCATGTGGAGTAAGGCAAGGGAATACAGCAGTGTGTAAATATCCTTCTCAATTCAAACACTGCCCTGCTTAGGCAAGAGCTGAGTCTTAGTGCTAGGAGGTAGGATTTTTGTCAGCTGTGGATACCCTGGAAGTACAGACACCCCAAAGCAGAAAACAGACCTCATTTGAGCCAAGAGGGGAAATGCTGCAGATAAAACCTCTTAAAAAAAAAAAAAAAGGAAAACAAAAAAGAAAAAGCAATATCCTGCACATTACTTAAATCCATGAGGAAATACAATTTCCACTTGGAGAACAGAACAGGAAAGCAGAGTTTAACACTGATAGCAGGGAAAACAAGCCTAGAGAGTTCATCAGAAAACAGAAGAAAGTTACTCTCTGACAGTGAGAAGGTTCCCCTCTGATCGACCGCACGTCTGAAGTGAGCATGTACCTCCCACAAATCGCTCGTCATTTCAGCACCAGCAAAGTCATTAACCACACTGGGAAAAAAGGCAGTTACAGTTTTTTGATATTTGCTCTAGTATTTCTCAGCAGCTCTGTTGCTCAGCTTTCCAGAACACAGAGGGTACAAATAGTTCTCACTCAGCATTTCAATAAGCTTTTTGACCTCTTTTGTTTTTGTTGTTGAGAAGAAGGAGCATGGTGGGATGGACTTGTGAAGCACTTTGGCTTCTTAGCTCCAACTAAAGGATCTACCTCTGCTCCTCAGTAGAAAAATCAGGTTATGCCCACTTTAATGGAGGCTAAACAGCAAGTCATTGAGATGCAAGGTCTCAATTAGCCAGTTGCTGTACTGGCCATGAAAAGACTTTTCCCTTACAGAGAAGGGCTAACAGTCTGATGGTGTAGGGCACCCTCCTGGGGGATGAGAAGCCAAGGGCCCAGGCCTTACTCAGCTTTCTGCCTGCCTTCCAGAGCCATGTACTAGCGCAGCCTCCATCTGCGGGGCCTGACAGAGTGCCTGACAGAAAGACATACACCAAACAGCTGATAGTCTGTTGGACTGCTACACTGGAAAATGGATGAAAACATGCAGGAGAACTGCAAAGCTTGGGCAGCAAAGTACCTTTCATACATTCCTCATGTCCTTCCCAAATAAATATTTCATCAAAACCAGTTCAGTACAATGAAGAAAGAGACTGTAAGAGAACCACCATCTACTTTTAGTTGACCAACCAGAATAAACAGATCTACAAATAAAATCTCTCCTGTCCTTCAGGGATCATCAGCGTTTTTATCGCAGTATTTACAGGCACTACTTACAATTTTCAAGAAGAAAAAGCAGAAAGCTGGTCCATTGCTCTAAGTAGTAATCTGAGAGCAGGCAATTCTCATCACCATTGAGACACTGGCTCCAGTCACAAGAACAGGCTGTTGCAAACCTTGAGAGGCCAGGCTAAGTCTCTGTGTCCAACGAGACAGGGAAATAATGAGAAGACCACTGGCCACATCAGTGGAAATGGGTAACATTTCCCCAGGGAACTAGGTGAATGGGCTAACAAAGTTAAACACTCGTACTATTGCTTCTGCAGTGCTGACACACTGTCACCACCACCACAGTGCTGGCACGTAGAGGTAACTGCTGGAGTTCTGCCAGCATGAAGCACACCCTTGTCCTGGTGTGACTGCGTCCAGCTCTCACCCCAGCACAGCGCGGCTCCTGCTCATCACCACGGGATGTTACAGGAAGAGTTAATGCCTCATGGAGCCTCCAGACACAAAGCTCAGCTTGCTCCTCTCCAGGAAACTCCTCCACCATTGCTGCTCCCAGGGCTCTTAGCGGACGCCTCCTTTAGGCTGATACTACAATAGAGCTTGCTTTATATACTGACAGCCATTAAATCAGGCTGAACTGAGGACCCACCAGTAAATCAGGAGGAAGATCTCAGGAGTGCCTAGGTAAGGTATGGTCTTCAGTTTTTCAGACTATGCAGCTTCACTTTATGGATACACAAATTGCAGAGTGTGAATCATTAATATCCAATTTGGGGAAGTCACTGGAATGTAACTGCTGTGTAGGCAAATGAAAATATAAAGCTATCAGCAATATATTAATTTTGTAGTGCTCCACATGGAATAAGGAGCAGTAATTTATAGACACAAAACTTCCTTGCCTAGAGGGGTAGCCTTCCTTTTATGTAGATTAATTCCTAAAGAAAAGCTTAATACTATCTGGCACTTTTCGGATCAAAGTAATTTGCTTATTTGGAAGGCTGAAGACAGTTTCCTAGTAGTGGCAAGTGAATAGACAGCCTGAGGAACTGAGGTACCAAATCCAACTGCTCCACATGTCACTTTGCATTTCCCTGGAGAATACTGTCACTTAAATCCCACCGTTCACTATTTCAGATACCATTCATGTTCTGCGAGGCACGGAAAAGACATAACACACAGAAAAAAATCCTCTTCTTGCTTTGTGAGCCATTGTCCCTGAAAACTGTTGGTCTTTTTACAGAGTGGGAGTAGCAAATAATACTTTTTGACCAAGAGGGAGTGACCCTATAAGAACATGTATCCCAGCATAGTCAGAGAACAACTAGAGATGCCAAGAAAAGTCTTGCCTTGATTACGTTTCATGGATCTGTACAAGGGATGGGTCAGGCAGTGTCCTACTGAGCCAGAAAATTAAAGATTCTCTAAGGAAATATGAACTGAAATGCAATTGGGCTTTTTGCTTTTAATATCCTAGTGTTTGCCATCTGTTATTTGATGTTATGAATTCTTATTTAAACGCTGTTTGACAAACAGAGCTTGAAAGAAGAAAAATTAGAAGTTCAAAATGAGCACATAAGCTCCCATAGAAGTCTCAGCTGTACATCTTCATCTACACTGATCTTACCTACTGGAGTACAAACCTGAGGTTGTCATAAAATAAACCTCATGAAGTGAGATATCCCACCTGAAGGGAGACCTTTCCTTCCAAATATCTTCCTGACACTTCAGGAGAAATCATTATCCTGTTCTACTTCTCATGAAAAACTATCACAGAGGGCAGCTATTTTATTCTAAATCTTCACTATGTTGCACTTCAAGGATATTTCAAGAGTGCTTTGCAGGTTTAAAAGCATCTTCTAAATACAGATACTTGGCTCACAGTCTCCAGAGGAGATGCATGGCCTTAACATCTCTTTGTTCACCTGGAGAAGTGATTCCACTAAATAGCTCACACAGAGAAGCATGAAATTTCTGTGTTAAGATTTATTTGGGCAACATTTATTATTTTCAGTACCTTTTGAGTAAGGTTATTTTCTTATGCAAAAGGTGCCTGGAAAGCCTGTCACGATATTGAAAATGAAGCATAATGCCACCATGAAACAAGGGTTGAGAGTAGTTTGGGAGCATGGGCAGAGGTAGGAAAAGATCCCAGATAAAGCAGAGCATTGGTAATTAAACATAGTGTCCACTATCGATCTAAATTTTCTAAGTAGACTCGTATTATTTTGTTAGTAAATCTGTTTTCAAAGTAGCCCTATGCATCTCCATCTGTTTGCTCCCTATAGATCCCATTAGCTCTTCCTCACTAGTAACATGACATACCCTTTTCCGTGATACCAAATCAATACAGGTTTATTACCACACAGCGTTTCCCTTTCAATTACATGGTAATTTCTACATACACATACTTTCCTCCACTAATTCTTTGCCCCTAATGTATATCAAAAGAATAAACAAAAGTCCTGTCTGCATTACAAAAGCAGGCAAACACAACACTTTTCAATTCATACTGGTTTCTGCATGAGCACTGTCTAGACTCAGCCAATGGGACACATTTGAAAAGCACTGGTCAGCATACACAAAACACCAGAAGTTTTCACTGTGGCTTTGCACACACGGTAGCTAGAGGAGCTGGTGTTCAAGAGTGTGTTATTCTGGTCATCAGGTCCCCTTAGGTCACCACAAAGTATTGTTCTGTCTTGACAGAGAACCTATCTTCTTTATTCGAGTGAGATTTAGTAATCCTGACCGTCTCCCACAAGGGACAGATGCTTCATTCTTGCTTTCCCAGCAGCTTAGTATCCCTGGGAAATCCACTTTCTGCAGGGGGAGAGAGGCAGTTTATTATCAGCTGCTTCCTCTCCTTTGCCATGCCAGCTCTTGTGCTTGTTCTCCTTCTTCTTGCCTTCCTCTGACTATTTTCCATAGGCCACCAGGAAGAAAAAGGATTAACCTTAAAAGAAGTCTGATGGCATGAACAGACTATACATTGGCTTGCGATGTGAAGAATTATATTTCTTTGATCTTGCTTTTTGAGCTATTTGAGCAGTCCTTGCACAAAGTTTGGAGCCAGCCTCCCTATCCCTCAGCGTAAAACCACCCAGCCAAGAGAATCCCACTCTCTCCCTCTCTTTCTACGTGTGTGCCCAGCTCTGATCACAGATGGGAATCTCTAGACGTTGCTCCATTCACCTCCACTATGGGCTGTTCTTCCTGTCCTACATGGACCTCTGCAAGCTGAGGAAGGACTTAAAACATTCAGTTTCAAGGTGTTTTTTAGAGGACAGCTATGGAGCGAATAAGAGAAAATATTTTCTGTGACTTTTTCTCAGTACTATTTGGAAAGTAATACAAGTCTTTCACATAGTGTCTAGTGACACTGTTCATCTCTAGTTAGCCAGTGCATCCTAGTAGAAATTTTATTTTCGGGTGACTGCCCCACACATTTCTGTGGCAGTAGAATCCTATGGCTTATGTCACTTATTAATAACACCTTAAGAAATGAAAAGATTAAAAAAAGCACATCAAGTAGCTAAGAATCCACTTTCTTCTAGGTTCTTTCAGGAAAATGTAATTCAGATTTATTTTAAATTAATACTTTGGTGCTTCATACTGCACTAAAAAGTACCACGTTCTTCAAGAGAGCTGCTAAGTGATGGTTTTCCCTTGGGATGGTCACATTTAAGCAGAGCTGGACAGCCATCCCACAGACTTTTTCATACAGTGATGCAATGTTATCATTAATCATTGAACAGTAAAAGCGTAAAGAATCCTACTCTGGCATAAAAGAATGCCATTTTGGAAAAGCACCAGTAACAGCTATTTAGCAATGGTATTAATGCCAAAAAAACCCCATATCTATACCTGACTGTGGAGCAGGAAGCCCAAAAGAAGTCACCAATCCTCCCTCTGAAAGGAACTCTGCATTTTTCTTGCTTCATCTCCATTAACTGTCTCTTACACTGACTTAAAAAAAACCCAAACCAAAACAACAACAAAAAACCCCAACATATTACTTCGAGGCAAATAAGAACTACAACAAAATAAGAAAACCAGCTATTTTTGTGCAAGTGAAATGGAATCTAACTAACAAAACTATGCACAGGAGATGAGGAGATGACCTTGTTTAGGCTGTTCATTTCTCTAACTTTGTCTCACTTGAGTAGTATGAAAATCAAATTCTTTTTGCCTGGTAACAAATAACTGACACCAGAAGCCCTATAAGTGTTGTGAATGTCAGGGGAAATTGATAAGGGACTGCATGAATTTCCCTAGTGGAGCAGCACATCAGCGACTCATTCGAATTGTCACCTGAGACCTCTACAATTAAGACCAGTGGCAAATACTCGCACTCCTTCTCACCAAGTAAGCTTGTTTGTGATGAGGTCCTCATCGCCCTTTCATTAACTTTGGGCTGACAGTCCACCATGTATATTTAGTTAGTAACAGTAGAGGTCCATCGACTCCTCAGACATGACTTTCCTTTGGGCATGCCCTTCTTGTGCCCCTAAATACAAGTCCTGGATTTTACAGAGAAAAATGATATTGCTCTGTCTGTTCAATAACACCAGCAGGATTTGTGCAAAGTTATATGTGAAAAAACAGCAAACAAATAGTGTAGAAAAAAATAATTTCTACCACCTGTTCGCTAAATAAGCTAAAATGAAAGGCTCTGCTCTCTTTGTTATGTATTCACTGCATTTGGCCAAGAGATTTCCAAGAGTAACCAAGCAAATCAGCCCCAGTGTAGACCAAACTGTTCACAGATCTAAATTACGTTGCACTCCATGAAACCAGATACCGATTTTAGCAGTATCCTGGTCAGTGAGCTTCACAGGTTCAAATGAGATCACAAATGAGATTGTGTTTCCCAGAGCTGCTGGGGTTTGAGTTAGCAAGCAACATAATCCCCAGTCTCAGTGGTTTACATCTCACAGCAAACCAGAGGCAGAGTCTGTGCTGAGCCCTTTTGTAACCCTCAAGCCCAGTTTTGCTTAAAGGAAACTGTGAAACCTAGAAGGAGGCAGAGGCTTGATGTGAGGCCCCGGAGCTGTGTGAATTACACACACGGAGCTGTCTGGCTCACTCCAGAGTTACTGAGTTGTGCTGCGAGGAAGGTCCCCAGCCACGTCTCAGGAAGCCTCCATGAAGTACATCTCGTTTTCATCACTGACTAGACTCGTCCCTTCTCCACAGTTTTCCATACTCAAGAGATGAGACTTTCTGCTCCCTAAGGAACACGGACCTTGTCTCCATGACCAAACCAGTCAGTAAGCAGGTAGAACTTGCTGCATTCAATTCTCAGGTAACTACGAGCCTTCAATGACGCAATCAGGACCATAATTTTCATTAAAAGTAGCAGAGCTCAGTCCAATCAGTGAAAATCTCAACGTAAAACTAAGCTTTCTTTTAGGAATAATCTTAATAGTCTCTAATTGCTCAAATCCCTGGAAAAGCTCACCCTGTTGCTTTCATTTCCTATATGCTCACTGTGCATGCCCGACACAGCCAAGAAAACACACTCACTACTTAATCTACTGCATGCAGTTCAGGATCAAGAGGTACATTTTCCATCTACCTTTTTAGCAGCTTTTTTTTTTTTTCCTCAGTTGTTCCTGTGCACTAGGAACTTGGGGACATTTTCAGTAGTGCTCCTGGGCCAAAAGAAGCATCTAGATATTGAAAGATAGCATGCTTTGAAACTCAGACTCTTAGAGTCATACATCAACCCTAATAAGGGTTTCTTTGCTTTTCACTTTTCTGCTACAATGACTTGAATATTCATTTGATACTATTATTGAACAGATATTTGCCAGAGTGTTGGCATCAGGGATGGATACAGCCTCCGATGTAAACTGGGAGGAGGAGGAGGAGGAAGAGGCTGTGTAGGCAGACACACAAGCTATAAGGCATGTCAAGCAATGTTGGACCAATGTACCTGCTGGTATGCTGAGGAGGTCTAAAATCTCCCTTCACCCCCCTCCTGCTCTTCTAGCATTTTAAGGTGTATCCTGATGAGCTCTGAGGGAAATGTTACACAGCACTGCGAAGTAATATTCTGGGCTATTTCTGAAGTCCTTGTAATAAATGATGGATTAACAGGTAGCCCAGGAAGAGCCATTACAAAGGATTCAGCAGCTATATAGGAGAATACCAGAGCTCTATTATATCTTTCCTTTCACTTGTAAAGGCAGATATAAGTAATGCTGTGGAAGGCTGCTAGTACACCTTAGATATCTTCATCTTGATTACTGGGAGATCCCAATGCTGCAGCCCAAGAAGAGCATAACGCAATGTGTATGTACCGCACACATGAACAGCATCTAATTATAGTAACACTTCTCGTTAATACTTTCAGACCCTGTAGGCTACTTTCCCTGGGATAGTGCTTACAAATTCCCTTCCTCCTCACCACTGTCCTCTTATGCTGACAAGCGCTGAGTAAAGCTCCTGCTGTGTGCAGAATGTTAATAATTGCCTCAGCTATCAATCAAAAGAGATGCAGACAAAAGTAATCAGCATCATCAGAACATATCTATGATGCAGCAAGGAGGTATTTTGAGCTCTACCCAAATGAATGGGCCAAGCTAAGAGCTAGCTAGTGCCTGAGAATTACACTAATGTGATGTGACATTTGCTTAAAGCCAAGTCCTTCTGTTAATGAGTTTCAGAGTTCTCACAGCAAAGTCACAGCTACTGCTCAAGGTTCAGAAAATCTGTGGATGGCAGGTCAGAATAATAGCAAAAGTAAAAAGAAATAACAGTGAAATGCCAGGGAAGAGGAAATCAGAGCAAATGAAGTATAACTTTCTAGGGGTTTTGCATTCAAAAGAATCTATAGGAATGTGTCTCTGTGGACATATCTCAAGCAAGCTGACTCAGTCACTCATCTGGACCAGCACTTCAAACATGTCACCTGTCCCCACGGTTTACTGCTTAGCTTGATCAGGCAGTACTTCACGTGTTGCAGCAATTCGTTTCTGCATGAAGAGGAGACTCATATATTCCAACAGCGGTTATTTAACTGAGACATTTTTAACAGGAGCCATCAGCCATTTAGAGAGCATCACATCAATTTGGGCAGTACAAAGATCTACAGGAGTCAGATCTCTGAGGCACTGAGCAAAATGAAAATGTTTATTTAACTGTTCATTGCCTCCTTAAACATAGCGTGTTTTGTTGTCTCAGATTACAGCATTTTTCTTTGTCGGGACCACTACGCAGTACTAGTCTCATGTAGTAATTACCCTGTCTTGTCCCAGGTGTAGTTGCATTCGTGTTTATGGATTTAAAAATAAAATAGTTAATTCGGGTCTGAGTTAGCTTTGCCGATTCAGTGCAAGTGGTTGTCAAAACCACAAGTGGTTCCTAGGCTGGCTGTTAAAAACTTTAGCAACCCCTGAACCCTGCTGCTGCCTCTCCAGTGGCCACATTGGTGATGGCTGGCTGGACCACTGCTTCCCAGCCTGAGCAGCCCCTCAGGCTTCAACACCAGTGTCCCCGTGTCAGGAGCAAGAGAGGGAAGAGCAGAAATAGTCCTTGCTGATCTCTGTCCCCCTGTTGCCATCACTAAGTTCCTTGTCCTGCCTCAGTATCACCGGACATGAGTTTGACAACTCTTTTCTCATGGAATGTATAAAATGGTTTTTAAAACTGTTTTCAGAATTAAACCTCCCCAACTTTAATGGAAACATATAACAAAAGGATTCTTAAACATTTGGGTACTGCTTTTCTAGAGAGCTTAATGATTTACCTAGACACTGTCAACGTGTCTGAAATCCTCTTCCCTTCGCATTGTTGTTTATAATAGCTCCTAGTGAGCATGTAATAGACATTTTCTTTCCCATTTCAAGCTGGATTCTTTCCCTGTGTAAGTAACATCACTGATATCAATAGTGTTAACAACTGGGATAACCATCTCTTCAGCTATGGTATGCTATTTTGGTATGCTATATTCATCTCCTTTCCCTTCTCTGAATTACTTATGCACCTTTGTTAGTCCAAGATCACTCCCACTGGTATAATGACACCATAGAAAAAAGAGTAATTAAACGTCTGTGTGCTTGCAAGTGTACATATAGACACAAATAAAAGTAAATATGCACTGCCAAAAATAGGCATAGAATTTAATGTGCACTCAGAGACAGCATAAAAAATTTACGCTGTATGCACTAACCCTAAGTGTCCTGCTTTAGTCCTGACTTGTAGGTAACAAATGCCAGCAAGAGCACTTTGCTCTTACTTTAAAGTCACCACATTTTTTTACATATGGCACGCCAGCTGGCAAGAGGTTCAGAGCCTAGCAGCTGAATTTAAAGGGGGATACAAGAGACAGGTACGATGTGTCAGGCCTCTGATGACAAATACATGAAGCTCAAAGAAAAGCAAATTCACACATTTTACAAAAGCTACAGGCAGCTCAGCCTAGTGCCACGTGAAACTGTACATTTGCATTTTCCCATTTGCAGATATCCTCACTTTTGCACTCATTTGTTGGATGCAAACGGCATACAACATGTCCAGACTTCAACGCGCTGGTCTACAGATTTTCCCAGGCTTCTGAGGAAACCTGGAACTATGAAGCACAAATCAAGCAAATGCAAAAGAACCCGATAAACCAATGTAAGGCTAAGAAAGCTGTTTGACGTGCAGTTTCCAATTCCCTGCTCTGTCTATTGGAAGGAGTCCAGCAGCCGTGCACCCCACCAAGCATTTCAGACTTGGCTGCCTTGCAAGAAACATGACAGATGACTCCATTTTGCAAGGGAATGCTGAGGAAATGTCTTTATAGGCCCTGAAGCATCATAAACACTAGGGCTTTCCTTCAGCCAAGCAAACAGAGGTCTTTCTAATTACACACCTCTTCATTTAGTCTTCTCCTCCTCCCCTGTAATGAAAGAGCAACTAGGAAATGCCCTGTCACTTCGAAGGAACATTTCTCTTTATATCGGGTGGATTAATGATTAATTCATTTGATTAGTTATTCGCACAGCACTTTGAAGACATAAAGATATGAGAGCTTAAGGAGGTTTGCAATTATAAAGTGTAATATAAAAGTGACACCAGTTGCATCCACTTTAGCACTTGCCAAATACTTCTGCCTTGAGCAAGTGCTAGAGGTACATGTGCTGTCCCATTTGTCTAGCCAAAATAGAAGGGTGGCTTACAGTCACAATACTGCACATCTTCATGGAAATCACTCCATTTCAGATTATGAGACTTGAGTAGAAAGAGTGCAACAGGTTACCAATGGCACTTGAAGAAAATGGACAGAGCGGTCCTTTTCTCAGCAATGTTAACCGAACAAACCAAAATATGTAAAACCCCCAATGAAAATATAACCCATTAAAACGTTACAGTTCAACTCTAAGAATAAAACAGATTTTGTTTTTGCAGTAATTCAGAGTGAAATGGTAAATCAGCATCTAGCATCATTTTGTGTGTTAGTTTCTCAAGTTCTGCTTCAGCCATTTATGCATTTTTAGTACCCAAACCATGAATTTTAATATGTCCAAGTAGGTGTGTCAATTTTAGATCCTTTTAAGTCTTGTAGTGTAGACTGACTATTTAGACTATACATCTCAGATTTTGACTATCAAGTACAATCTTCAGACAAAGTGCTATTCACATATCTCATTCAGTGAATAGCTTAAAAAGTAACTCGCATTAGCTTCCAAGAGAATTCAAAATTACTTGGGCAATTTCTAGACCAACAGGTAAAAAGCAAAATTTGTCAGATAAATGATTCATTGTCAATAATTCCCCTTGTTCTACCAGAAATACAGTGGCAAAACCAAACCGAAACAACACCCAAGCAAGATGCAGAAAGCTTATGTGTTGCCCAGGTTGTGCTCTGATATGCAACACTATTTGACAGTTTTCACAGGCACTAAGAATTCAGAAGTGGAAAGGAAAGTGGCAAGAAACAAAGAGGTGACTGCTCACAAGTTTTGGAAGTGGAAGAAAAAAAAAAACAGAAAAATAGCTCTTTAGTGTTCGCATAAAAGAATATCTACTTTACTTCAAAATTACCAATGCCAAAATAGATTAAAAATAAAAGTCTTCCTGTTATATTTTGAATATGATAAAGACCAACCTGTGACATTCTCAATTCACATTGTAATCTCAGTTTAATCTCACAAAGTCAGAAAATAAATTGTGTATAAATAAAATGTACATAGCTGAAAATATCCAGTGATAAGGAGTTATTACTTATTGCGGTCATCAGCAAGGCTCTGAATGAAAGCAAATGATATGGTACAAAATCAGCCTTAGTTAGTGAAGAAAATCACAAGTGCCACCCTTTGCTTGGGGTTTCTGTACCTGGACTGACCATCTGGGACATTTTGAGGTAAGCTCCAACATGCTCTCCCCTGCCAAGACACAAACCCTTCCAGCTGCACACAAAAGCACAACTTTAAGAGCCCCTGGGTCTTTGAATCAGCTGCACTTAAGCAAAGCATGTCATGATCCTGACTGCTGATCTGAGCACCTCTAAGTCACCCTTCCAGCACACACATCTGGCACCTATGGAGGAAAGCACTGTCCACTGCAGCAGAGAGCACAGCAGCACCTTCCTCCTCCATCCCCAAACACCCCATGTTCAGTTTTTCCTTCTCCAGGCAGCTTTTGTTCTTACAGCTGCTGCTCCTCTTCTCCAGCAGTCAGCAGGCCTGAGGTGCCCTTTTTCCCGGCTGGTACCTCTCTTATGACTGTGCTCAAGTCTTTATATAAGTGGTAGACAAAAAACAACAGAAACAAAACTTGCTCTAATGTCTGAGGATATTTATATGGGGATATTTTGGAAAAAGTCTATAGCAGCTTCTTTATTCACTGCTACGTTGTCAGACCATCACAGTGCGTAGGCCCACTGATGTGACATTAAAATTATACTGAAATTTCAGTGCTTCTGAAATCTTAATCTAATCAGAGCTGAGCTGGCCCCACCACCACATGTGCCCTCAACTCACCTCTCTTCTCCTGACCCTCAGAAGGGGAAAACACAAGCACAAACAACTCCTTTCCAATTACCTTGCAAGGCAAGCGGCTCCTCAGAGAGCGCAGAGCACATTCTGGCCACTAGCAAGCTTACATCAGCACTCCCTGACTTCTCAGGGTCCATCTGCCCTGAAGATTGGGAATTCCATATTTTTCCTGCCTTAAAAAAACCTCCACATGCTGAAATTTAAAAACATAGGCATTTGCCCTATTTTCCTTCATGTACATAATGGTCCAGCTGGGTTAGAAAAACAGATCACGTTGATATGTTCATATGTTCATTGAAGTGTTCTGAAGCACAAGCCACATACTTTGTTCATGTAGATCCTCACAGGTTTTGCTTCCAGGAGATACACTCCCTTTTATACAAATGGTACAGGTCCCCAAATCACACGAAATGTATCAGTGATGTACATTCCAGGAGGATTAAACCATTATTAACATCCATAGCTCAGCTCAACATACAATAGTAAGCATGATATAGTCATTAAAACAGTCTAGGAACCACAGAATATCATTAAACCAGAGCAAGCATTAAATTCCCTAATTTTCTGCTTTTGTTGTGTTACTTTCCTTCAAAGTTGCAAAGTGCGGTAGCTCTTTGAAGTCCTGACAGTCACTATTCTTAAAAAAGTCTCTGCTCCCTTTTCTAATTGCCTTTTTATTCATGAAAAGTCAATTAAAAACCCCATAGATCGCATTACCAGCATTTCTAGCTTATCTGGCCAGTACAGGGAAAGTGTTTGGACATTGTGTCACTCTTTCATTATTTGCTTGCCATCTATTGTTCAAAAAATGAAGTATTTTAAGACCAACAATTCAAAGGAGCAGCAACTGTGGTTATCTATCTTTCTGTCCTTATCATCCCACCTCAGCTTTTATGTATCATTAAATCTTCCACACCTTTAATGTGTAGGCACACTATTACAGATCAACTACAGTATAAAAGAAATACTTCTGAAATAAAAGCATTAGAGCAGCTATTCCTGCAATTTTTTTTCTAACATAAGGCTGAAAATTTTTGAAGATAAAAGAATTTTTACCTCAACACTTTCCGATAGTCAAAACAGTATAATTTTGTTAGAGGTTTTGTGCGAAACATGCATCAGCATCTCCATGAATACATGTCAGAAGTATTCAAACTCAGATAATTCAAACTCAAATCCTATAATTTTCTGATATTTTTTTTTTTTTTTGTGGGGGAGGGGGAAGATGTGCAGTTGTGGAAAAAAAATACTAAAATAATTTTAAAAACCTAATTTTTGTGCATATATAGAATTATGGATTTCATGACTGTTAACTGCTGAATTTTTTTTTTTTTTTTTTAAGAAAAGATCCAAGTATTGCCAAAAATAAAAAAGTTTTGATGCGAGGTCTCCTTCCAGGTGGTTGTGAGCACATAAAAGAAGCTGCTAAAAGCATTTTCCCATTTTAATGGGAACAACCAGCTCAATCCAAATACAAACCAAAATTAATTTCTGTCCAAAGGAGTTAATGATCTATAGCTCCATCTACTAAGAAATGCTACCTACAAAGTTCATAAAGTTCTGAAACACAAAGCTTAATTGAATACTCTAAACATTTCGTTGTTGAAAAAAAATACATTCAACGCCATTAGCAAGTGTAGTGAAGATACGAAAAGATATTTTCAAAATGAAACCTACAGATTTTCTGATTTGAACTTCTTCAAAGTTTTTGGCAGTTTCATTTGAAATAAAGTAAACACTGTTAAAGTACACTGTCTAAAGAAATACTGTGTTTCAGGCTGCACGAACTTCGGCTTTTTGTTTCAATGAAAAATATTGACACATTTTTCCATGTGGAAAAGGCTTGAAGATATTTCTTGATGTTTTCTGAAAAAGCATCTATTATTCAGACAGACACACAACAAATTTTCTCAGATTTAGGTAACCTCAAGTGAACTTGAACACTCCCAGAGTACAAGTTAGTAAATAAAGAAAACATGACTGAAGGCGAGAGCTGGACACTTCTTTTTTTCACCAAAACAAACAGCAAAGTTCACTTTAAAGCATTTTTAGGACATAGGAGGCAAACAGGGACTATCTCTGCTTTCAGATGTAATTGAGAAAGAACAGAAGAAATTTCCATAACATACTTACAATTATGTATTTAAAAAAAGTAGGGTTTGCACGTTGTTTTCAGTTTTAGAAGTGATCTATTTAGAAAAAAAAAAGAAAAAACAGCCCCACCACATACTAGGTTTCACACTTTCCATAGCACTGAAGCAATTCTGTACCTTTTTGGCAGACAGATGCTGATGGTGTTGGTTCCATGCTGAGAAGGACTTTTCCACAGAGGCATCTCGGTTCAAACACGTTACACGAGGCAAAAGAGCATCTGAAGCACCACTGCTGGTGGTTTCACTCCTGCTGGTCTGAGTTTCTGCTGGGAGTCAGGTTTTGCTGCAGGTGAAACCCCTTGATGAATGCCAGACTCCCAAGGTGCTCTCTGACCACCTCACTTTAGCACAGGTGAGTATCTGTAATTAAAACAAGGACAATTAAACTGCCCACTTAGCACGTGGCCCCACTCCTTCTCCACCAAGAGCTGATGCAAGGGGCCTGGGTACCTGCTGCCTTCCAGCAGCTCTGCAATGCTGATGTCAAAACCAAGATGCTGGCGTGAAGAGGCAAGAATGTGATAATCAATTTGAATTACTGCCTAAAGCTTGTCATTTCTACTCCCGATCTTGCAGAGAAATCCATGTAGTCACAGTTCACACCTTAAGGAGAGCTCATTGCAGGAGGAGTGAATTAATTCCTGCCATTCTCTGTTCTCTAAATCCCAGTGAGTAACATCTTTCCCTTTATTCATCTCTCTAGAGACTCTCCTTTTGCCAACTCTCTTCAACAATGCATTTTAAGACATCCAAATGAGTACCCACGCTTTCTTCCCACCCCACTTAGAGTCAGATGCTGCCTACAAGCTCCCATTACCCTGTTGAGCAGGGAGGTGTCTGCGAGCATCTCCTCTCCAGCAGGATGGCTGCAGCCCTCAGCACAGCTCTGCCAGCTTTACAGAGCAGCATACAGCAAAGGCACAGAGCTGTGGCTTCCTATTCAGTGGGGGCTTCTATACCCCAGCAACAAGCTATATTTGCAAGTCAGACTCTGCTCTCCAAGTTGTACGTTTTATTACCTTTTTGTTGTTGTTGTTTCACTGCCACAGACAATCTGGAAAATAACGGGGCAATTTCTTCCAGCTTGTGCAATATTTAGGGCTCATGTGTGCCGACGACATCAGCTGCTAGCTGAGACCGCCTAATTTTGTACTGCGTAATGACCTTACAGCAGAGGAATGGGATCCACTCAGAATTCCTTGTAGTGCTCTTAGAATTTCATTTGCTTGTAAATGTAGGCAAGCAACGGATGTACTAGATGCCAAAGTGCTCTGTGCCACTGCGTATCTGCTCTACAATCAAGAGCAGAGGTGTCCATTTCTGCCTGCCCAGGCTCTGTTGAAAAAGAGAAATCAAATGTGTTTTTGCCATTATCTCCCACAGCTCTCCCCCCAGTCATTAAACAAATGTGACTTTCAGCCACTAAACAGAAACAAACCACAGGTGTAGCAGTTTTGCAGTTTCTAAGAAAGCAGGTTTACAGCCACCCCTTGGAATAGCCTCTCTTGCTTATGAGCATGGCAGAGTAAATAAGCCAGCTGTTTTGGTGATGATTTTTAGTTCCCTACAAAACCCAAGTTGCTGGGCTGGAAAAATCCACATATCACCTATTTCTGATGTGCTTTCCCTTTCCTTCATGGCTTTTCAATATGTGATTACTTCCCCTAGGCATGCAAGATGCGGATTCACACAGACAGTACAGCAGTGCAATCCCCTCATTCAGCTGTGTAAGGGCACTTCAGCCTCCCTCACCTGTGTTTTCACCAACACCCGTGACAACACCACCCCCCTCTACAGTCTGAGGAGCAAAGGAGGAGTTTGCTGCTGCTCCCATGCCAAGGGATGGGCAAGAGGCAGAGGTTTAGCCCTGAGGTGCTATGTGAGCTCCTTCCAGTGCTGGGCTTGCCCACAAGCTCCTGGAAAGCAGGGCTCCTTTTTTAGGGCAGGAAGCTAAATGCCCTAATTAGCTACAGCTAGCCTCACCTCTTAGTGGAAATTAGCACTACCACAGGCACCCGCAGACACACCAGCACAGAGCAAACGTAAAACATCCTGCTGCTACAGTGGAATGCGGATCTGATGCTATGACAGAGGTGGGATGTTCTGCCCATCTACAAGCCTTGTGGCACTGCAGAAAACAATCTGCTCCTTTTGAAAGTGTGTAGCAGAGGGCAGAGCTTTGCCTCAGTAAGAGATGCAGGGTTCTAGCTCCCAGACCTCAGTGACAACTGAGAGCTTCAACAGCTTTCATGGGGTGAGACTGTGCATTGCTCTTGCCTGTCAGTCACCAAGAGACAGGAGGAGTTGAGAGTCAGAAGTTTCCTACTACCCATGTTTCATACCAATATTCTTCTAATTTTACTACCTCCCCCATGAATGAACAGCTTCAGATTTATTTGTACCCAAGGAGAAACGCTGATTTCATAGGGGTTTTTAGAAACCAGTTCTGTCAGTGTCTTAGGGACATTAAATCCTACATGTTCATGCTACACTGGGACCTTCAGAGAAGCAACTGTACTTGTTAGTGTTGGCTTCTCCCTTATCAAGTAGGACACAAATTAGCACAGATTTTTGTAACTTTCCAAAATTCATAGGTTTCATAGATTATAGCAGTTTATTCTATTAGATACCAGTACTCTAACCTTTCCATTACAGCTTAAAGGGCAGGCTTTATGAAGCCACAATAAAGATATATGATGGCTATATTTGTTACTGGGGTTGAGATCTGGAGGAAGGAGAGCTTTGTTTATTACAACATAGCATCCACAGAAGAACTGCAATAAACCAGATGTGTTCTTGAACACAGATTCAGCTATAGATGAGGATATATTCATATCCAAAAGATCCTCTGATGAAGTCACCGAAGATGCTATCAGTCAGAGAAGACCTTGTAGAGATGAGTAAGGAATTCATCAAGCAAATGAGGAACAAGTAATGATGAGTCCAGTTGGAAGCTGCAAAGAGCAGTCATTATGGAACTGGTGTTTTTCTGGGTCTCTCACTCAGGGTCGTAAGAGTGTCTGCTTTACATCTCCAGAGCTTATGAAGCACATCAGCGGCCACTCTTTTGCAGGCAGGAACAGCTACAAAACCTAAGGCAAAATGGTGGGAGAAGAGCAAAACAGAACCAGGAGTGAGACAAGTTCAGAAAGGCTTCCACAGGAGGAGGCACTGAGCAGGAAGCCCCAGGTGGCATGTGCTGCCCTGGGAAAAGACGATCAGGTGGCCAAGAGAGAAAACAGTTTGGGGGTGGGCTGTGTAGTCACATCACTGACTCATACTCCCTGTGAGAAGTGCCAACCCAGCCTTCTTGGAGAAGGAAAACTGCTGCTTTCTGCAGAGAGAATAAAAACTTCTGTGCAGTTCTCAAATCTTAAAACTCTTGACTCTGTCCTAGACATGCTCAGAAAGTTCACAGTCTCCAAGTATTTTTAAGCTTTGGCTGTTCTATGGAAACAATGATCTGCCTTATGGGTGCCACAAACAACTGTGGCTCATGTAATATAACCCTTTGTCCAGCAGAAGCTGGGGGAAAAATTCAGTTTAGCCAATGGACTTCAGCAAAGTTACATCTAACGTGTGCAGGGTTTTTAACTGGTGACTTACAGGCGAAAACCTCTGCATTCCCCTGCTCTGAGCTATCAACTTATTCAGATTCAATATTTTACGTTCCCCTTGGTGTTCATGCAATAATTAATGCGTGTGTACGGTGCTTTGTGAATCACCACACATCATGTCTTTCCCTCAAAATAATGCAAACCATGACCACAAGAAAGATCTAATGCCATGCTTGTAAAATGCATGTTTTTATTGCATGTAAATATGAACCCTGTGTAATTATTTCTAAAAATCCATGCCGTACTGCAGGCATGCTAAGACAGAGCGCTGCAATCCCTCCGAAGTGTTTAGTGCAGTTTATATCTATGTGAGTGCTGTGGAGTCACCACCCTCAAACTGGTAGGGCATCGCTTGCCATTTTGTTTAAATCTCATGTACCAAGAAAAGACTTGTAATGGGTCACAACAACATCCATTGCTAGCTCACAAGAAAGGGAGTAACAACCATAATTGTATTATGGTTACGCTTTATTCACAGATCAAGTAGGCTGCGATTCCCATTGAAATTAGTAGGAATACTGACCTCAAGTAGAAACAGAATCAGGAAATGCAGATTTTTAGGAGAAAAATTATCTTCAAAAGCTATTTTATGATGCTTTGATTATTCCTTCATATTCTTATTCCCTTTGTGATTATGATCATCAATAGCTCTGGGCAGCTAAAACAGAATCTGTTCAACATCTTCTATGGAAACCACGTTTGGAAGAAAGGCGGGACTCAGATATAAATTTTTTATTTTGTTGTACTGAAAAACATGTGCTTCCATGGAAAGTTTAGATTTCCAGTGAAAACTATTTTGCCTAAACCAATTTTTTTTCAGCCAGATGCCTTCGAAGTTTCATTGTTGCTATTTTGATTGCTGTGACTAAACCAAGGTAGCAGATTTATCCAGTGAAATTAAAGCACAAAATTCTGTTAGAATGTGCAAAAGGATCTTCTGAAAAATCCTTTTTTTCTTTTTTTTNTATAGTTCCTGGACACATTTCATTCCTTTCTATGGGGCACTGTGTCAGAAGATAGTCCTACTGCTGACATATCTTTCCTTGTATCTAAGTTTGTGCTTGGTTTTCTCTTTCACTGTTTTTAATTAGCCATAAAAATTACTCTTATTTATTGTAGTTGCGGGTTCTGGCTTCCAGGAAAGATGCCCTACGACTATCACCACGAAATAAAAGGAAAATTAATTTTTATTTTCTTATAAATACTGTTAGTACGTGGGTAATGGAAACATACGGCTCCATGGGTGAGGCATGCCGTTACATAGCATCACAGAGACGTGATGAGAGAGTTTGTGTGAATCGCCACGACCAGTCACCCATGGGGGACGTGCTGGTAACACCGACAAGAGGCTGCCCACAAATGCTGCTTGTGTCATGTGGCTGGGCAGGGGTGAAGTGAGGAAGGCGAGTAATGACAAGGAATAGAAGGGAAGAGCCAAAGCTCCTTTACTCTTGTGTCTGTAAATCCACCCCCAAACCAACAGAGTAGCTGCAATTGAAATGATTTTTAATTTTTCATCTTCAGTTACACCAAAAAGCTGTTCTCAGTCTTAATTACTGACAAGTGCTTGCTGCAGTGGAATAGTACATTGTAGGCAAGAGGGCAACTGGGGTAGAAAGAATTGCTCTGCTTCTCTGGACTGAAGGGACAAAATCCTTTCTTCCAGCAGGATTTAGCCCTCTATGGGTAACATTTTACTCTCTGCACTCCACGGAGAGAAAATATGAAGCAACATTAATTCTCCCTGATGCTTTATCTACAGGCAGACTCCATTTTCAAACTGCAAAGCACCACACAAAAGAAAAAACAGTGAGCATCAAAATCCTCGGGGTTAGTAAAGAACATGGTGGCAGAAAGAAAGGAAGAAATCAAAATCCTTATTACATCCCATTTTGACCAAAACCCCCTCACACTGGTTGCATCCTCACCAAACAAAAACCACTGGCTTGATATTGTCACAGAAAGAACTGCCCACAGCATGCAAGCTGTAACAAACCTAGTTTTTATACCATACAGGAACATTAATGGTACACTTAGTGAAAATGTATACATCGCATTTGGCAACAGTATTTCCTGCTGTACATGACAGGGTACTAATCTACCTCTTGTAATAGTGAGTGCTAAACACAGAAGAGGATTTTGTCACCCAAAGCAACTACAATAGCTAATAACACAGCAGAAGTATGAATACTGCTGCAGATCTTAACTGCAAAAAGTTATTTGCAATCCGCAACAGAGAGCGAATCACAGAGGAGCTAACAAGGGTCATTACTGGAATGTCGTGCTAACCTTCTTCCGATCTTCTCACAAACCTTTCTCAGCCGGGTTTTCTGTTTGCCATCTGGCTGGTTAAACCAGAATTCAGGTCTTGCGCTCAGTATGGTTAGTTCAGCTCCTGGTTTCCTGTATGGAAAGATCTTTCTGAGGATCTTTCCTAAGCAAGTAAGCACACAACCCCCCAGGACCTTCCCACAGCCCTTCTCTGCCCAGGCCTTTCAGCTGTCTGGGCAAGAGAACAGGGCATGTGTAAGGAATCAGAGAGCAGCTATGCTTCTTATAGCATAAACACCCACCAGATTTGCTGCCAGGGATCCCAGTAGCACCCGTGTTGTGACTGGCACAAAGAGGATGAAACTGTCTTGATCCAGGTTGGGAGTGCATCAGCTCCCATCCACTGGAGGCCAGTCAAGTGACATAAACCTTTGCTAACTTCTTGGAGAAGCTCTGTCCTCAGACAGCAAGTACCCACAGAAGCATACCCATAGGATGATGCTATTTGATGAGTACTAGCAATGATGCCATTTGATGCTAAATAAAACTTAGGTCTCTGTGGACAAACCATGATCACATAACTGTGGAAACGGAGATCTTTTTCCCTCTGCAGTAAAGGATTGTGTAATTAATGCAAGCACTAAATAAAATTTAAATAATTGATAGCGTTATTACTAAGGAACTATATATAGCAATGTCAAGAGAACTAGAAAATCTGGCAGGAATTGAATTAACTGTGTCTAAGGAGCAGCATGAAGCAATCTTCTCACATGCACACCCAAAACACACAATGCCTGGCCCAATGACATCCGTAACAGAGGAAATGGTGCAGGAAAGAACAGAATAATGTTAAATAAGGAACAGGGCCACATAGCCTGAAGTTTTTCATCAGAAGGGCCACAAGCAACTCAGCTACATGAAATGTAGTGATTTCTGCCATGCTAAGTAGCAGACCGGATGAGGAGTATAATAAAGAGCAAAGAACATTTTATAACATTAGAAATAGAATGGAAACTTTAGCTGTGGACTTGAAATGAGCATAAGAGCACCCTGTCCACCACTTGAAGTCTTCAACATGCGAACACTCAGGTAGTGCTGACAACCAGCCTACACAGCAACAGGGTGGAGTTAATGACTAAATCATCTGGAGGAAGAGAGGGCACAGCAATGGCCAGAGGGAGATAATCAACAGGATGTTGGCTTAGTACATTTGTTAATGCCAGGCCAAGCAGCAGCTGCCAAAGCAGGGAAATTAAAAAGCCTCATGTTGTTTCAAGACCACTACAATACTGGCCATAGACCTAAGAACACTCACAGGCCCCCAAAGCTCTCGTGTCTCTCTCTGAACACTTCTCCCCTCTTCAAGAATTACTTCACTGGCTCTGTATCCAACAGCTGCTTTCCTGTTTTCTGACATCAGAAATCTGACAGAGGAACCGCTTTCCCTTTTCTGCAAGGCTCTTTCCATCTGGCATTCATAAGTGATTACATATGGAACAAAAGCTCTTAGGAGTGGGGAAAGGTACAAGGGATTCTGTTATTGGTGATCATCATGAACAATTTACATGGGAATTTAGAGCAGTACTGCTCAAACCCAGGCTCCTGTCACTATTAAAAAGAATTACTATTTAATGAGCTTCTGTTTTCATTAACGGTGTGAGATTAAGGCTGCTTACCACTAGGTGAATACGAATAGACAACTTTTAAGCAAATGAGCCCCTCATTCCCTTAATTTTGATATATGATAGAATAAAACATGCTTTCTTATTCTCCATTTTGTTCAGCAGAAGCTTCACTGCAGACTTCTTGCTTCAGCAATTGAAAGCATTTGGTTTTACTTTGTAACCTTTCCCTTTAAGGAAGAAAATCTTTTATGATAAAAATGAAAAGAAACATTATGGTGAAATAATTAACTGCACAGAAAGCTCCTTTCAGTCTAAATATTCCACTGCCATGTGAACTGAGGGAGAACCAGAGAAATGAGCCTAGTTCAAAGCAAATGTGAGGCTGACAGGTGAAGCTTGATAGTGTGGCTATATGAACAAGTTACTGTGAGAACAGCTGAAGGGGCAGTTTCCAGCAAATTGGCTGAACCATGGGAACTGCCTGTGTGTGTGCGTCCTCTGGAGGTTAAATGTGTGGTTTGCCCCCAGGTGAAAATGGATCTTGCCATTTCCAATATACACTCACTGGGCTGAAAGAGGTACCTGAAAGGCAAATAATGAGGTAAATCAGCAGAACCTTATGAGAGATCCCTCCCAAGGCCTGTTGATGGCAGGAGGTGTGGATATACTTGCTTGGAAATCTAGTATTTGAACTGAGTTACTCATGATTAGTCTGAAGCAGGAACGGGACTCTAAGCAGTGGATGGGTGTAGAGAGGATCTCTGAAAGCCACGTATGAATTACAAGGTAAGGGAGATGGAACCAGGATGCAAAGAGGAATAAATAACAGTCAAACGATGGATTGGACAGAAAAACTTTGCAGCAGCAGTTTGGGGAATAATAATATTTGTTGAGAACAAAGGAAACGGCTTTGCAGCAGTCAAAGATACAAAGAGAGTGACAGAACCAAGAAGAAGGCGTTTCAGTTGTTAGGATGCACACAGAGGGTCATATCTTAAAGATCTTAGAAAATAAATACCTGCAGGTTCTAGAAATATGAGTTTAAAATTATGCCTAATTAAGGCTTAAATAAAAGGCAAGACAATGGTATTTTTCACAGTAAAACACAGTAGTAAAGAAGGCTTAAAAGGATAAGATTAAGAGCTCTCTTGTTAACCATCATCAGCTAGAGCTGATGGATAAGACACCCACAAGGGATAGCAGATTTTAATTTGGACTAAATGAATCATACATATCATAGTGGTCAGCCTCAGTCATCTGCACGAGTACTTTAACTTAATTTATATTTGTGGAGGGGGGAAAAGAGTGAATCAAAGTCAGAACCTGCTGAAATCTCTCTAAAAATCTGGATGGGTTTAGCAACACTTCTGCATTGTGCAAAACTGTAAGCAAAACTGCAATCAAAACTGCAATCACCTCTTAACCATTCTGAGCTAAAAATGCCATTTTAGAAGGAAGAATTTTTACAACCACAGTTAAATTAATTGGGGGCACTGAAAACATATGATGAGATATTTTTCAATTTTGAGTGTAATTACAACCTCCCTTTAACCCATCCCTTCCCCATATTTGCACTATGTAATTGCATTGTTCCAAAGTCAAAACTTAATAATAAATTACAATCAGTTAAGCACCCAGATTTTTTTTCAAATGCACGTATTTCAGAAACAATTATATTTTACTTTAGAAGCAAGAACACTCAGTGCTTTCGTTATTATTCATGCTCAGAGAACAACAATCATATTTTATTCAGGATACTTACTGTCCCAGACAGGTGCCTGGCAAATTGCTTTGAACATTTTCTTGTGCAATTATGGACAGATTGCTTAAAGGCTAAGTCCAATAAATGGAACGGCATTGTGACATGGTTTGTGCTTATTTATAAGAAAATACAAACAGCTTTAAACCCCCTCAGTCTAGCGGTGTGCCAAGTCTTTAGACTACGCAGTGCTTATCAACAGGTAGTTTTATTTTTCTTTTTGTAATAAAGCTAAATGGAACAAGCCATAAATGAGTGACTAGAGAACAATGACAATTACTGACAGTTTTAATTGTACAGCACTAGTTGGTAACTTACAGCCTTTTTAATTACAGGTGTTGTTTTTCTTGTTTAATTGTACTCAGTATTATCCATCTGACTGCTAAACTGCATCTGCTGGCAGATAGAAGAGGCTGCACAGAGTGTGAAATAGCAAGGGGAATGGAGAGAGAGATTTTTTGCTAGGACTGCAAGCTTAAAACCTTAAAAATACTTCCAACAAAGTTCAGGAGCTTTCTCCTCCTCACAGATTAGAGAAGCCACAAGATCCAACAGAGCCACAAGACATGGACTTAACTAGTTTGTTTATTGGAACTTGGCTCATGACCATGCACTTTCCTTCTCATTCAACATTGTACAGGGACAACCACCACCATTTAGAAGAATCATCGTGCTGAGCTCTAATGGCTGCCTTTCTTTCTAATTTTTGAAGAGGATCCTATTGATTCAGTTGCAGCTCCAGTGAAAGACGTAATAAAAGACTTATATGATTTTTCTTTGTAATACACTTAGTTAAGTGAACTTGGGATCCATCAGTATTTACAAGCAAGTCAAAGCCACCTAAATACACAGAGGGAACTTTCCCCTCAAATTCCTCACATGCTCTGATATGGGAAGCTGTTCAGGTGGTAATCTGAATGTCTGGCTGAGGTTTTCAAACAAAATACACTTACACAGACATACAGAAACTACAGTAGCTGCACACAAATTTGAAGAAGTGGGATGCTCATTCAGTTTTACTGTACCATAGATAACCATCAGGCAGTTAGTTTAAGAGGAACAGGCAGGAAAGAGAGTAACACTGGTCATTTTACATTAACGAACAAGTACAGTGCAGTGAGACACCAGACTCATTTTTACTTACAGTATCCTTCAGAATCTGAACCCAGACCCAAGCAACCTAACAGACCTGAACACAAAGTTAATCTGACTTTTTAAAAAAAATTATTTTTATTTTGTCCAAAGTTTCAGAGCTTGCCCTTCCAATTTTGCACTGCGGTTCGAAAGTCCTGCAGAATTTCTGAAAGCAAAACTTTACAGTAGCAGTCAAAGCTTCCCTTAATTTCCAGATCTGATCAGGAGGGAAGCTGGCCCTGCAGGTATTAACTGGCAATTTGGATTAAAATGCCTCATTTAAAGAAATTACTCCATGGATGAATGGTTACGTTGCAGGAAGAGAAAAATAAACTGGAGGACCATTGAGCTGGCATATGTTTGTGACCACAGTAGGAGATCCCTGGGAATAATCATAAAAAAAGGCAAAAAGAAACCTACTTCGCAAAAACAGCAGGATGAACAACAGGCACATCCCTGGATATTTCAGGATATAATTGGCCTGAAGTCTTTCCTCCTTACTGGAAAAAGCTGTGAGAATCTATGCTTTTATTTTAAATGCATAGCCATCAGGAAGAATGGTCATGGAGACCATTTTAACATGAAAATTAAAAGTGAAACAAAGAAAGAATAACCTTCAGAGCATATGATTTTTGTATTCTCATACAGTTTCCCCTTTTCACTACAGAAGTGAGGTAGAAGATGAGGGAGTGACAAGAGCCAGAGTGGTTTTCAGCAAGTTTACGACTTAAGTACGCAAGGCACACAAAATGGATAAGGGGATACTTAATTCCCATTTTGAAGGATGGTTAATTCAGAGATTAAGAGGTTCAGTGATTTGTTCAGAGGGAGCCTGTGCTATAGAAAGGGAAAATACTCCAGAAATCTCATGTTCATAATTTCTTTCTCCATGATTAATAATGTTATCCAGTTAAAAATTTACAAATTGCTTTTCAAGGGCACCTGCAATATACCCTGGTTTCTCTTTTTAACACCTGTGAAAGGAAACATTTTCAACACTGAAATGAGGATGAAATTCTATACCAAGCAGCACTGGTTGGGAGTAATCACAGACCTATGTTGCAGCTACCTTCTGTTACGCTTGTCAGATCTACACTTGCAGGGCTCATGGCTCGTGTAATTTCATAATGTCATTTTTTCATAATAATTTCATAATATTTCATAATAATTCTGTAAGTAATTTCGTTATGTCCATCATGTCATTTCAGATCTGCATCTCGCCATAGCTCTTCTTCCCAAAAGTAGCTTCTAAGCAAGGTAGTTGCTCAATTGACTTGATTCACAGAGAAGGATATCATCTTATGGCATAACCCATGGGTGCTGTTAAAAACAGCGCGTGGTCTAACCCCGCTGCAACAAGCATTACAAAACGTTTCGCAACTTTTACAACAAATGCGTCTCAAAGCAATAACGTGGCTGTAGTTGCATACCTCTTTTGCCCTCATTTAAATAAAAACAAAAAAACTCACCCAAAACAGAAAAAAGTACACTGTTTCTAAAGCAAGTCTATCTTAAACTACAATTTCCCATGCCTGCTGGAAAGGCACTTGCTAGCTCACTTGAAAGGTCCAACCAGGTGCCCAAATGGAAAAAATTTCCCAGGTTACCCAACACAATTAATCCCTACTGCATATTCCTGATTAGCTTATTTTTGATGGGTAATTAAGATCTTCAGCAAATTATTCACATGCTCAGATTATAAATGTAATTTATTTCATAAGCCCTTTTTCAAAACTGGCAGATAACACCAAATAGATGCCACAGGAGTGGGTGGATAACAAGGACATAGTGGAACACAAAAAGGCTGACAAGTTCTGAAGGGAAAGTACAGGGAGTTAAATGCTACAGACAGGAAATTGAGGAGAAAGGAGGGAAGGAGAACCAGAGAATGAGAAACTGCAGAGCAAGAGCAGGATACAGTGGAAGAAACTGAAGAGGAGAGAAAACTACAACCTGGAAAGGGGATAAATAATAAGACAATAAGGTCACTCCTAGTAATCCCACCCATACTAGCCATCAAAACAAAACTGGTGGCTTCAAGCTCTGTAACTTGACATTAGCCATGCCTGTAACCACCGTGTTAACTTTCAAACAGGGGGCCCTATTGCCCTTTTTCCCCACCCTCTCTTACACTTCTCCACTCAAAGTGATGCTTCTCCAGACTGGGACTGCCTCTTTACGGTGCTCACAGAGGCCTCAATCTCAGTCAGTACCTCTAAATGCTACTAGGAGATAAATTATAGCAAGCAGCAGAGAAAGACAAGAGAGAACACCTAGTCCCAAGGCTATTTCCCATCCATGTATATAATTTATCTTTTTAATAATACATTAATCCATTAAATAGGGATTTAAGAAAAAGAAATGTTCTTGCTCTTTTTAAAGAACTTTACACAACTGATTTTTTTTTTCTCTGACCATTTCATTGTTCTGTTTATGGTTCTTCCACCACCTATAAAACTCAAACTTTTAAAATAAAACACTTGAGTTCTAGCAAAAGGGTTTTAATCTCCTTAATTAATACAAATGTCACTAATCCACTTTACAAAACTTAAAATAAAGCCTATAAATGTACTGGGGGTGTTTGATGATGTTTGTCTCCTTTATTAGTCATGTAATACAGCACTACAGTGTTTTTTCACCTTCGGTTTTAAGCTCCTCTCTCTGGACCTTAATTGCTTGCTGACAGGTTTGAGATTGCAGTCCTTCTCCCGCTCCCTCCTACCCAGCAGACTTTCACCAAGATGGATGCTTTGGCAAATAATTTTTGGACCCATGTTTTCAGAAGGGAGGCATTGTCAAAATCAGGAGTATCACTGAGCACTACCGCTGCTGTGCCTGACAGCACCATGAAGATACAGCATGTTTACATACTTGGAGATCTCAAAGCAGATGTGTCCTGAGCTGCAGCTGAATGCTTACAGCCAGCTTTTGCACTTCACTGACTCTTGGGCTTACCTGTGCAAAGCCGTATGGCACAAAACATATGGCATAAAATCTAAGTCAATGCTGGTTGCCTGGCACTCCGGGTGCCCCAACCTTGCCCTGCCGTGGTGGCAGCGAGGAACGTGCTGCGGTATCTCCACGCTTCCCAAGGGCTCCTACACTATTCTGCAGCATGAACCAACACATTCATCTTAATAGACAGGCACTTGGCTACTGGGTATGATGCTTCTCACATGTCTCATCTCGAGCTTCCCACTGTAAAACAGAGGATTATTTTGAAATATTTTTCTTTGAAAAAAGTAAACAACAACAAAATAATAATCTCTCATACAGTTTGGAAAGATAGACTGTACCCCTACCAACCTTATGTAACTGCCTTTATTTTTCTCTCAGAAAACAGATCAGAGATGTGCTGCAAAAAATCAACATTTTTTTTCAAAGCAATATTCTCTGCCAAAACCAGCTAACTTCTGAGTTCAGAAGGAGGTTGTGGTTCTGCAGGTTTGCAGCGTGCTGCAAATGCTCTGCACATATCCACACCTCATCTGTCCAGGCAGTCAGCACGCAGTTTGCTCCAGAACTGACTTGCAGGGACATTGCTGATCTCCTATCCCATTCAATGAGAAAAAAATCCCGTGTGCCACTGGAGCCAGGACCTGAGTGACAGAGCTCTGTTACCATTGCAGCAGGTATTTTGAAAACTAGCCTGAAGCCAGCACATTCTTCTGATTTAAAGAAATATTGACTCCTATCTTGAGGGCAGAAGGAACACACAGTATGTACTAGTAAATTAATTATTAATTGCTCAGGAAAAAGAATGAGCCCAATCCCATCTTGAACTCCAGCAGGTTCCCTCAAGGCTCTCTACAAGGTATTGATGAGATGAACACTGGGTTTTGGAGCACTAATGTCTTTGCAGAGTTAACCAAAGTGAAATTTAACTGTAAAGATGTTGCAAGGACAAATTTCATGTTGTGAGATGCAAACATTGCTTATTATTTTACTGCCTGCATGAAAGCAGCACTTCTGCGACAGAAAACAAGGAGGATCAATATTTTGGTCAACCAGAAATGAGGGAACTGTCAGCAAAACCTAAGCTATGAGAAATAGAGAAAGAGGTTACATTTTGCCAGAACCTGTGAACCAAGTGGGGACAGTGAGATATTTTTAAGCTTAGTTTTAGTCTTAACATGCATTTTGTCAAGCTGCCAGAGAAATCTCGAGTTTTTCTTCTCTTTGATTTACTCCCCTCTGCAGAATCACTGTGTAAATCTCCAGTTTTAGCTGCCTTGGAGACAAAGTCACATGACTGAGAAATGGTTTATTGCCTAAGAAAGGTAGCGCATCATCAAAGCTAACATATATAATACCCTGCTGAGTATTTGATTACAGGCTACAAATGTGCAGTGACAATAGGCCAAAGTATACCAGTGGATCCTGCTCATGGAGGGTTCCCTCCTGTTTCCCTAGAGCTGATTCACAGTTTTAACACTGCAGTACTGTCCATGCAGTCAAAAAGAGAAAACGATGATCCTTCTCTCGTTCTCTTCCTCACAAATTAAAAACCCCACAATTTGCTACACTCAAGTTTAGTACATTTTTCATGTTTGCTCACAACAGCCTCCACCTGCAGGAAACCAAAGATGAAAAGACAGTTCTGAGTGCGATAGCTGATTGCACTTATCCCATCTGCATGCTCTTCCTACCATTTTTACCTCCTCCTTCATGGTGTGAGCTTGCTAAAGCTTCTTTAGCTTGGGGTTGACCTCTGCTAAGTGCTATAAAGATTATAAGCATGAAGATTATTTTAATGTGATCCAGGAAAGAAGCAAGCACATACTTTGCAAATTGGTGGTAGATCTCCCTGCTTTGTAGAGTTGCAGCACATTTCAGGATCTTCTGTGCTGGCTACTGGCATACACTAGGTGCAGTGAAAAATGCCAGAAAAGAAAAACTAACCACTGACAATCCAAATGGAGAAGATGGATCATTTTTATTCAAGTATGCCAGCAATGGCAGGTGAACCACAGAGAAATACATTTTGCAGCAAGATTCCTTGTTCAGTGTTAGAAGACAATAACTTTTCCCCATTTCTCATCCCAGAGGTGGGGCCTGTTAGGCAATGACCAGATTTGCATGCTATCAAAGTAGCTTCCATGTTCCAACGTTAAGATTTTTTCATTAAAACAGCACCAAACAAAACCAAATCAAAAGCAACAATTGTTTTGCCATTGGAAAGAGTGACAAAAAGATTGAATATGTCTTAAGACCAGTTCCTGGTGATCAGTGGTTTAGCCACCCCGAACAGCTTAAGCTACTTCACAGCAATTCGATTTGCAACTATACCAGGTTCATGACCTTATTTTGTGAATAGAGGTTGCTGCTCTGTACATTGCCCACCCAGTATCTTTCAGTAGCATTAAATTAATCTGAAAAGAAAAGATTTTACACTGTACCTAAGCACCCGATAGCAGCAGCTATGAGGAAGGGAGGATTAAGAAAAATCGAAAGACTATATACATACATGATCAAGAGAAAACTTACTGCACAACATGAGAGATTTTGCCTCTAGAGCTAAAAGATTTTTGAGAATATGTAAAACACCACTGAAGCTTTCCAAATGGTTTAAAAGGAACTGAAGCAGGCAGATGTGATTGTAAATAATCTCACTGATGTATTTGTAGAAGAGAGGTGAAACTCAACTCCCAGTCACACAAACAGAAACCCTCAGCCCACAGACCTCTCCTGCTCTGTCCCAGAATCCAAAGGGACAAGGCACAAATAGGACCAATGAGTAAGAAAAGGAGAGAGGGGGAACTTCGTATGAAAAAGATTGGCTTTGTGTCTGAAGAGGCTCTATATTCATCAGAGCAGCACAACAAGAATCACATCTCATGACAGCAGAAGTAATAAAAAAGATTTTGCCACAGAGCAAAAATGAGGAGGCCTCTCTGTCACCCATGGCCCAGTGGGAAAAGTCAAATCTTTAAACCAGCAGTGAAATTCAACTCAATTAAAGAAGGTCCCTAGGAACCAGCAATGTCTGTGTTCTGGAAGTTAGCTTCAGAGAATTACTGAGTTTTCAGTTTGTACGGCTAAGTTTTGGTAGTGGGGGGAGCTACAGAGGTGGATTCTGCAAGAAGCTGCTAGAAGCTTCCCCTGTGTCTGACTGAGCCAACACCACCTGGCTCCAAGATGGACCTGCTGCTGGGCAAGGCTGAGCCCATCAGTGATAATTAACAACAATAAAACAAGTGCCATCAATATTAAGATAGATTCTGTGCTTTTCATTGTCACTTTCCTGACCGTCATTCTTTTCTGGACTTAGTCCTCTATTCCTCAATGCGAATTTTGGCCAAATGGAACTTTGATTTGGTAAAAATGGAAAGGGATTCATCGTTGGGTGAATGAGGAAGAGCAGAGGAAATTGGAGAGTGCATTTTTTAAAGAATTAAAATCATACGAATAATAAATAATAACCTGTAATAACAAATGAATAATAAATAATAACCTGTAATAACAAATGTTGTTTTTACACTAGCATGGATTCAGTAATTTACCTCCCTGTTATGGGGATTGCTTTAAGGTTATTTGACCTGGAGAGACTCAAGCAAGCATTCAAACTGCTACCTGGCTTTCTCTTGTTCCCACAAACTCAGATTTCAGAATTTGAATTAAATCCAAAATTGTCTCCTTGGTGTTGGTAGGGTAAAAATTCACTTCAGTCTGTGAGATGCTGAAGCACTGCTGTTGAGAAAACCAAACCCACATATATGAACAGAGGAGAAATGCTGCATGACAGAATTTCTGTAGTTCTGTATGGAAGGAATTGAAAATAAGGACATTTCTATAACAGCCATGGAAACTCCTGACTATAAACCAAACTGAAAATACCAGCTAACCTTCCCAAAATGAAAGCAGTTTACCTTCCGCCCCTGATACATGTTGGAGCTACTGCATGGCGTGAGTTGCATCACATCGGTTCGTCACTGAAAGCACAGAAATATATCCCAGATATTACCACTGGGGAAGACATTAAGCTGCCAACCACATTTTGGCACAGTTTGTCACGAAAAAACTAAAAGCTTTCCTCTTTAGAGTGGATATTTTATCATCATGATTGGGCCCAGAATTCCTGGGAAAGAGGAGGGAAAGAATTTTGCCTTTCCATTAGCTCCAGATCAGTCACTTGTAATGGTGACAGCCACACCACAACCAATGCTGTGCCTACTGCTGAAAAGAGCTGTGGCTCCTTCCCCTCCTTCTCTCTCCCGCCTCAGAGGTAAATGTCAGTGCAGTGATGTGAATAAGGTGAACAAACAGACATTTTATGGATCATTTGTCATAGTTATGCCAAAGCAAGGAAACATCCAACTGCAGTTAAAGAAAGGTAAGAACTTTGGGAGGAAGCTTTAATACTTCTGCCTATTTGCTGCATGCATTCTACCTTTCCAGAGCTGGATTAAAAAAAAAAAAAAATATATATATTATTGAACTGTTTGAAAACTGCTTACCTTCAGGGAATGTACTTATTCCTATTAGAGCTACAATGGAAAAATAACAAACAAAGCTTTCAGTTTCTTGGAACAAGAGCCACGTATTGGAAGACAGTCAGTCAGCACCGCAGCAACATCACAAATTACCGTAAATTGAGTACCTAGCCATAATTTTCATCTCTTTCTTTCCTGATAGGTATTATCTTGAATTTGATTACATTTTATGGGTACTAAAGTGGAGTTCAGAGAGACTAAATATGCAGCTCCCTGAAGGACGCACACAACAGTTAGGGTACGGAACAGGTTATTGAGGTTGCAGGTGTCTGTCAGCTCAGAGCACACCAGGAAAGTAACAAAAGAGTCAGGGTTTCAGTCTGTTCCTGATTGTACCATTGATTCCCTATATGAATTCTAAAAAGTCATTTATAACATGGGTTTTTGTTAAGAATTTCAATGCATGCACACTTCAAGATCTCCAAAGTTTGGACATCAGTGCAAATTAGTTCGTCATTACCGGAACTGGCAACTAACTTAGAAGATATGGACACTGATTACAGAAAAAGATGTCAAGTTTAGCACATCATTGCTATCAGAGTACAGTCTTTTCCAGAACAGACCTCCTCAGAGATGTAGCTTGTTCATCTGTTTGTTAGTGTTCCAGCATGTGGAAGAATAGTAATACGTCCTATACAGATAAAAAGCGGGAGCAGCAAGTTACTGCGTCAGATTCCTGCAGTCCTCAGTGCTGGGATCAAAGACGGGTACAGCCAAAACCTGCCACCCACCTCCAGTGCAGACTTGGCAGATCAGCCCTCACTAGCCCCAGCCAGCCAGAGACCATGTGAGTATAAATTGTCTTTGCAATTAGCCAGGCATTTTACAATTGCAGAATTTTAATGTGATTGCTTGGAATATACCAAGTGATATAATCTACATAAATAATTCTAAAATGTCTTAGATGCCTTTTATTGTAAGAAACATCTGTTATTTCCAGCTGAAACCTACATCCTGCTCCAAATATCTTATGCCTGATCCTTACTGAAGAAGCAGCAAAACTACATATTGATGGCCTGAGCAACAGAAAACATAGCCAGCAAAATTTCAGCCTAAGCAATCCAGCACAATGACGGTTAAAACATGTCTTGTGATGCTTCTGTTGATCAGGGACCAGATCTTTTTCATGATGGTTCCCCTGGCTTTGAGTCCTACCTGAGGAGGATACCCAGACATCACATTTAAGTGACTCAACACTAGAAAAATAATCTCTGCCATCTCCGCATGAAATGGGCTAAGAACCCATTTAAGGAGGAGATACAATGGGAAGTGAAAGAGGGAAGAAAATAAGTGAAAGTAGTACATATTAGAGTAGTGGGTTGATCACCTTTCCAGTTACACGGTCTCTGATTGGTTCCTGAACTCCACTGCTGCACTTTTAGGATCTGTTTCAGTTGTGGTCTCATCTTTAGAGCCTGTTGCTTCTCCTTTGTGAGGGGAAACACTATGTGGTGCACAGAAAGAAGTGGTGAAACAACCCGATGCACATGAGTTATAACAAAATCAATGATCCAAGTTCTGCATTTAACCATGGCCATGTTTAGCCATAGGCTGGAAAAGGTGAGCACAATCTGGATCCAGTTTGTCTTTAATTCAAACTCCAGGCTTGCTTGCTTTTAGCCTGCACACAAGATCCTTGCCTGCATATAATTTCCCAGTATGTTTCATCTGGCAATTATGTTTTTTGTTCATGCTGTTGTACACCTGCTACATCCCTCTCCTGGGGGTGACTGCATTTCTGTGGTGGGTGAAGTGATTGCCCTATCTAGAGTAATCTGTAAACAGCCGTTCCTCTTTCAGAATGAAAGGTGATATACAAATGTAAACAGCATCACAGTGCCTGTCTTTCACTTACTCTTGCAACACGGGAAAACACGTTTTCTTACAATACATTTCATCTCTGGAAAAAGCACTTTCCAAGACATCTTTTACCTTGCTGCTGACACATATTAGCATCTAAAGCAGAAAAGCCCTCCATGATTAATTTTTAAATAATAAAAACATTATTCTTTCTCAAACTCATTACCTGCTGTAGATTTAATCAGTTTCAGTCCTGTTATGGCAATGCTTGCTGCAGTGAAACAGGGTTTGGGAAGAATTTGTCTCCCAGGGAAAAATTATTTTCTTTTCAGTGGGATCCACAGCATTAAAAAAAAAAATAAATAAAAAAAATCATAGCATATGCACCCTGATATATTTTATTGAACTCTAAATGTTAGAAATGTACATAAATCAAATTCTGGACAGTTTTCTGCTTCCCACTAAGGTTCTCTCTTGGAAGCATTACTAGGGCAGGCTGCCAGATACAAAGAGAGTAGATACACTGTTAGGAAGGACATAATTTTTTATGCCTCTCCCCTTTACAAAGTGGTTGCAGTCAAATGATGCATGGCTGCTGGCACTTAAACAAACAATGAAGCAGATACTGGGGAGTTTTCTTTTTGTTCTAAATCATCTTGTCCTCTCTCCTTCCCTAGTTAGCCATGAACATTGTCATTGCAGATACACCTGTGAGAATCCCCTGACATCTGGTCTCATTTGTAGATGTGTTTTCCCCTTTTCAAATTTCAAAAACACCCTACAGAAGAACATCCTACAGAAAATCAGGTATTTGCATGGATGTTTGTTGTTTTGCTGGAAGCCCTCTGTGATGTCCATGGGTCTCTTCACCCATCTTCCTCACCCAGTTCACTCTCTTGCAATTGGCAATATCCAATTTTTTTGGGCAAATCTGAAACCCAACCACACATTCTCAAGAGAGACAGAAGGATGGCATCACTGAGACTACAATGAATATTTGAATTCCCATTGTCTGTCATCACAGCACGACATTGAGGGTAGGACAGAAAACTACCATTCTCCATTATGCCACTGACTGGCAGAATAATCTGGGATAAACCACCTAATTTCACTCAAGTCATCTTTCTTTGACCATGAAATGAGGGTGATAATTCTATTTTTCAGCCCATTTTGAGAGTATAAGATCAAAGATGCTCTCAGTGTACATGTAAAATAGTTTCTGAACCAACAATTGAAAATCTTAAGTCAATTAAACATAAGCCGCAATATAATCTTTGGCATAAAAAGCTTGTTGGAATACAGGAAATAACCAGGTTGAAACTTGAAGTATTCCTGGCTCTAGTGAAAAATGCCAACATCCCAAGTATCCTGTGGGTAGAAGTGCCTGGAAATAGCTCTCCTTCTAGCTGGGAGCTCACACAAAGTGCCCGAGATAGGCAAACACCTGAACAGGGAACCAGACGTTGCTCTATTACATACATTATTCAACCTCTGTCAAAATGGCATATTTAGATAAGAAATAAAGGGATCCAAACCCCCACTCTTGTGTTCAATATCACTGACCACCAGTCATTAAACAAACTGACAAAAGGAACCAGCAGCCCTGTTACATCGCTATGTGTCATGTTTGCACTGTGGTCTCACTTCATTGTAGGTGGAAGTGAAGGGTAAGGTCATTGCAAATACGTCTGTCAAATCCAATGAACGCTATTCTGATCCCTTCTTTTGGTGAAGTACCTCACTCTCCTTTTTGACCTGAGAACTGTTGAAAACATCGGTGTCTCATCAAATCTCTAGAAATACAAAAACAATTATACCAGACACTCAAGAGCAAATTCCTTCCTGTTCATCCAGCATCCACATCTACACAAATACGAAAGGGACTCAAATACTTCACATTAACCCTATCACCTTTCCTTTAGATAATGACTTAAATAACTTGTTTGATGCTTTCTTCTCCTCCCACCTTTTAATTTTTATATATGTCTTTAATTAAACATTTTTAAAAGATCCTAAAGTACTGACAACTGCCACCTCCAGCCCTCTGAAGAAGGATGGCGAGACACACAATGCTGGTGTGCAACAGCATGACCCCTTCAGGCACCAGGAATCTCCTAATAAGCAGTAACATCTGCCTCTCTAGATACAGAAAAAGAAGGTAAAAATCTGTTGCTGAACAATTCTTTGTTCCAGATGGCAAAGCAGGACCTCCTTCCTCCTCCCAGACACTCAGTTGGCCAAAAGAGGCAGCATCCATTACACAGGCCGGTTTCTTAAAGAAGGTGGTACTTCAAAAGAAGCCACATGAGAGGAACAAGAAACAGAAGAAGGTCTCCTCTGCTTTTGGCACTGGTGTCTCTGTTTCTGCCATTGCTCCAGTGACCTAGATGCCGTCTCTTTTCCGCCTGGTCCTCTGCAAAAGCTTCTCTCCTCTGGTATGCTCCTTCTTTTTCCTTCTGAGCACACCGTCTTGCTCAGACAAGCAACGCTCTGCAACAATTGCCAGTCTTACTGCTGCCAACCAGATGGCTCTGTATGAGCACAAACACCTTTGCTGCCATGACTGCAGTTCTCTGACCTCACATTTCTCCTTGACAGAGTGTTCGCTGAGCCTGCGCCTTGTCTTTGCTGTGAATGCACGCTCAGCACTTCAGTAGCTGTTACTTAGTACTTGCCAAGGAATTTCCAGCCCTATGAGCACTTCTCTCTCCAGAGTACCCTGAGTTCAGAGCATGGTCTGTGGGCAAAGCATTTCTAGTCAAACCACTTCTCTGCTGCAGATGCACCTCTGTGGCCATCTTTGCTCTTCTGTCATCCTCCCTACTGCATTGACCACAGCACGTGTCCTTCAAGAGAGAGAATAGCTTAACAGCCTTTAAGCTGAGGGAGACTTGAGTCTACATCTTCTGAAAATGTGACCCTTTGTCAGGAAAAGTGAATTATCACAGATTCTTCTTCACCTCCAAATATCTCTCTCCACATGATGCAAGTTATAAGCAGCAATATGGCATAGGCTTGCCCGAGGAGCTAAAACCACGAACTTTAATTTCTTTCTCTAGTTGCCCTTATTGTTTGTGCCTCATTATTAATCACACTGTTTGGAAATAAAGTAGTCCTCAAAACTCATATGCAATACAAAGCCATGCCAAAATTGTAAGTACACAATCACTTAAAATATACTCAGACATCTATAAATCACAGGAAGTACACTGATCCCTAGGTAACTGTACGAATATATATATTGCGCATCTGGAGATTGATTATGGCTCCAAACTCATTTCCTAACAATATTTATAGTCACAAATAAACTTTCGCTAAGAATCAGGGTAGAAAGTGTATGTGTATAAAGGAAGCCGAAATTTGCTTGCTTTCTACCTCACCAAAATTTTGACCCACACAATATGTTATAAGTAATCTAGTTCTACTTAGTAGTAAAATGCTAGAGGAAAAAAAGAATAATTAAAAAAAAAGACAAACTGGGATCCAGGAGAGAGGACCTGGTTTCATTTTTCTCCATTACCCAGCTCCTTTGCTTGCCTTCTTGTAGCACAATAGCATCTGTTGCTTTTCCATACCTAATTTTATACACCTTTTATATATCACTCATATTGTACACTGGTATGAGTTTCACGTCAGTAAGACTGAATGCACTAAAAATTCCGTACTCCTGACTTACACCAGCATCACATTCTTATCCTCAGTTTGCGTCCTGTTTAAGGTTATAAAAACGCAGAAAAATGCAGACATACTGCAATTTTCTATGCTGATGGTAAAATAGAAGCAAAACAATTTTGTTTATATGTGGAGGAAATGTGTCCTAAAGGATACCTTTACACTGATACTTCACTGTTCTTTTAGGAGCTCTTTACCAATGCCTTGCATTCCTTCAATTGCTCAGTTGGGGTCTATTAAAATATAAATATCTAGCTACCACAAAGTGTAGTTTTGTATTTCACAATACAGGATTTTAATTATCTCTTCCCCTATTCCCCTTAATCTTAACTATCTTATTGTTTATCTTGATAAATTAACTGTTCTTTTCTCCACTTACATATTATCTCTCCAGCTAATCATTATTATGCACTACTTGCTTCTGGTACTAAAACTACCTTTTTGACTTCCCCTGTTACTAATTACTTTTAAACTCTCTCCTGCTGAACATTGCTTCTCCAAGAGGGTACAGCTAAACACTGTGTAAGCATCTGGGTGTCATAATGGAGATGAGGCTACATTTGGTCCCTCAGAGAGACAAAATACCTTCCCAAATTTCTGGTCTGACCTTAAAAAGAAAGTTTGCTGGAAAATAAAGGCATGGGCTATGCATTACACACAAATTTATACAAGAGATGACTTGCCTCATCTGTACAGTATGGCTTCCCAGTTGGCTTGGCAGCAGCCTGAAAATACAAAACAAGAACAGCATCTGGACATCTTTTTAGCATCATCAGTAAAAGCACTTCTCTGCAGATGGAGAGCCCAGGGGCTCCATCCTGGCAAGGCTGCCCTTACACAGCCACTGAGAGGTAGCTCATCCAACAGAAATGAATTTTACTTCCTATAGTTTGGAGAAGGGTGACACCGAGTTGCTCCTGCTCCCAGCTATGCTCTTTCTTTGCCCAAAGCCAACATGAGCCAACCCATGCAAATTTCAAAGGAATGGATTGCCATTTTCCCTCCTCGTGATAACAGCTTTGGGTCACTTTGATGGGTTTTCAGCCTCTCTGTGTTTAAAGTAAAATTTCCCACCAACAGATTGGTGAAGTGTAGCATTTTCTCTGCTCAGCTCTTTCGAGATAAAGAAAAATACCAGTGGTTCTACCATCAGTATGGGCTAATTTCTCCACATGCATTTGCATATATTACAGCCAACCACAGGCATGCCTAGCCTTTACTTTTGTTGCTTTTCTGTACCAGAGTAAATTTCTCAGTCTCCACTACCCATCTGTACTTTGCTACAGTCCCTAGTAAAGCCACTGCTCTCCTGCAAACTATGAATGAGACTATTAACCCTTCTATTGCTTGACCAAGCATGTCTGGATACTGTATGTTCACAATCAGTGTCAGGGACACTCCTGAGGAAAGCATAAACTTAAGTGGAACCAAAGGCAAGTGCATACTATGTATACTTTCCCAAGCTGATGATAAATATCGTACCGTACTCTTGGAATAATGTTTGTGTGCACTTAAAGCAACTGCTGTAGATGAATACCATAAATTTTGCTGGTTTGGAAAAAGACTGTAGAACATTACACTGTAGTTTCAAGATTGTCACATGTGGGTCTGGAAACACGGCAGACAAAATTATTTGAGATCAGCTTCGAGAGAAAAACAATCACCCCTCACATTAGACAGAGTTTACTGCTTGAAAGAGACTTGACTCTACAGAGGCTAGAACCATTGCTAGTCAACTGAGTCAGCAATGGCAGAAAGGGAAATCCTAAGTGAGGGTACAGCAAGCACTGTTAAAGCTGTGCAGCCGTTCCAGATGGGGGTTTAAAGGGCAGCCTATGGAAAATTACAATACTGCAGACACATATTCAACAGACTCCAAACAGGGAAAACTTTGCTCCCACGGTGCCTCCACACAGTACATTTGAAATCATGCTGGATGTCCTGCAAGAGAAATCCAGTGTAAACACTACATGAAATTGGGCATTTTGTGCGAGTATGTCCTGGTGCTGCAAATCAGCAATAGGTATGTGAAATTACTTGTGCCAGAGGTTCCTGCCATGAGAGCTAACACAAATAGCCCTAGATTCACTGTGTATGTAGCTACATATACTGTTAATGTTGTTGCTGTATCAGGAGGGCCACAAGCTGTTGAACTGATGCCAGTTGTGAGGTCTGCAGTCTATACTACCCGAATCTACTTATTTGCAAAAACACTGGAATTTTGCCAATTACAGACCTGAGGCTATACCTAGTGAGCTAGCTATGGCACTGAGCTCTTCTGCTTCGTTACCTGCTTGTAAATACGACTTTGGCTTCTGCAGCTGCTGAACACATGGCTGTATTTAGCAGCAACGCTAAAGGCAGACGGTTTCCTGTACTGAATACATAAATAATAAATAGGTATATTTCTTCAGCACCAAATATTAGTACATCACAGGCTCTAGTTTAATCTATTTTTATTCTGAGAGTACTTAGAAAGGATTGTGCAGAACATTTGTTTCCAGAATTACAGTTCAGCATCATACAGTGTCTGTACAATAAAACTCTATCACCTGTCATTTTCCATGAGAGCTGCTGCCTCATAAAAGCTCAAAACAAACGTCCAGAATGACACCATCAAAGAAAGCAAAACTTCTGACTGGTGCTTATCAATAGTGGTAACAAGGAAGAAGACTGGAGAGATTTGCCTTGCATGGACTTGAGAGTTAATTTAAGTTACAATGACTGATAGTCATCACTTGAACACTGAGCAGCTGTGTTTGCAGAACTCAATGATATAAAGGACCTCTCTGTCCTTGGTCTACAGTATGGATAAAGAACACCACAGAAGAACAATGGAGACCTCACAGTAGTTAATACATGCTGGGTTTTACCCCCATTTCATATATGCGCAGTAATAGCCATGTATCTACACCCATTGCTTGTCACAAAATGATGTCCGTGATTCTCAGCTATCATCCTTGCAGTTATACTGGAATGGAAGAGCAGCAGCTGAGTTTTACCAAGCTCCCATTCAGCAGACAGCCAATGTGCATGTCTTTTCCTGGGCACACCAGCTTTCTCCACGGAGACTGAAACCTGACCTAGACAATGCCATTCTCCTTAAGGAAGTCCCATCACCACAAGCCCCACAGTTCTAACTTTTGCATTACAGTATAAGACACTGTATCTTGACTGTGCTTTCTTGACAGAGGCCTTAAGAGCACTAGTTTGCAGAATCCCATGCTTGTTTTTGAAAATGCTGCATTAGTAGTTTCAAGATACCTTGCAGAGGGATCTAGATAGATTGGAATATTGGTCAATGATTAATGAGATGAAATTTAACAAGCCCAAATACCGGATTCTGCACCTAGGACAGAGCAATCACAGGCACAAATCTAAACTGGGAGAAGAGCGGCTGGAGAGCAGCGCTGCAGAGAGAGATCTGGGAGTGCTGGTTGACAGCAGCTCCACAGGAGCCAGCAGTGTGCCCTGGAGGGGGTGCATCAAACACAGCATAACCAGCCGATGAAAACAGGTGAATATAACACTGTATTTAACATGAGTGCAGCCTCACTTTGAGTATTAGGTGCAGTTCCGGGCCTCACAGTTGAAGAAGGATGTGAAGGTCCTTGAATGCGTCCAAAGGAGGGCAACAAAGCTGACAAAAGGGCTGGAAGGAATGTCCTATGAGGAGCAGCTGAGGACTTTGTGTTTGTCTAGTTTGGATGAAAGGAGTCTGAGGGGCGACGTCATTGTTCTCTATAGCTTCCTGAGGAAGGTTAGTGGAGAGGGAGGTGCTGAGCATATCTCTCTGGTATCAAGTGACAGGACATGTTAGAATGGTTCAAAGCTGTGCCAGGAGGGGTTTAGACTGGACATTAGGAAGTATTTCTTTACCAAGAGGGAGGTCAAACTGTAAAAATAGGCTTCCTAGGGAGGTGGTCAATGCCCCAAACCTGTCTGTGTTAAGAAACATTTGGACAATGCCCTCAGCAACATGCTTTAACTTTTGGTGAGCCACACATTGGTCAGGCAGTCGGACTAGATAATCATTGTAGGCCTCTTCCACCCGAAATATTCTATCCTGTTCTAAAACACTTGAAACCCAGTTTTGAAAGAGTGGTGAAAACATTTGTGTTACCTACAGTTGTGACTACAAATGCTGCAGGATTATGGGACCAATATATTATCTACCCCTGTCTCAAAAGCAGACACAACTGTATTTGCATACTTAGGTGTTCTGTATGTTTGAACACTTACATAATATTACAGAATGCATTGTACTACAGAAAAATGAAGAAGTAATCTTTGAGACCTTAAATTCAAATACCTTACAGATCACTGCTCTTTGATCAATCAGAAATGACTTGGGTAGGTGGGGATTTGAATTGTCTGATGATCAACAAACTGACCTATATAGAAGGAACTGAAAACAGGATGACTTTCTTCATTTGCCCTACCACTCACTAGAGGCCCAGAGAGACAATAACTTAGCATCATGAGTTGCACAATTACCAGTACACCACCACAGCTGCAGGAGAGCTATTTAAAGGTGCTTGCTTAGTGGATAAGATTGAAAAAATCCCACTTACTTTATGTCCTCAGTAATCCCAAGTGATACTGCTCCTAAGGGTACTACCACAACACTTTGAATTCAGAATGAAATTTCCTTAGAAGATGTGTGATTTAAAGTGATCAGTTTACCATTCCTAAATGCTTAAGCAGTAAATCTCAAAGCCAGTACTATTATAACAACAGCTACTAATTCTACAGCTCCATGGCACGAGTACAGGAATGCCCACCACACAAAGAAGTGTCCCCTGCTCTGCATGTTAGGCAGTAGGCTTTTTGTCAGAGTTGATACTAAGGAATAAGGTCTGTCCATTCCATTTGCTTCTAAGGGGGCTTGTTGCCCCTAGGGACCAGGGAACGAGATGGTATGTTGCCTCTAACAGTTTTATCTGACTGTTCCCAGACATAAGTTTGCAAGGAGTAACATGCTGCTCTGCTTGCAAGACAGAGCAAAATATATGGCTCCTTTTCTCAAGGCTCCATAGTAGTGTCAGATCCAGGAGACATTCTGGTCAGTGCGGACAGTGCAGCCCCAAAACTCCCTAAGGACTAAGCCAGGACTCTTCACAGAAACAGCAGGAGTGAAACGCTCTCTTACAGAAGCAGTATTTTTACAAGTTCTATAGTATGGCACAAGGTCAGTCATCTGTGTTACCATGTAAATCAATGAGAATTTTTAATCATCTGCTTATATGTGCTGACGCCTGGTAAATTTAACAAAGATGCAAAGCAGTACAATTAACTGAGGAGAGAAAATAATGAGAGCTTAGTTGCATTTGAATTAGATCTTAGTTGTATTTCAAAACATAACCATGGGCAGAGCAATTGGCTGACTTCCTCCAGCAGTGACAGCAGTTGTGCTCCCGCAGGTGGCCCTGTCAGGGTAACCCCACAAAGGACCTGGCGCCTGTTTGCTCAGAGCCAGGCAGCCCCTGGCTGTCATGTGGCATTTTCCTGTGCATCAGCCCCAGCTGTAACATGGGCAAAGGCATTACAGAGTAGCTGGGAACAGAGAGAGTGATTTTTGTCTTATAAAGTTTACTTTCAGTAACTACCTCTAGACTTGGAGCAACAAGGGCTCTTCACACTATGTCTGTACAGCCTAATACTAATACTAATGAATAATAACAACGAAAAAAAAAGGTTTAAGCATCTGCTTGCAAAATAAGTGTCATGATAACACATTTAACTGGAATGATAGTGCCTGCAGGATGCTTACGACTAGCAGGGCACCCCAGTGTCAGCTGGCATACCATGCCCATCCCCTGTTTGGTAAGGAGAGTTGCTCAGGAAGGACCAGGCTGCTGTGGCCCAGGGGCTGTTCTGTGCAGTCCCTCTGTTCCTCACCCAAGAGCAGAGGTATTACAAGATCCTGAATCCACTGGATTCTCTCAAGATCTCCAACTGTGCTCCATCTAAACAAGACAAAACTGCAGTTGCCCAATCCATAGTTTGTACATGTAAACTAGTGTGTATGTGCCTGCTTCTTGCTTGGAGTATTTGCCTCCTTTGTTGCTGTGCTAGTCACTAAATGTATTTCATTGGCAAAGCAGGAGAAAATAGAGCTCTTAAACTGAGTATATATCCGTAGTTAGGCTGCAAACAGGATCAGGCAGGCTAGGTGGCTCTTCTTGGCCTCTGTTGCTTGATATGTCAATTAAGAACAGCAAGACCTACCTTCCTGCAGGCTGGAAGGTTTGATTTCGGCACAAACAGTGCACAAAGCAGGCTGAGGTCGATGCTGCCTTCATAGTTGCTGCTGCCAGCACTGACAGGAGATGCTTGCCTCAGCAAGCGTAAGCAATGGCACGTAAGCCATAATGTGCCAAGTTCTGGCAACAAGAAATTTGCTGCGAGTGCCTCAGATATAAGGAACTACAGAAATGGTAAGCGGTTTGTTCATATTAGATGTGACATGCTTATATCTTTGGTGTTGAGGAAGAGATCTCACAGACACCGCAAAAATAACTCAGGGAATAGTAACCATGAATGTAAGGCTAAACATAAACCGACCCATCCCTACCAAGCTCTTGTGCCTCAGGTGCTGTTATACTCATAAGCGTAATGATGTTGACTTATGCCAGCTGGAGTATTGGCCCACAGTGCTGAAGAGGTAGGAAAAATAATGAAATGGAGGTGTTTAACCTAGTATTTTTTTCAAATAAGGAACATGATTTAATCTAACCACAGCTGGATGTCTGCCCAGTTTTAACATGCAGCTTTTACACAAATAGACAATTTCAGAAAACTGGCTATACTCATGGGATTCCCTCTCACTCCACCTCTGCTTCCTTCTTTGGGCTGATAATGCAAAGCTTAATTTATTTATTTGACAAGAACCATTTTAAGGTTCCAGAATATTTTTGCTTTAATTAGAGGGGTTCCTATGTTTGCCACAAGGTCTAGTGCCATGTGACTTGATGCTCTGAGGAAATTATTCACTTGTCTGAGCTGCCATGCAGTATTCCTGTGCAGTGAGATAAAAACACACAAAAGAAGTAAAAGGGAAGGTTTTGCTGTCTATCTCAGGCACTTCACAGCCACTGGCAAATTGCAGCAATCATCACCTCCTGCTCGATTGATATTCAGGACCTGTCACCATTCCCCCAGCCTCTGACGCTGGATGCAATCTGCCATTTAGCCACCACAGTGGAGTATGTTTCTCAAGCCATTACAGCCAGCTCTCAAGGCAAAGGGAAAGTTAGCTCATGAATACTAACATAGCTCTCTGTCATATTGACCCGTCTGTGTTCCTGTATCCCAAGAAGAAAAAAACCCCTTACCCTCCAGGCATCTATTCACCATGTCACGTTTTCTTTTTGAAAGCTTTTCAAGGTAAGACATCCAATTTACTGCCATTTCTTTCTCTGCAACCTGATAAGAACTGATAAAATTACCAGACAGAAAGACACTCATGAAGAATTCGTATTTCTCAGAACACACAAGAGTTATGCAAGGACAAACAATTCTTAGCAAAAGTGTCACATCTTGGGGGACACCACGGTGCTTTGGGAGGCTATGAAAAAAGGAAAACTGTGTTTGATAAAACAACCATACCTCACACAATAAAGGGCTCTACAGGAATCTGGGCAAAGCCACCTGCACTGGATTCACAATGCTCTATCAGTCTAAATTTAGGCAGATAGAGTATTTTTTTCCTTCAAAGAGATCAAAGTAATTGGTAAAGCACTAGTTGTCACAATAGTCCTAGGAAAAAGGCATTATCTCCACCTTAACACAGGAAGGAACTGGGGTAATGAAAGGCTCAAGCAATCACATAGTTAGTGTGTAAGGTAGAAGGCTGGTATCTTCTGCTCTCTAAAGCAGTCATTATTTTTTTACTCATTTTTGAACAACATAACTAACTCCTTCTATGCCTGGGGACTCTGACAAAGTCTGTTCTTACTGTGTCTACTCGCTTTTTCTACTAGGAAGCTGGAAATATTTAGCATTCTGCAAAAAACAACTCAGAAAGGAAAGCATTTTCCACTTTCACTTGCAGCTTGCACGAATATTGGTTGAAGGCAGACATATTTTAGGGAAACTGCTGGATTTGGGGTTTCTTACCCAAACATTGTGTTGAATTCTGGATAATTCCTTCAAGTTAGTCATCACATTCAAAGGCCTGTGATTCTGAAACAAGGGATATGTGGTCCTCACAGCCTGAAGATGGGGATCTGTGTTGTGAAGCTGGCCCCAGAACTTCAATGCATACATGGGTCTCACTCACTCAATGTGGGGGTGAAGGTTTGTGTCCCCAGAGCTTGGCATGCCTACAGAAGGTCACAGGTGAACAGCGTAGGACAGCTTGGCACCTCTGGAGCTGGTAATTGGTCTGGATGGAGCTGGTGCTGGACTACTACAGGATCACAGGGAGGGCTGGTGCTGGACCAACCCAGGGTCACCATCCCAGGCTGACTGGATTGTTTATAAAACCTTATGAGCTTTCTACTAACCTAGCCTGTTACAGCTTTGGTTTAATTATAATGTCATACTCATTAGACAATTTGTATTTACATGAATTCCTAAGGTCTTTTTACTGCAAGGGATATTATTTATATGGTTTTGCTGCCAAAGTTGCATGGAAAGAATGTGTGAAAATTAAATGCATTGGCAATGTCAATAAAATGATTAATTTTGGTTTTCTGACAACAGGTCAGGATTTGATATTAATTTTTCTGAAGATATGTAACATAACATATTTTATGCAAACTGTGTTAAATCAGCTTGGTTAAGACGAAAGACAGGTTTTAAACTGAGCCCAACTTCATATATGGCTTCTGGTGAAATCTGCTTGCTGTAGTTGTACAGGCTGAAGCAGGTTTGAACAATCCTAAGCAGTTTGGTTAGCAGTACATGAGCAGTTATGAAATCTGAATGCTGGCTCATTTTTTCTAAGTTTGGATGCGGGACCCTTATTCAGGTCCATCTCTAATTTGTGGATACCACATGATATATCGTCACACTGAAATAATGGTAAAGGCTAAATGTACTTTGGAACTCATTAAAGTCTTGATAAAAAGCAATAAGAAAAGTCATGTTTTAAAAAGGGACAAAATAGGTGTCAGGTTGTGTAAGAGGCCACTCTCCTGAGCGAGCCTGGTGTGGCTTCCCAAAGGCATCCGCCTGTTTCCAGGCAACCAGGGCTGTGCTCCTGCCTCTTAAATTGAACCATTGTTGCGCTTTGCTTATTAATTCTTCAGCAAATGGAGAAAAGTTTCCACTCCCTTTGATGGCTAATGTACTTTATGGTTCGGGAAACAGCCCTAGGTTTGGTAGTTTCTATTTAGAAGAAGCTCAGACCTAAATTAAAAGGAGCCTGAGCCATCCAGGACTTGGGGGTCACAGGAGGATAACAAAAGTTCTGAATGCTTCAACTACGTGAGCTGGGAAAGCATTCTCAGATTTTTTTTTTTTCTATGGAGAAAAATACATGACCAGGCACCTGGATTGACTGAAAAAGCTTTGCTAATGTTTGATCAGACTCTTTCTGGAAAAAACTCCTGGAAAAAAAAAACACTTCAAAATGAAGACATTTGATTTGATGCCTCCAAAATAAAAGGTTTAATTATTTTTCTATTTTAAAAGCATTTCTTGCTTTGGAGGTAACACAAATATTAGTTTAAATTTGGCAATTATTTCATTTGAAGAAAATTTTTAACTCGTTCTGAAATGTTTATATATGTATTATTTAATATTAATTTAAAGCCAGCAAAATGAGAGCTAATTTGGGTCTTTCACAAAGCCCTATCAATTCACCATGTTGTGAAACACTCTTATTTTTTTTTAAGCAATTAACATTTGCTTTCTTCTCATAACTATACCATTGCCCTATACAAGATAAGGTAATCTGAATAAAGAAGTACCACCATTTTGCAGGAGGAGAGGAGGGTGATCAACTACATTTGGAACAGATGCTCAGATGGTGCATTTAGATGATCTATTAATGTATTTTCAGTTTTGCAGTTGAGCAGCTGAGAGCCAAGTGACTTCATTACAGCCCGGCATTATGAGTAACTGGAACAGGGACCCAGTCTCTTGAGTACCTTCCTGGTGCCTTACGGGGTGTTCTGCACAAAACCTACCTTAGAAATCACCTGTTCTTATTTATCATGATGCACAAAGACCTACACGTTTATTGAAATATGGGAGCAATTGCTGAATGTTTTAGCTTGAAAAGCAAATCACATGGTTTGGTCTAGTTTCTTATAATCACAGCAGCTTTGACCACTAACTAAAGTAGGATTTTCTGGGATAGTGATGAGGTGCAAACCATACTGCCCACAGTGAGACTCTTTGGTGGTTTTCTAACCATGAAATGTTTTAGAGCCACAGAAAGAAGCGGGGGAAAAAACTTAAGGCAGGCAAATGCAATTAAGTTCCATGTCTCAGCTGGAACCCCTTGCTCACAAGCAATAAAGATTTCAAGGAAGACAATGAGAAGGAGCAGTTCAGGACAGTACTGAGACTACTACTTGCTGATACCAGTTTTCAACAGGTTTCGAATCCATAGAGAAATGTAAAAGGGCTAACAAAGAATAAATGTAGAACCAGCTAATCATCTGGTGTAAATCTGAGTATTCCTACTGAAGCAAAAGTCCATACATAACTCATGCCTTACAAAATATCTGAAGTGGAGACATAGCCTGAAAATAAGAGCTACAAGCCCTGAATAAAGTGATCATTTGCTGAAGAGATTTACAGCAGGAAACAACACTCTGTTTTAATCTACTACAAAGATCCAGTTAAGTCAATTTTCAGCGACAACTCAGCTCGATAATTATCGTGTTGTGCTTCGCACATGCCTACATGAAAAATAAAATAAAAGCTAATTTTAGAGTCCTTAATCAAGCCTGCAGTTAGTCCTAAATCTTGATGAGCAGCTCCAGTTATTATCTTCTATTTTTAAAATATTTTGATTGATTTTCCTATTCTAAAGAACTAAACTGTAAATCATTTCTGCTGGTTTCAAAGCTTTTTTCTTTTAATCTATATGAAACAAATGAGCTCTGACACAGAGAGAGTGAGAAAAGAAATCACCGAGTAAAACCAAGTTCTCTCTGTTACTGGAATTTTCTGTCTGGAAAAAGCACTCCCCATTGAAACACTGCTCAATATGAATATTTTTCTGAAATAATGCTACTTCTGCACAGCTACTCATTCATATTCTTTTCAGCTATCATATCTTCCACAGTAATAGCTAACAGTCTTGGTCAACAAGGCATACAGAGCGGGTCCCAAAGCATATTTACACATGCACAAGGGCCTCTCGTCGCCAACAACCAGGTATAAGCCTGCAAACTGCAGTCCCCCATGGTACAGAGCATCCTGGTAGAATCAGCCGTGTCCACTGCAGTAGGTACTGACTGCTGTATAATACTGACATACACACAATGAACACTGACCCACTCACCAGCAAGAAAAAACACAGCAGAAAATGTTTTCTTACCCATTATTCAGGTCCTCACTTGGTATTACTGTTCCTTTGTGAAAACCATGTAGAGAAAAGGGTGTTTGAGCTCTCAGAGACCTCAGCCACAGGCATGGTAGGAGATGCAGACATGTCCCCAGCATGAAATGGGCTGGTGTCCTCAGGTGGGTGAGCTGGGAAATGCCCACCTCAGCCGGCTGTGGTCTCTCCTCAGCCCATCCATTCTGAAGGGACAAAGAGGGTGAAGGCAGACAGGCACCCCAGGAAGGAGCTCTGGGAAGACGCTGCATGGGAGCTCACGAGTCCCAACTGGGATGGTGGCGAGGATATTCCTGTCTCAGTATCAGTGACATTTCCCTGCAGGCTAGTTCAAGTGGTCGATTTTTTGTCAGGCCATCCTTAATGCTAATGTCCTCATGGAGATTTATGGAAGTTTTGTCTGTCACCCTGCAATCAGACGCTTACTGGAAGGTGAAGAGACCTTCAGCCTCTTGCTCCCTCTGCTGTGGTACACATTATCTTGGTACAATGCAATGCTTCCAGTGACAAGGACCAGAGGAAAAAATACATAAATCACTGAGCACCCAGCTTTCTCCTGTCCCAGGAGGGCATCTCACCCACATGCCATGGCAGGGGCAGGGCCCTAGCCACACACCTGACTCTCTTCCCCTCCCACCTTTCCCATGGCGTGGGGGCTTCTGTGGCCTTAGCATTCCACAGGATGATAGAAGAGGGCTCTGTATTTTGTAGCAAGTCCTAAAGGCAAAGACAGGGTAAATTCTTTCTTAATTTTTAGCTGATTATCATCAAAAGAAAGCCTAAATGTCCCTACAGTATTTGAGGCAGGGAGGAAAGAATCACAAAACGACCCACAAACACCAAAAAGCCAAACCACTGAAGCCAGTTTTCAAGTAATTTTGAGATTTTTCACTTGGGCTATCTCAATTTGCAAACCTCCAGTTCCTAAAAAAGTAACAGTAACTTCACATTCCCTTTTCACTATGTGAGCTGAATGCCTGACAGATGTTAAACATTATATGCTTTTGGGCTTTCTACTTTGCCTAGTTTATCCAAACCTATGAAACCTCAAGGACATAAAGCATTATAAAAATAAACAGCACCACTAGCAAAACTGTCATTCTCAGGAGGAACATTTGCCTCATTAAACTGCAGAATTTCCAAAACCAATGAAATGCATTTTTACAAAGAGCAGGAAGTTCTCTGTTAATGAAAAGGGATGTAGAGAATCTTCTCTCCTAGATCATTAATACGTGCCAAGGGTTTACATCAGAGACAATGAGGAAAGACATGACCTCGGGAAAACCAGATCAGTTCAAGAACACAGTTCTGGGACACTCACACCTCCTGCAGCAAATCAGCTTATGCACTGTGGGAACCTCAAGCTGAGATCAGCGTTGTCACAGCAAGGGTGACAGGGCTTTGGAGGACTGATCACAGGATTAGAGGTACATTACAGCTTCCATATTTTGAAATATTACTTGCTCATGGCCTCAGCAAATGGGGGTACATGAGTAACGTGAACAAGGCAACTAGACAAAACCAGTAGGAGAAAAAAAGCTAGACTTGTCTTCTCTTTCTCTGGTGAATTATTCATTCTCCAGTGAATAATTCACAGCTGTGAATTATAATGAAGTCCTTAAAATTAAAGAGCAGCTGGATCTGATTCTGGAACAATCCTCATACCCAGCAGCACATCATCACCTTGCCTGTATGTAGGAGGCAGACCAAAAAAACCCAGACAGATCTTGCGATTAAATGCAAAGGGGAAGAGCTGGCTGGCTCACATCGATGGATGAAATCCCATTTGAGGGAACACCTCCTTTTCTTTGGAATTCTGCGTGGCTTTAGAATCTGTTAGTGTGCCTGCATGTGCCGAAATGCTCTGTTAATGTTATTCCAAACAGGATGCACATTGCCTGAAATATTAAGCTTCATGCAAGATCCCCATCTTATGTGATCATGCCAGAGCCAGAGAGGAAGACAACAATGCTCTTCAGGTGGCAGCATCCAAAATGAAGTTGTTGGGCTCACTGTAACAAAAAAAAATGCCTACTGAGGATTGGCTCCTGCCATTAACATTGCAGGCATGCTCTGGGTTCATCCGTAACTGCTTGTTGCTTCTTGATGATTCCTTGCACAAGACAAGCCCCAATTTGTTTTGCAGTATGAATCACAATTCCCTATGCAGTTTATCTTCTGAGGCTTGCTTTTTTAATTCCACACATCCTTGCTTCTACCCTCTTCTAGTGGTTTAAGGGCTTTTCATTCTTTAGGGTTAAAAATTAAAGTCTGGACTCCCCAAATCATTAGACATTATTGGAACAACAGCAAGAAATGAAATATATCTTATTCTATCTATTCGGAGATGTAAATTAATTCTGCTTCCTTCATAAGATTAGCTGATCAAAGGGCCAAGCATCAGTCATCGAAACATGCCTTAATTTGTGATAATGTGAAAATATAATGAATTGTAGAAGCTGTCTTGAAGTCCCCTGGGAATAGGAACATATGGCATTTCGTCCCTCCCAAAATGCTGAATACTGCTGTCTACCCAAAGCAGGCTGAGGAACCATGTATTTTTCCCCACATACAACAGATCACCTTCTCAGTACTTCTGGAATCAGAAAGTGTCTTGAGAAACTGCTGTCAATTAACAGTTATATCCAAGAGCACCAGACCCTTGACCTGAAGCAGGAAACAACATAAAGAAGACACATCTGTGTCAAGATTCCCTCACGATAACACAAGGACAGCCTGCACGTATTGTATCTATTTTTCTCTTGGGGAGTAGGGCACTAGCCGCTGCTGAAGTTGCTGATGTTCCTACATGTTGCAGACTCACTAAAGACCAGGTTTCAGCTCTCACTGCCTGCACAACCTGTCCCTGTCTCCGCTGGCTCTGCCTCCGCCTCCTCTCTCGCTCTAGCTGCAGCCTCTTGCACTCTGACTCCACAGGTTCCGCTTTCTCACCTACTGCTGTATTTTCCCACTCCATTTTCTGGAAACTAGGAGGGTGATGTTGAACCATGCTGCCCGTTGGCTCTGAAGCAAGAATCACCCCATTAGTGTTTTATGATGACACTTTGACTTTGTTAGGGACTGGTAGTCTCACTCCCACATTAACTTGTTACTTTCTGCATCCTTCCTGTCCCCTCAATGTGTTGTGTGGGAAACCTGGAAGAAGTACTTAATTCCACCTTTGGGCAATCACGTAACTTTCTGGTGATGACACCAGAAGTCTATGAAAAGCCATGACCTATATACTGAGGGCCTACAGTTTTTGGAATGCATAGACTTCCTCTCCTGGTCCTTCATCATCCCCAAATTTTACCACAACCCAAGGAAGAGAATTCCCTCTAATTCAAAAGTAGTCATGTGGCTGCCCCGTCCTTCCCCTTGTTCAGTGACGGAGATGCAGCACTTGGTCACCTCGCCTCTTTACAGGTCATCATCTACTTGCTGACTTGGTGTACAAAGAGAAGTGCATATTCGTGCAGCTCTGTCCCTTCAAAGCCAGCACAGATGTGCAGAGGGGAGGGCTGGAAGCCCACTGAGCCAAGCAGCCATTCCCCACTGCCACAAACACATGTGCTCCTCCTCCGGTCACAGAGGAGTGAAAAGAGGACAACGACCCCAGCTCTTTCTTAGACCTCCAGTCTGCCAGTCAGATGTTGAGAAGGCTTTGGGACAGGTTTTCCCAGGGCAATTGATGGGCTTGCAAGGGACAATTCTAGTACCGTTCAAACGGGGTAAAAATGCAGAGAAAAAAATAGCAAAGAGGAGAAAGCAACTTCACTCTGAACATCCCAGCTGAGCATCCATGACTGTAATTAAAACCAGTAGGTGACTCCGGCCCACTCATCTTCTAACACCATCACCAAAACCACACACAGCCCTGCAGACTCAGAGCAGGGTTGCAGCCCAGACAGCTGCTTTGCTCCAAACCTCAGGTAAGTGCCAAACCCATATTTGACTTAGCCCTGTAGATTTAGCACTGAAGTTCTCCAAAGAGGAACATGGTTAATGAAGAAAAAAGAAATAAGGCCAAAAAAATCCCTGAGAGTGCAAATGAGAACAAGCACAACATATGAGAAGCAAAGGTAGAAAAGCACAGAAAGATGTGGATGGGAAGGAGACAACAGCTAACGTGCCTGACCAGAGTTCCAACAGGCATAGGAGGATGACATCTGCTAACTGGGTAAGAGCAGCATCTGCTGCCGTGCTGAGTGCAAGGGGGTAGCTGGAATTCACATCCTGGCAGTGGTTGAGGAACCTGCCTGCACATTTTTTTTCTTTGTCTGCAGCTCTGTTCCAGTTTTCAAGTGAGTGCAGGGCTTTTCGTTACCTGCACACTAGTAATATCACTGCATATCCTTCCTTGCCCAGTGTCTGTTTAGTCTCCCCACTTCTAGGCCACAATCTGTCAACGTGATGCAGGGTCAGGTCTTACAGCTCTCTGCAATTGATGAGCCCCATTCAGCTGCACAAATTGAACTCAGGATTTGGCCTTTATATGTCTACATGTTCCAGCAAACCAATTCCCTGTCCTAGTCTGAGGATTAGAATTCAGATGGTCAGCATCTGGGACTACATGGAGCAGAAAGAAAACCATCACCAATTGCAAGAAACAGTGAGCAAAAGTGCTAAATGGTGATCAAAGGTCTGAAAAAAGGGCAGAATATGCCTTGTAGTAGGGGAATAGTTACAGAAGACATTAGACTCCTGCTCTGACCATTTTATGTTTTGCATAGTTGGTGAAAATCCTGCCTTTCAAGGAACAATAAATTTTTATCTGAGTATTCTTAAGTCTGGACATTACTGCACACTGCTCTGTAACATGTATGTGATAGCAGTCTCCAACTACAGCAATAAAACCTAAAATTTCTTATTCACTATTACAGTGAAGTACACAGAAGAGGAGTAATAAATATGATGTACCTATGGGGAGTAAAAGCAGGAACTAGGAAAAGCAACGGGAAGGAAAACGTAGCTCCAAAGACTTCAGTTTTGAAAGCTTCCTTGCTCCCTCTCTGCCTTCAAGATGCTGGGATTTGTTTGGATGCCCCTCTGCGTTGTGCCAAGCTCAGCTAAAGCAGATCCTGTGTGTTCCTGTCCGTATGTTACTCCTGATCCCTAAACGGTTTTTCAGCCAGCCACACAGTTCACTAGCAAACTTGATACTGCCAGGGCATTTGCAATCCTATCCACAGCTGTATAACAAATACCTATTCTGCTTCCAGAAGGGCCAAACAAGCCTGTGATTGCAATTGTTATGCAATTAACTGTGATTGCAGTTTTGCTGGACATATTGCTGAAACGTCTCTGATAATCAGTGAGGAACAGAACTGACTTTTCACAAGTGCCAATATCATCCATTTAGCACTTTCAGTCTGTCTTTATCAACCAGGCAGGTAATGTTCTGTGCTCACATTCTGCCACCTGTGGTATTAATTCATTCCTGGTCTGAACCAGAAAGACAAATCTGTTCCAACAACGCTGTAGAGCAACCAAATCTTTAAGGAAGAAATAGCCTGGCTGCAGGCCAGACTCTTCTAATTAGCCTATACAGAACACACACTGAAAAAGCCACCTAATTATACAAATGGCCAAACTAAAGCTCACACTGTTCAACACCACACAAGAACTCTTTCTCTGCTTATGCTCAGCACATTCTTATAAGATGCAAAATACATTCCATTTCAAAATACAAGTGGGAAATCTCTGCGAAGGATCGTAGATCTTTGAAAGATATGTGTAAAACAAGATGAGAGAGCAATGGTTTTGTCACACCCTTGAGAGGCTCTCTTTAGCAAGTGCTTTGCAAAGTGTCTCTGCAATGTTTGGCTGCTACTGCACTCTGGAGGGAAAAAAACCAAACAAACCATAGAGGCTTCCCTGGCAGCCCACCTGCTTTTTTCAGGTACCACTGCCTCGGGTTCTGGGCTAGCTAATTACTTCAGACAGTTGGTCCCAGTTGTTGGCTGTTTCATGGTTTTCTCCTTGATGCCTGGTGATTTGTACCTGTCAACAACATGGCATCAGCAGGTGCAGCCACAGTGGGTGCCAAACTGGACCTGGAACAGTGACAATGGTTCCAACAGCTCATTTCATGGACTCTGTGGTCTCATTTTTTTTCTGATGAGCTTCAGCCCAAGGTTTTACTTACTGCTCTGAAAATATGCCTTGATCCCAGCCTGAACAAATCTCTGCTGTTGTGAAAGTTGCGCTGAGTTTGAGAAATTACATTTCTTCTTTAACCATTAATAACCCTGCTATTTTGGTTCTGTGGTCCTCAATGGTGGAAGACCACCACAATTACATCAACTGTGGTGATGGATACTTACATCATGGGCTTCAGTGAAAACTTTATGATCAAAGATGAAGTATTTACTTATTTTCATTTGAAAATCAAGCCAAGGTTTGAACTGAGGTTTCCAATGCCCTATTCTAGTGCTTCTTACCATCACAATACACAATGCACTTCTTACACAACTTAAAAGTTTTACTGCACTGCAGACGTCCCCTTGGTCTTAAAAACATGATATAGGAAAGGAGAAATATAGTTGCATCCATATATGGTTGTCAAATATGTATTGAAATGTGTATTATGAAAAGTCTACCAAAACATCATGTAATGAGTTTTCTAATTTTCACAAAACTTCGTGATTTAGATACCTGACTCTTTTTCTCCTCCTACTTAATTCTAGTTTGAGTGATTGTAAATAGTTTTTTCAACACTTTCATTGCCACTCTGTCATTAGAACCTTGAAAAAACACCAGAACAAAGCAAGTTGAAATTCCAAACTGGTAAGTTGACTGCTGGAGACAGGTTTTTAAGTGAAAATTATTTTACAACTTATAACAAAATTTATGAACAATGTGAAAACGCCATACTAGACAGTACAACTGCTCAAGATTTTATTGTTACATACTGCAGAGAATGCCTACGAAAGACTGAAATTGTCCTAAAGCTTGCAGCCATTTATCAGCTTCATTCGATCAGCCCCCTAACTCTGTCCTTTCTCTTCCAGATGTCACTGTGTAATGAGGGCAGTCATCCTCTCCACTGCTCTTCTATCAGCCCTATTTTTCCTAATGGATGAGAGCAGAAGGAGCGGTGTCTGGCCCTGCCTCATTACTGGGGACATTAGGCTGACAAAGGACTGAGCGCTACAGCCAGTCTTAAGTGCTCTGAAGGAAAAACATCAGTAGCGCTCTCTCCCCTATTTGTCAGCTTCCAACCCTTTGATAATTTGATACTTTCACAAATCTCAAGGCCAGCTTGCTAGTTTGCAAGGACTGTTCCCTTTCACAAAATCCACCCCTTCACAGGACCGGTATCTGCCACTACACAAACCCCATGCTGTCCCCAGCAGAATATTCCGCCACCTCTTTCTGGTCTGTTCCTCAGTGCCATTGCTCCCTTACGGCACTGAAAATCTGGCATCCACGAGAAGTGATGCAAATGCTTGTTGCACAGACACGAATTTCACCCAAGCTACGGACAATCTGTATGCAGTAACCACTCGAATTTTTATTTTCAGAAGCTTCGAGAGATTAAAAGTGCAAATCAGGAGACTTAAGGTTTCTTACTTCAGCCAGCATGCCATGGTAATACAATGAACTTCACAATGCTAAAGAAAATGCCACCTACAAAAAAGCCTCTGCCTTTACGAAGCTCTTAAGCTCCCTATATTTGTCTACTCTTACTGCTTTATTATTGCACTTTAATATTGGCCTCTGGTCACACTCTAAGGCCTCTTGGAAACACGGACTCTATTTATTTATTCATTTTAACACATTGTCAGGCTCCAACATAGCTGTGAAGAAGTAAATTTGACTACTGTCAAGTACAGATGGAATTGTTTCAACATCGGGAGGGGGGAGGGGGGTGTTTGTTTGTGGTTTTTGTTTGTTTTTCGTTGAAAGATGTAATAATATAGCTAGTAGTAACATCCAGGATGACAAGCTAAGAAATACAACACCAGCAACCTCATTTTGTAGGTTAGAGGATTTGAGACCAGCATTTCAGAGCATTAAGAGATTACTGCTTACAGAGAGGGTGACCTGTCCTGCCCTCTGCTCTGTTTTAGCTGATTCCTTCTCACTTGAAGTGTTCCAAGAGGGGATCTGGTAGGGCACTAGCTCTTTGAGTGCAGAAATTACTGCTGAAAATCTCTACAGCAATAGATCTACTGGGGCCAAATTGAATCGTAACCATAAACTTAAAAGTAGACATTGTTTGCAGGTTTAAACAGCAGGATAGTTTATTATCTAAACCTCTCTGCAACTTCACGTGCAGGCTTCCAGTTTGGCAGTTCTATAACAACTCTAGTAACATCACTGGATCTACTGTAAACTCATATAATGAGAAAAGCTGCTGCAGAGATAGCAGCCGGCAGCCCCTGTAAGTCTGCAACTGGTTTCACTTAAATGACTCATAAACACAAAGCACTGTGACTGTTTTCAGGCACCACCAACTGGAATCTCATGAAATTCTTGCCCTTCTTTCTCAGGGTATTTCTGAAGCACAGCACTACAAGAAAATTCCGCTGTCTCACAGACTTGCTGCCCAACCTAGACAAATTATATACCTATTGGCAGGCGTGGGAGGGCAGCTCTTTTCTTAGATAGGACATAGACATATAGCACCCTTTCGGAAGAATATGCCATCATAATACAATCACAATTACTCTCCTTGTAATAGCATGTATTTTTTTGCTAGTGTAAAGCAACAGGTGGCTTCAGGATTCATCACAAGCTTTTTTAGAATGCACTTTCACTGAACTTTGGTTCTTTTTCAAGAGGCTCCCTTATGAATGCTGCATGAAACCTAAAAGAGAAAGACAAGGCTGATACAGCTTTTTTTTTCTTTTTCTCTGCCTAGCATAGAATCTCTAATCACATTTTTTAAACATCTGTGGGTAAGCTTAGAGTATCTAAAAAAGCAATGGTAATGAAAACAGCCATAGCCAAAAGTGTGTGGGATATGTCTGTGTAACGTTCTGTTGTGCTCAGCCTTACCCAATTTACTCATCGCAATTCTTCATTTCTACTACCTAGTCAGAATTCAATGCCTTGCCTTTCCAAAGCTCTCAAGATAATCATACTGAAGGATGTTGTTGTACTGTTGATTATCCTTTGGCTGCTAGTATACAACTGTTGTATATAACTAAGAATTTGCTGTTTGAAGACGGATCAGGGGTCTCTATTTTGGGCTTTGGGTTTGTCGGTTTTGTTTTCTTAATTTGCTCATCTTCTATCACAAATGTGTTCTAGTCCATGACTGATGCTTTATAGTACGATCACTGTAATCAGTAGATATGAACAACTTCTAACATCCTTAAGCTACTCCCATCCTGAAGACAAAGACTGTAGTAGAGAAATTCAAGAGTCTTGCCCCATGTCCTTCTTAATGTCATTAAAATGTAAATGTTTCTGACTCCTATAGTTCAGCATTCCAACCTCTGCTCAAGTGAGACATGTTGATTAGATCTATTTGTGTAAAAGCTTCTTAATTTCAAATGATCTTAATTCAGCTACACTCTCAACCTGCTTATGTGTTTCATTTAGATACCCTCCGAGTGAAATGTCTCTTTACACAGCAGTCTGAGGGCTGCAACGCAGAGACAGCCCTAGAAGAAAATCAGTGTGTGAGAGAAAGGATACAACTAGCAGTGGCAAAATAAAAAGGGAAAATAAATACCCTACATTCAACCTTAAAATACATTACAACCTACATTCCTGTCATTTCCTTGACCCATTTGCTTATACACTTGTACCTTTGCGTGCATTGCTCTTTTGCAGTTGAGGAAGACAAACTGTTAGGAGATCTATTTCACTTCCATAAGCTTGGAAAACCCTAAGCCCATGATGGTTGCTATGACATTTTAAAATTAATAAAACTAAATATTTTGGGCTGAGTAATGGAGCTGTGCAGCTTTGTATACCAATTTATTTTTTAAAAAACTTCCTTTGTGTGACTGATCTGCAAATATCGCAGCTGTAGAACTCAAAGCTGAAACTTCAATAAAGGGCTGATGGGGTGTCAAGTGCTGCACTTTTTCCAAGCTAGAACATCGAGCTGTCAGTAGAAAGGGTGATACGAGTTTTAGAAAAGATCCTCAGTGGCACAGCTTTCTCTGCAAATGAGTTCTCTCAAGGATGGTGTAACAACCAGTCTGGGTTGTGAGGTTTTCTCTACATTACATTTTGAGTTGTAAATCATTATCTTTGTCTACAGTTGCTAGAAAGAGGCAGTTAATTTATAAACCATCCATGTTGCCAGGAAATCTAGATTTAGGCATTTAAAAGAAAACCATTTAGAGCAAAGAGGGTGGGATGCAAAGAGAAAGGAGAAAATCTAAAATATACTTAACACTATGTCTTCCTCCCAAAAATAATTATGCTTAGTTAATTTTTGAGGATCTTTATAATATCACATATGGTACGTACTTAATTGGAGGCAGCTGAACCGACAAGAAGAGTAATATTCCAAAGTTGCTGGGTATTCTCATATGAAAGCAGTAAATGATATTTTTTTCTCATTTAATAGATAATTCTTATTTCTTTCCATGCCATATTTTTGCATCAAATATATTCTACTTTTATTTTTCCATCTAGCAATGTTCCTGGCATTTTTAAAGCAAAAGGCTAGCTGATTTCTTTTGCAGTGTGCCATGTTCTGTAGTATGCCCAGCAGCTGATGCTGTACAGTGTTCACTTGCCTGCTACTTGAAAAATGACACAATTGTGAAAAATTGCAGCCTCCTTTTACTAGGCTGCTTGATTACAGGTGTATCACTCATCATACATCATTGAGATACGGAAAGCAGAGAATTAGACTAATAATTTGAGTGAGAAGTTGCCTTACCTCTAAAGAGGAAAAGCCAGTTTCTCTGTCTGTATGCTACTTAATCTTAGCTTCTTATTTCTGAAATGCACAAACTTTTGTTCGACAAATTCTCTCTGATTTATTTTCTTCCTCTCTTTCCTCTATCATTAAAAGTGCAATGTGCAGCCAAAATTAAACTTCAGGGCTCAGAAATTAGATGTCTCTCTCAATATGCCATCTTTTTCAAGTCCCAGCTTTTCACACTGCACCATTACAACTGTATGCTTGACAGCTCTTTCATTTTCGTTCCATTTTACTGGATGTCTTCTTAAAAGAAAAATAATTATTTTATGTCAAATATAATTGGAAAGGCAAAGGTCTCCAACAACACCCTCCACTCTCCTAAGTATGGAATAAGTTATTTATAGATATGCCTTTAATTACTTTTCCCAGATAAAATCTTATTCTTTAATTCTCAAATGACTGAAGACAAAGTATTCCATGAATCCTTTCCCTGTGACTTTTATCTGACTAAACAGTCAGATGGCAAGATATTTACTGCACTTCAGTGGGCATACATGCAGGTCGTTGCAAATAGCACCAGCCAGCATTATTTTAACCTCATGGTTTAGAAATTGCCTCTAAGTTCCCTAAGATGAGCTAATTTTGAGGCATCAACTTTCTGAAGGACTTCTCATGCTTCCTATAGTGACAGCAGTAACTGGGAAATAGAAGTTGCTTAAAATAGTTTAAAATAATTAAATGATCGTTTAACTTATATTAAGGTCAGTCTCAATTCAGTCACTGCAGATTTTATATGTCAACACCTCTCCTCCTGTATGAAGTGACAAACAGATGAACATAACTGGAATAGAAATACAGATAGACTTCAGATATGTTGATCTGTGGATCCAACATGTTATGTTCCCTCTGCAGCACCAGTCTGACATACAGCAACTCTGATCTGTTTCATTTTTGCTTTATACTTTTTACTTACTTGTAGCCCTAAAACCAGTCTACTGAAAAATTCCTTTTTCTGGACAAACTTACAGATAGAAAAAAAAAAAAAAAAAAAAAAAATATATATTAAAAAAAAAAAAAAAAAAAAAAAAAAAAAAAAAAAAAAAGTTGAATTCTGAAATATTTTGGCCCAGAATCAAAATATTTTTGTTTCGAAAAGTTAGATCTGAGACACTGCACACCTGCTAGAGACATTCCCTCCCCCAGGATGGCCAGTCTCCCTCCTTGCATCACACACTTGCAATGCAGAGGGGTCCTCCTTTCTCACGGGATTAAGTGATGTGTTGTGACAACTCATACCCATAGGACATAATGAAAGCTAGATTTAGGTTGAAGGAAAACTTATTGCAGAGAGTAGGTGGGGGTTTTTTTGTTTGTTTTAGCTGTTTGTTTGTTTTCCCGAGTATTTTTTCTCCCTAAAAATATATATACGTATAAAAATCAACAGGTGTGTGTTTTGTTGTTGTTTGTTTGTTTTATTTTCTCTTTTTTCCCTGACAAAAAAATACATTGTGAAAAAAAGTTTCATTGCAAGACTTTCCTTATTGTCACCTGCTCCCTCTCCGCCAAGTCCTGATTAAATTGGTACATTCAAAGTAGTACTCTTCATATTATCAGGTATCTTCTATGAGCCATTTTTATTCCTTTCATCTCCTTTCTACTTTTCCTCAGGAGCAGAGATTGTTGAACTGCTATTAAGCATTATTTCTGTCTGGAAAATAGGAAGAAAGGTTGATTTTCTTTCCAGCTGGGCAAATCTTTTACTTTGCGGAACCTCCCAAGCTACTCTAATCAATTAGAGAATACATTTATATTTTGTTTTGATCAACTAATTTTGATTCTTCCAGTTTGTTGATTAAGCTCTGATTAAGTATTTGCCTGTGGCAACGTCCAGCCTACACGTGGTGTCATACTGTGAAGAATTCATTCAAAATAACTTACATTTCTAACTTTACATGACACTGATTTTGAAAACAATAGTGTAAAGGACAAGAGTGACCAATGACTAGCAAACAAATCCTATTTACAAGCAAACGCTTATTTTACATGCATTGTGATTATTTCTAAAAAGTATAAAGCCAAAGCTACAAGTATTTCTGTGTGGCAGATCTGATGCTCCAGCTAAGGGATTAATGAATGGGGAAATAAGCAACCATTTTACAAACTAACAGGTAAAAGTTCCACATAAAATCTCCACAGGGCACTGTACTTTATCTGTGCTACAGACTAAAATGGATTTCTTCAAACAACAGCACTGTTAAGAAAGTGCTCGCTTAACTAGCACTTCAGCTAGCTATATTTTCATTAAAGAACATTGATTAAATAAGTTTATATCTATAAAGAGGATATATTTTAAAGGAAGACAAATTAGTCTGGACAACACAAGGACTGAGCTATGTATTACGCCTTGCCCTATAGCATGAATGAAACATAAAGCACTTTAGTTCTCTACCTTAATCCCATCTTCCTTTAATCACACCTCTGCTTTATGTCCTTCTTTTTGCTTAGAGTCTCTGCGTTTCTTTTTCCTCACCAGCAAAGGAATAGCTAGGATGGGAGCAGGAGAGATGTCTGATGGACAGACTGAGTAGCTCGGGACACGGCAGGGCCCTGGCTGGCACCCTGCTGCCTGTGATACGTAGCAGACCAGCAGGACCAGAGCCAGGGATATCACAGCAAGTGTTCCTCATGGCTCCTTCCAGAGCTAGAAATGAATGCTCAAATTCTGCGAGATGGTAAAGGCAAGAAAACTGACACCAGAGTGCAGAACTGGGGTGAATGGATCTGGTCTTTTAGCCAAGTGGAATAGATACTGGAGCTCAATGAGGGCAGGGGATTGTATGGAATATGTTCACACACATACGTACAGGGCTGAGATCTTGAAAGGACTTCTTGATAGTGTCAAAAGGACTGGGCAAAGAGATGGTGGTTGTACAGGAGAGTAACGTGCTGCTGCCAGGCTGCTATGTCACAGATGTACTGAATTTCTACACAAGAAGGAAAAAAGGTAGAGGAGGGGGATCTTGGGAAATGCAAATGTGCCACAGACTTAGAGGAGTGCTATTCTCAAATAGCAGGGATACCAGCAAAGAAACCTGGAAATGCCTCGGGAAGAAGAGTTGGTGATTGTCAAAATCATCAGACCGCAATAAGTTTTTGGTACACTCTTTCACCACAAGGATATATACACAAGCACACCACAACAGACTTTCCTTCCTGCCTCTTCTACAGTTTTCAGTTTTTCCATTTCTTCAACTAGAGCTGTCAATTCATTTACATTCAAATACAGGTCATACTTACAGCTGGACAGATTATCATCATGCTGCTGGGTAGAAGCAGTTTTGCCTTTTGTCTTTCCTTACACACTTTCTAGCAGCTAAGAAAAATAACCTAACAACTAAAAATACCAGCAGTCTTCATGTAACAGTCATGATTACAAGAAACCATTCTAGACCTTATCTAACTAATGGGCATTTTTATTATTTTTTAAAATGAGAAATAAAGCTCTACTTAAAAATACTTGTTGGGTGGATGACATATGCTGTGAATCTTTCTGTTGAAAACATTCATCAGAATAAATATAACTCATGGCGAAAAACATGACAGTATTCTATAGATATGGAAAAAAAATTAAGTGTGGTAACCGAAGAACAGTCATGACACCATGAGAAATTATTCCTACTACAGATATAAACGTCAACCATACTTTCCCAGAGACTGTTGTTCCCTAAGCTTTCCTCATAATGTGATTTTGTTTTGTTTAAGCAAAGAGTCACTTCCCATGATACTCATGCTAACCAAGTAAATGGGGCAAACTGTTGGTGCTTCTGGAACTACAGTGGAAACTGTAGATCATATTCACAAATAATTTTTACCAATGCTGAGCACTCTAGGATCCATGGTTTAAGTCACAATGTGCTAATTAGATACAGACAGGATCTGACTTTCAACTTTAGCAGATCACCACAGCTTCCTCAATGCCAGAACAGGTTTGGATCCCCAGAGTTAACAGAGGGCAGTGTAATGTGTATCTAGTTCTATTTTATGCAACACAGGACAGAATGAACCACATAACTGGAATAAGCACTGGGTTCCACACAGTTGTCCCTCTTTGTGCTAGAACTGAAAGAAATGATACCTCTGATTAAAGGAAAAAGAGGATCATATAATGAATTATTTCTCAATTTATAGGGCCATGCCTTTCTCTGAAACTATACAATCCATCCAATCTTTGTATCAGGAAATTTTCACTCATTTCCATTCTTTCACACTTGAAGGTAACTCCCCACACTGCAATGCTGGCTTACTCCTCAGTCATCAGGCCCTCATCATTACAGCAAATTGAATCCCTGACCAAAAGGAATGTCCACTAAATGAAGCACAGACAGAGAAAGCTACAGAACAGCTGATGTTAAGGGAAGACAGGTGTTCTTATGGAGGGTACAGGGCAAGAAACTTATTGGTTTTTGAGGTAAAATAGGTCTTTGAACATCTCTGATCAGCTGCACCTTTCCATTATACAATAGTAATATTAAAAACCAGCAATGTAAACAAAAATCACCTGAGGTCATAGAAGTACTCTTACATACCAGATGTATGTGTATCTCCTCTATAGAATAGCAGATTCTTAAGCACCATCTCTTCGATGTCATGTTTTCCCCATAATCCATCATTTGTGAAGAAATTTAAGCCCAACAGATACAGTGTTTGCCCTTGCAACAGCACCTCTGGATTTACCTCCTTCTCACTCTCTCTCTCTCTCTGCTGTGCTTAACATTCTGAGTTGCTTCACAATTAACAACTACTGCAGGTGATTTGTTGGAAAGCAGAAAAACGTGAAGAAGTATTAGCTTTACAAATAGTAAGAAAAAACGAGAAATAGCAATAGATTGTGGTTTTGTCATCTTAATGGAAAGTGAAAAAAATTCTTGTCCCAAGGTTTTCTGTTTCTTTTTTCCTAAAATATCTCACACAGATGGGCAAAATATTTACATTTGTCCCTGCAAATAGTTTGCTAAAAGAAACCCATCATTCTTTTCCAGTTCTACAGTCTGGAGAAGAGGTCCGGTCTACTAAACAAGAGATCTTGCATGAAATACCACTGATAGTGTATTGACCCAGGCAAGCTTTAACAAATCCATCTATATTACATGCAAGCAAAATTCCTATCTACTCACACAGTGAGCAAAAGAACTACATGTATGTGCCTCAAGATGATGCCTCCCTGCTATTGTGACATTAAGATGCATTATTCATTGCATGCTCTTAGATGCCACCATGAAAAGTTCAGCCATGCCTGTCTAATGGATCTCTACATACATATGCTTCTTTCTGGTGTTAACACCGCAGATACTATAAGCATTCCCTGTGTCTGACGGTTCTTTCATCCCTCATATCCAAGTTCTTCAATCCCTAGTATAGGTCTTCAAGCATCTTGCCTGCAGCTAGATTATTTAAAAGGAGAAAAGTATTTTTTCCAGGGCATCTGAGTTTTGACTGCCACCCATCCCCACTTATGAACCATGACTACTAAATAGCTAATTCAGGACAGAATGAATGAAAGGGAAGAGAACCAAGAGCTGTAAATCACACAAGGCAATCAAATGAACTTCCCATTCAGAACTGTTACTTAACTGCAAACTGCTATTTAGTAAACCAAGAGAGGCTGGATTGCATTTTCTAGCACTGCTCGGACTGCCCAGTCTTTTATGGTAAAAAAAAAAACTAGTTTTCAGGAAACTGTGCCTTCTGCAACTAAACCATTTTGCTCTAAAGGCTGTCTAGGGACTATTACACAAGCTCAGGTAACAATGAGAGATATCAGTCTACTGTTGTTAAAATGTTTCACTTCAAAGATGTTTTTAGACAGAATGTCAATATCTGTCATAATCAACTTCAAACTCATGCTGAGTAGCCTTCTTGTCTTAGCTAGTCCTCCTAAGGACTAGGTTAGACAGTTCTCACATTTAAATGTATCAACCCTTCAAATTTTAAGCGGTAGCTACTATATGAGAGAGTAGAGACACTAAGCAAGTTCTGTGGATGTATTCACACACACCACTGAAGGCACTTGGTGCTTCCTTAGCTGTTAGTTTGAAGCTGTGTATTTGCAAAACAACACCACCTAAAACATCAGTCCAATTATATGTTCATGAACAACATTCAGTCCAAACAAGATACAGTACACGGAATAATCAATTCTATTCTACTAGTCTTGATGCTGACAAATTTTGTGTTTCCATCAAAATGTTTTCTTATATTCTGCTATATCCTGTATTTTGTTTCACATCATATATATTTTACAGGCCAAGAATTCTAGTGGAACTACTTAATCTCGCTGCAAAAGAGCTTGATCTCTAAGTATCTTCTCAATTATAAATATTTTGCCTATAAAAAGACATTAGGAATTGAACAGGCTAGAGCTAGGATTTTTTTTGCACGTCTTTACAAGTTCAATAATAGAAGTTCGCGGAGTCCTATGGAAGTATATTTTCTTTTATCCTGAGGCCATTTCAATAGTGAACATCCAATAGAATAATCAGAGATGTCTTCACTTCAGAAAGATAGAGCTTTGAATAGAACACTGGATACCTTTATGCATACTGGCATGACAGTTTTAGTAACGGGAAGACGTCTAGCTGACCTCAAATTATACTGTGCAGGCCATCCTCTTTTTACAGTGAATTCAGGGGAAGGTACCATAAAACGCGCCCACAGGCCTAAATATCTGTGATGTGGATTTTGACAGAGATGCTGTCCATGGTCATGAAAGTGAAAGTTCCATAAAATCTGAAGGAAGTAGAGTGTAAATGGAATCTAAATGCGCTCCAGAACAGTAAAAACAAAAGCAATTCTCAAAAACAAGTTTTCAATCCCTTCCGATAGTTCGTACTTGCATTTTACTATATAGTTTTGCTGATTAAGCGCTCTTAAAATAAGCCAGTTGAACAGAGCAGGTTCCTATCTTCTAAAGATGAAAGAGAATATAAACTGAAGATGACTAACCATCAGTTACTCATCTTTGCTGTAATTATGTTATTTGGCCAGTGGCTTTTATTGAGGTAGGTTAGAATTTATTGCTTATCTGAGATAACGACTTTTTTTACGTGAACTTTCCGAGACTGCATAAGCCATCACAAAGGCATTAGTAAATTAATACATCCATATACAGATCATTACGGTTTCCCAGGCGTCCATTTAAAAATATAAAGATATTGAAAACAAGGCAATTAATGGAATTGTTTATATGAAACACATGCTTTTAAACTCAGTATAGTATAGTATACTGGTACCAGCTTGAATGGTTTGGAAAGAAGCTTGTCCACAATTCCATCACTAAAGTATTTTAAAAGTTGCAAAGAAGAAAGAAGCAAATAAATTAAAGAAGAAAAGGACTGATTCTGTTACTGTGACACAGAAACATGGCAGTATTATTAATAAAAGATTATAATTCCAAGCATTACATGAGGAGAGCAAAATTTGACGCCCAATCAGTGGAGAAAACAGAAAATACCTTAGTTAACCAGCACACCTTGCACAATTTCACTAGAACTGTACTTACCACTTTAGAAGAAGTCGCTGCTATGCAGACAGCAGATGCCAAGTCTACTAGTTGAAAGACCATCGATGGTAAAAGAGTTAACTGAAGAACTGACAAAGTACTTCCACAGAAAAGTCTGATAAGGTGCACGACAGGACCCTGCAAAAGTCATAGAAGTCTCATCACTAAATCATCCTATACCCCTCTGAAATGTGCAAACAACTCTCAAAAGTAAAACCTAGTTCTTTTGTAAGTAAAAATAGAAAGGCAAACTTTTAGAATTAAGAACAAGAAATATAAGAGCACTTTTAAATGAAGATTTTACCGTAGTTTTGGTGGATAAGTCCTCTTAGGTTTGGCTTAAATCCAACTTGGTCACTTCCTGGGTTTTTGTAGACTGCACAGTCATCTCTATGTGCCAGAAAAAGTCTCTGCCTCCTTGCACTGCCTGGTTGTCTGTCCATGTTCCTTCTCAGTATTCTCCACTGTGCCACAGATGCTCCAGTTGCTGGACTCCCCTGCCTGTCTGCCCTTGTGCTCTTGAAGCTGCTCTCCCCATGGCATGTTCAATAGCTCCAAGGTAAGAAGAGTCTTCCTTCCTCTATAAGGAGTCTCCCTTCTCAGAGTAATTTCCTTTCTGAAGAAAATAACATATAAATAAAAAACATATTGAGTGCCATGATATGAAAGAAACTGTTAGATATAAATAAATTTTTCACTATCTTTTCCCACACTTCCTTTTATCTCAAATGTTCTTTTAAAGTTTCTAAATAATTTAGTTCATTTGTGACTTTTAAATTTTAATTAATCAGATCAATAAAACTAATTAAAAATATATCAGTCATCATACAAACGAAGTACAGATACTGAAGAGCCTACCATTTTTTGTAGGCTGGTACTTTACTCCTTGCTAATGGCGGACTCACATAGAAATGTGTGATGGGAAGGAAACTTAGCCACATAGCTAATCACCAGTACTCAAACTCTTCTTATATTGGCCACACTCCTCAATGTAAAGTGCCGTGATCCTGTGTCTTCCTGAAGAGATTAAACTGCAAAGACGAATCACTAATATAGATAAAAGTATACAATAGCAGTTACGGTCCTGCTTCCCTACACAATTCTTAGCTTTCCCAGAGACCTGATTTGGCACCTTTATATCTTAATTAAAAAATCATCTGGGGGAAAAAAAAAGCTATTACCCATAACCAGTCTTATAATGGTTAATAACATTGAAATTTGTTTTGATTAACCACCAGCGGAATTGTTGCAGAATTGTATCAAGATTATGTTGGTAGAAAATACAGATTTCATTTAGCAACTGTGATTGAGTGCTGACAAAGTTTTGGGAAGAAATGCTTTTCTTAAAAAAGTTCTTAGTCAGATGTCCTCTAGAAAACAAGCTTATTCATTCACTTGTCTGTCACCTCTGCCTGGTCACTGCTGTTTCTGTAGGTTTTGTAAAGACCCATAAATAAACAGACAGGAGATTGAAAGCAGTGCCCTGCTGAGGGCAAGGCAGGCATGCTTTGGTCATCACAACTTATTTGGCAGATGATCGCTTACCAATTAACACAAGCATACATTAGAACTATCTTCGGAAATGCTTTCTCTCTAGTGACAGAGTTGTTTGAAGTATTACGGTGAGAGAGAAGGCTTAGGAAGCAGAGAGAGCGAAGTCTGAAAGGAAATGGGCTTTACAAGATTGTTTTTGCTGTGTAACAACAGTATACACTGATTGCTATTACTGAATAAGGCTGTTAATCTCACACTGTTAACAATGTTTTCCATGTTTACAAAACCTGTCTTTGAGGCAGTAGCATCACAACACAGCTGTTCTCAGGACACAGGGAAGGCACAGCTCCTGGGAGGAGGTACTATATTATTGGAGCAACTGGTAGAGTTGGAAAGAATAGTGCATTTTCCCTGTACCTTCACAGAATCACAGAATGTTAGGGATTGGAAGGGACCTCAGAAGATCATCTAGTCCATTCCCCCTCCTGGAGCAGGAACACATAATAAGGCTACACAGGAAGGCATCCAGGTGAGTTTTGAATGTCTCTAGAGAAGGAGACTCCACAACCTCCCTGGGCAGCCTGTTCCAGTGTTCTGTCACCCTCACTGAGAAGAAGTTTCTTCTCAAATTTAAGTGGAACCTCTTGTGTTCCAGCTTGAACCCATTACCCCTTGTCTTTACTGTTGGTTGTCACTGAGAAGAGCCTGGCTCCATCCTCGTGACACTCACCCTTTATATATTCATAAACATTAATGAGGTCACCCCTCAGTCTCCTCTTCTCCAAACTAGAGACCCAGCCCCCTCAGCCTTTCCTCATAAGGGAGATG
>VWYH01000908.1:323557-350448 GCA_013399365.1 Pampusana beccarii
TCCCTAACCCAGTCCTCATCAACTAAGGCAAACTGCTCCACTGTCCTGACTTCCTCTGGGGTCTCAGCGGAACAGGGCTCCTCAGGACAGCCTCCGGCAGAGTAGACAGAGACAAAGAAGGCATTCAGTAACTCTGCCTTCTCTGTATCTTCTGTCACCAGGGCACCCACCCCATTCATTAGTGGGCTACATTGCCTCTGGTGTCAGTTTTATCTGCCATGTATTTGAAAAAGCTCTTTCTGTTGTCCTTGACCCTTCTTGCCAGGTTTAACTCTAAGGAGACCTTAGCTTTCCTAGTTGCCTCCCTACATCCTCTGACAACAGCCTTACATTCTTCCCAAATACCTTATACCCAAGTACCTTATTCCTTCCCAGGTGGACAAAGGTCCTTAAACCCTTATATCTCCTTTCTCATTCTTTTCTTTCTTTCTTATTTCCAGTTTTTAGGGTGAGATTTTAATGCACTTTTCCCTCCTCTCCCTAAAAACAAGGCTCCTGATCCGAAGCCTCGAAAATATTGTCTTAGAGCCACCTAACAGTTAAATAAGTTACCAGATTTAGAATGCAATTACTTTTATGAATTACTTTTAGAGCACCTATAAGACTTTTGTGATTACGTCCCTTCCAGCCTTAACTATTTTATGATTCTATGGTTGTAACTTATAATCTTCACAGATCAAGAATCAAGACATTCTGTCCGCTGAGAAAAGAATGAATGCTAACAGATCTAAACAATCCATTGGGTTTGCCATTTCTGTTTAGGGCTGTGAACACTATTGTTGAGGGAAGTAATCAGAACTGGAAGAAGCAGAAACCTAGCAATCAGAAAAGAGAAGAGGTCAGTTAACCATCTTGCTTTTATATTCAGTCCTTACTATCTTCCAGTTTTTCTCTCCTTTTGAAAACAAAACATCTCGGAGAAATTCATTTTTATAGGGGTGGTTAGCAGAAATGATGGCTCAATTGAATTAAGCTGAGAAATCATGCACTGAGTTTCAATGCAAACAAACTCACCCCTTTACTGATGCAAACTTATTTGGGGATCACTAAATATGTTACAATTAGAATCAGAGTATTTCAGACCATGGCCATCTTGTTCCCTGCTGTTGGTGCAGTCCTTTGAGCAAATTGTTGAGTGACTGCTGTTCACAGCAAACACTGAAAAACAACTTCTCAGCTTTGGTATGTGCTCAGGAAGCTCATAACCTCTAGCACAGGGCAAGCAATGAGAATTGGTTATGCATCAGGGGTTTTGATGAAGGAAAATGCAGTGCCTCTTCTCTTTTCTGGAATTAACTGAAAAAAACAGAGCTTTTGCACTGTTGTTTGTTTTTCTCTTAGAGCAGTCATTAAAACTGATTGCTCTGGTTGATTTACAGGAACTCAGATTAAAACAATAAAGAACTAAAATGCTTACTGAGAGGATAATGCAATTTGCTTTGCTAGTTATATCATTGCAGGTGGGCACAGCTCTAAGTCAGAACATTCTCACAGAAAATATCCTCAAAGCATCATGTTAACAGACAATAGAAAACAGTCAGAACAGTTTTCACAGACAGGATAATTCCTGGAGGCGGAATATTTGTTGGTGAAATGAACTAAATTAACTTTTTAAATTAACATTGTGTGACTTATGCAGATTCTACAGACTAACTTCACCTCCAGTTAAAACTTGTTTGCTACTTACAGGGTGAACAAACTAGATTAACCCACTACCCCATCAGGTAATTTTGTTACTCAAATGCCATCAAATATGAAAAAAAGAAACAGTATGATCTCAGATAAGAATTTCTATCCCATCCCTCAACTGAATTCAAATCTGCATACTTCCAAACCTTTTCAAACTGACAATATTGTAAATCAAACCCATGCACATCTCTCCAACAAATACTCTAAAAAAACCCTTGTCACTTTAAAGCCAATGATTTAGCAATCAGCATGTATCCACTGCAAGTGCCTGACGGTAAGGTGGCAGAGAACACTTGACCTGCTTGACTAGCACTGTGTAGTGTGTGAGAAAGTTTTTTATTATAGCTGTATTTTCAACACCTGACTATTCCTTTAACATACTCCTCAACAAATATGACTCAGTGCTTTCAAGCATAGTGGTCCCATCTTGCCCTTTGAGATTTGCTACCTGGTGGAAATGCAGAGGGTGGTCATTTGTAGGTCTCCTTTCCTTAATACCTTGCATCAACCACTTTCCCAAGGTGCGTTACATAGGAAGTATTGCTGTGTACATTTTGATATCTTGGGTTCAGTTTCTCTGGAGTCCAGTCCTGGTTACTGCTGTGCAAATATTCTTTACCTCTAGCACATGACTGCATATGGCTGACAGGGTGCCCACCGTTATTGCCATGATATGGGAGCTAGATTTGGATAAGTAAATCACCCTGTCTTAAACTGGAATATCAATGTCACCCTGCTGTGGATACTTGGTGTAGTCTTTCCCCTTTCTTTACTGTTAAATCCTAGAAAAGGGTAAGACAGACTCTAATGGATCATTTGGTGCATCCACCTGTTCCAAATCAACTACAGCATTTCTGACAGATGGTTCTGTAACCACTCTTTCAAAACCTCCAGTGAGTAAGTTTCCCCAGCCTCTATATGCAATCTATTCTAGTTCTTAATGATCTTTGTCATTGGAGCATTCTTCCTACAAAGTTCCTCCTAAACCAGCTTTTGTTCCAGGTTAAGCATATTACTTTTTATCTCACAACTTGAACAGAAGAACAGTTTGTTCCCCTTCCTTTTTGCAGAAACTTTTGAAATATTTAAAGCCTGCTGCCTGTCTCAACTGTCTTTTCTTTGGGCTAAAATCCAGTTCCTTCCATTTTATCTCACAGGCCAGTAGAGTTTCAGACAAAGTGGATAAGAGGACAAGACAGAGCATACAAGGTCACATTCTCTACCAAGACCTAGAATTGCAGTCTGAGGAAGTTAAAGCAGAGTTAAAGGAGAATTAAGACACTTTCCAAAATAATTTGAATTATACTCAAAGCTGGAAGCTTCCTCTACTTTGGCACTTTCAGAAGTCTTATAAAACAAACAAACCAGCCACCCTTCAGAAAAGTAGCAAAGATAAAGTTTAGAAAGGCTACAGGTAGCTAAGGCTACATCTGAAATAAACTGTGAAAGAGTACTAGGAAAAGTTTTTTCTCCCTTCTTCTAATCAACCCCAATGATTTATATTTACATAGTAGCAAACCTTTCTCTTTGGAGAGTGTCGTCTTATAACACGGAAGATATTTCCCAAGTTGCTGGGGCTGCTGGGCTGGCAATCTCAGCAATCAGTGGGTCCAGCTGAGGTATTTCACAGTGCATGGTAGAGTGTTAACACTTTCTCTGCCATCTGCTGAGTAGATGCTCCGGGTATCTTCTATCAGCACACTTTGTGCTTTTAAAGTCATCTTTGGTATTCTTGATTGCTTTAAAACTCATCTTAGGCATTCCTGATTGAGAAAGTAGCATAACAATACTAAGTATTTGCAAATAAACACATTAATACAGAAGATCAGTTTTTCAGAATAGGAGAAACCTTTTTCATCCATTTTAATACTAAAGCTAGACTTTTGCTCATTTACTTAGGCCAAGTTAGAATTTTTACTGACAAAGTCATACTTCCTACAGTGTCTGTCTCTCAAAAAGGAAAGGGCAAACAGAAGCAGAGCCATACCTCTGACATCAAAGTTACACAGAGGCAGTTTGTTTAGCAATATGGTGCATCAGCATGAATTTGGACTGCATTCTTGCTCACAGAGTATAATATATAAGGCCCACCACCAATGGAGAACCTAATTTCCCAATAAGTTAAGAAAGCCATCTTAAAATTCAGTCTGCAATTGGATGTACATGGGCAAGCCCCTTATGTTTCTTTGCTAAGGGTCATAAGGAAGGAGATCATTATCAAAATCATCTACAGCAAAAAAGCATAGCTTCACAACATCTGGTAGAGCCTAGAAATATTTGTTTGTATTTACAGATAAATCAAGTTAGAAAATACATAGGTATTTGGATAGGTATTGAATTAAATAAAATGCACCCTATTTCCCCCTCTATAAATTGACAATAGGATAATTCCTGTAGATTTTTAATAAATTTACTCTAATAGGTAAAATTAGAATATATTTTAATGGATGTAAACCACTGAATATGTAGGAGAGCAGCTAAGTCTCATGAGAGCCTTTCTGATAAATGGGCTTGCTTTAATTATAGAGATGAGAAGTCAGCAAATAGTATTTCATATCTAGCCTTTGCAAAAACATGCAGTGCACCATCCTAAGTACTAGTATTACAGTATTGAAGGAAACATATTCATTTTTCCAGCCCAAGTCTGCTTACTCTGACTTTTAAATATATGACTGAAAAACTACTGATACATGATAGCTGGTGGAACTATTATAGGAAAGAGTAAGAGAATTGAGCTTTTAAACCACAGGTCTCCAAGTGATGCACTGGATCTCTATTGCAGCTATGCAGCTGGGGTACACCAGATCTCTGCTCCAGCTAGGGAGAGGACTCTGAGGCAGAGAGTAAACAAACATTTTACCTAAGGGCACCCAGAAGCAGGCACAGAGCCATAATGCCTGAGTTTCAAGCCTGTGCTCCTTTGGCTACTAATATCAGTAACATTTACATCAATGCGGTCTGCTGTTGTGCGAGGTTACACTCACTCTAGTTTCAGTACAGGCAATTCATATGATCTAGAGAGAGCAAGCAGATTAATGTATGTCATCAGTATAGATAACAGAGAGAGCAAATAAACTAACTGTAAAATAAGTTGGAAGCAAAACCTTACATTCCACATTAGTCTTAAGTGTCTAACCTTATAGCCAGTGTTTAATTCAGTGTTAGGGAGTTTAAGGTACATTACTTTTAAGTCACAGATGTCTGTCACAGTGAATCCTTGATCGCCTCTTGATGGATGACGTTGACAGACAGTTGGCATTTCAGGACAGTCTGTGCAGCAGTCTCAAGCTGTACAAAGGGGAAAACAAGAGGAAAAAATTAAAGTAATTATGACCACCGAAGACACAAAGATCCTTCTGCCCTCATCCATATTCTATGAGCATTCCCCTGCACCTTCCACGTTATTAACCATGTATTTAACAATGGAATGAAAACTACCACAGAAGCCACTCATCTAAGGCAGACTGGAAATGTCAGGTTGAAATCACAGGTTGCAGCGTGGAAATACAAAAGAACTCGTGCCTTTTACAATTTTTTGGTCTGATTTGTGAATGAAGTGCAGGTACCTGTGGGAAACATTAATTCTCTAAATGGCTTTGGATAGCATAATTCTAAATAATTACATAAGCAAGCCCTTTCTCTCTTAAAAATTTGGTAGTTGCATCTACATTATAATTGCTAAGTGATATTTGTGTTCAAAACAACACATTAATCATAAGAGACATGACCTTTAGAAAGATAACGTTCTTGCTCTTTTTTGTTTGTTTGTTTTTACCTTGGTACAAGATACTGCATAAGTTAAGGCAGGTCACACTTAATACAAATGGAAGAAAGGACAGAGTCATTTAAATCATGCCAGCTATAATTTTATGTAAGAAAAAACATAGTTATATGAAATTATTTCTGCAAGGTTCAGCAGAGCATTGCTTGGTGATCTTGTCTTCATTGCTAGATAACACTTTCACACACTGATTTCACATCTAACCAACATCATCTTTCTAATAAATATGACTGATGTCAGAAGGGAGGCAGAAACTCCAGCTGAGGTCAGACTACCTGAGATGGAAAAAAAAATATAAAAAAATACAGCAGTAAAACCAAGAATAACTCCCAGCCCAGGTTCTTTTTTTTCAGTGTTGTTTGAAGTATTTTACCTGCAGAAAAGAGAAGCAACCTAAGCCAGAAAGATCACATCATTCTAATATATCTACAGAAAGTTTGTTCGGTTTTATTCCCTTTGAAAACCCATATTATAGAGGTCATTTCAATGCAAGTCATAATGAAAATCGCTGAAGAAAACATGTACTCTCTTACACTTGTGCACGTGCAAGAGCATATCTATAATTCATTAAAACTTGTGACAGAAAGGAACAGAAAAGGAGAAATCAAAGTTTACGCTTATCAATTATCCAAGCTTTTTGATATGAAGGGGCTTGGATTCATACCCTGAATTTGCAAATTCCATCACCAATAAAATAATTATATGACCTGCCAGAAATGAAATTGCATGTCATGAAATACTGCACGACCCCATAAATAATTACTGTTTCCATTTTCCAAAGTAAATTGATAAAACTCCTATTTGGCTTAGTTCTTTCAATCCAAGAAGCTCTGCCAGACTTGTGATGTTAATTCAGTCTTCTACTGATAGAATTATAAAACCAGAGATTCTCAAACTGAATCCCTTTGCCAGCATGAAGGGCAGGTTAGATTTAGAGTTACAGGAGGTTTAGAGTCAACACGACTGCCTTTTAGAATACAATAAATATTATGAGGATTTATTTTTATTATTATTATTTTTTTTAATCCATTCGAACTAGCCATTCCTCTGTCTAAAATTGTGTGGAATATGGGATGGGACTTCCTACCCATATGTTTCAGCAGTTCCAAGTCAGGTATTCTGTATTTTTGTGGTACCAATTCCAGAGAAAACTCGAGTACAAACCTCAGTGATGAAGTGACTCTGAAAGCAGATCATGTACTTGCTTTTAGAAAGCTATAATTCTACAGCAGATACCCATCAGTGCATCTCAGTTCAGCACCAACGTACCTTAAAGTCAGACATTTCTGAAAATAGACGTGAATTTACTTCATATTAATTAAAAATAAAAGCAAACCTTAGCAGATGAAGATATGAATTTAGGCAGCATTCAGCAAATACTGCTTTAAAATACATGCAGAAATCTCAAGAGACTCTTCTGATCCTTAAGTCTTGAGATCCTGGCAAGACTGCTAATGAAGTCAGCTGAGCAAGATGGGCTGCTTGCTGGAAATATGACAGTTAAAACCAAAACAGTTGTCAATTTTGGTCCAACATTTGTTTCTGGAGAATGACGTATAAATTAGGAATGAAACTGCTCGAAAGTCAAAACTATCCTGCAGGGAATATCATATTCATTCAGATGGAAGAAATGCGTCTTGGCTTATTTCAGTCTTGCTTGCTAGGAAAGTAATTCAAAAATCACCCAGATTAAACTTTCATCAGTTTGAACTGTCTACATTTCTATTAGTACTTTGAATTGTTTTGGGACACAGACTAATGATATGACAACTATAATTTGATTTTGATTTTGTACATTGGCAAATTTTGCAGGTGCTTTCAAAGAAGCTTGATGACAAGTATAACAGGGTATGGAGGATCTGGACACCAAGAGGCTTGCTGTTTGGTCACAATCCACATCTAGGGTGGAATAAGAGACCCAAAGTGGTTAGATAAGAATCCTCAAGTGAAGAAAGATTATGATTGTGAGGCAACAAAGTACAACGTGGGGTGTCTCATGATTATAAAATTGACATATGGCATCATAAAAAGAATATATAAACAACCTTTCCAAAGTCCACAATAAAATCCAAACATATGGTCATTTATAACTGTCCAGACAGGGATTTCCATACACTAGCCAGTCAGGCAGATTCACTCAGTAGCCCCAAAACACCCCATATCCCCACAGGAGAAATAAGAAGTATTAAGGGAATGCATGGTGCAGAGTAGAGACAAGAAGAATTTTATCCTGCTCCTCATATTTTGAATAGTGTCAGTATTAGTGGAGGCTGAGAAGGTTCAGCAGAACGTAATTCACATTCTAAGTAAAGGAGGAACTGTCTTCAGATGTTTCAGACCCTTCTCTACAGCTGGTAGCATAGCCAGCCTGTTGGCTGAAGTCTCCATTAGATTTTCTCTTTCATGAGTTTGCTGGTGGTTCAAATAGAGTCTTCACTACACAGAGATGACTACAGTGCACTGCCTTAGCAACATCATTTTCTGCGAAGTAAAGCTGCTAGGAATTTGCTGTTGAGACAGCATAAAGTCCAAGGAGAAGGAGTGCAAGGAGGACCTAGAAGGAATAGAAACACTTAATCCCTAGTGACACTTTCAATGAGACAGTATTTTATAAGTCAGTCAGGCCCCAAGACAGACCTGGATCTGAACTCCTTGGCCAAAAGCAGCGTAAGCTTTAGATTTTCTAGCTCTTTGTGGGTTAAACTCATGTTAGAAATCTCTGAGGGACACTTTCGTCTTTTTGGAGTAGCTTTCATTAGCTATTAGCTTAGACCATATGCTTCATGTTGGAACGAACCAGATGTAATGTTCAAAGGTAATGTTCAAACACACTAACAAAACTTAGACAAAAAATGTCTGTGAGCTCAATCACAAAACTTCCCCAGCTTGACTAGTAATATTTATAAGACTTCATGAAAGAGATTTACTCTTGTTCCTCATAAGCTTCACTAATAAGTTTCTAACATCTATTTGTCATTTATTAACTACTAAATTACCATTTGCAAATGGTCCCCTAATAGAAATTGTTACCGAAACCTTAATTAACGATTTTATTTCTGGCCTTGTGAGTTCTTTGAATGACTCCACAAAGAAACAACCCATTAAGTGGTTTGTTTCTCAAAATAAATGGAGTGAAATATATTGCATATATTGCTAAAGTAATTGAAGCTGTGTCTCATCTGTTCCTAACAGTACTGCATCAGAGTGCCACATTGTCTCTGGACAGGAAAGTAGGACTTTCTGTCATGGCAGCCTTTATATGAAAAATTATCTAATTTAATCTCTCCTTTAGTTGCTAATTATTCCCTCTGGTCTAACTGTAAGATGAATGTGAGCATGTGCACAGGCTATAAAGTAGACTCTTATTCTTGGTTGGCTTTGAAATCCTTGAAATCACTGTCTTGGATTTACTTCTCCCAAAGGCTTCTTGGTTTTCTCAGTGTCTAGTCACCATGCCAGGAGAATGATGATACAGCTTAGAGGGAGTCAGGAAAATAAATGTCTTCAAAAAAGTACTCCTGATGCAGGGGCGCTCTGTTTGGGTATAACACAGGATGCAGGACATCTCAGGTCCAGCATATAATGCCAGACAATTTTCATCAGTTACTAACACTCCCCTCAGCAAAGCATTGCAGCCAGCCTGCAAATGAAGGCATGAGACTGCATATCTACAAAGAATTGCTTTTAAATAGCTCCTGAGAAGACTCTGGCACCTCTGATCATACTGTTATACGCCCACTTTGCACAATGTGGGGGAAGGTGCTATTTAACATCTTCTGTATTTGTGCATGAAGCACTGTGAGGATCATAGAAAGATTTGCAACCCACTTTTAACAGTTGGCCTCTGCTCAGGAATGGGAACTTCAGCTCATTTGGCTGCTAGGCCCAACTATCAGTCCTTCCCCAGCACAGTGTACCATCAGATTGCCTCTTCCAGTCCAGCTAGAAGGGTTGGCACAGCTGGGTGACTTGGGGCAGTCCGTGTGCTCGGGCTCTTCCAGAAAGGAACCTGAAGACATTGTTTCAGCCTGTGGAATTCAAGTTGTACTATGGCATCTTTGGGAAGACACCTCTTCTAATACACTCAGCCACAAATGGAAAAAAAAATTTAAAAGCACTTTAAGCTTCCATGGTGAGGAAAACACACAAGATTTTACCATAGAAAATTTGTTCAGACCTTTACATGTAAACACGTTCACGTGTGTTTTTGTGAATGCAGTTTTCAATACACTGGACTACTTTCTCAGCCGGGACAGATGAGTATAGTCCCAATCTTTCAGTGCAAAGAGTGTCCATGTAGGTATTTCAGTGGAACAATACCAGTTTACGTCAGCTGAGATTTGTTTCCTGGATTAGACTCAAATGTGTCTCAAAACTCGAAGTGAAATTTATTAAATGTGGCTGAACCTGCCTTCATTTTAAGCTGCAGGTAAATGCTTTCGCATTTCAATGCAAATGCATGATTCAGCTCAGGTTAATTTGAAATGTATGCACACAGACTGAGTATTTCTTTCAAATACTTGAACCAGATATATTTTCAGCTTCAAGTTCCATTGTAAACATTCCACACAGCTGAAATTCAAATCAATTTGCAAATTCAGATAACATCAACCTGTAATTTCAGCAAAGCAAACTCCAGAAATTGTGTCTCGTTCCATCACCTAGTTGTCTGGGTCTTATTTCTTAAACTGTACAAAAAGCCAACCCTCAGATTAGCATTTAATACAACACTCTCAACTATGCTAATTGTGATTAAGACCCTATTCCTCATTCAGAAATAAATCAAAGCACTTGTAGAAAAAACACAGTATGAAAAAAAGTAAAATCAAACATTTATGTTTCATCACTATGCTTTTAGATTCTGCATGAGTGCTTTGTTGAACATGTTTGAAAGGAAATGAGAACTGGTCTGATACATATATCAGGTTAAAGACTACATTTTGTTTTATTAGCCTAAAATATAACGTCTCTTCTTTTTTTGTCTGAATTACTTTTCCAGTTTATGGATTTATGGCATAGAAGTAAGCAAAGGAGCATTTCTATACAGTGCTGCTAAACTTTACAGAGGTGCAAAGATGAAGTCTATCCGTTTCTACTCTGATTCTCTATATATGACAGATTACTGTAACAAATCAGTAAGAATGAGAAACATGAAACAATACAATTTTGCTTTATTAAGATTAGGGATTTTTAACAAACTCTTGAGTCTTAAAGAGCAAGCAGTATCATGCCAGGCAGTTTAAAAGTTCAACCAGCTACTAGACTCAAAGAAGAATGTATCAGGATTGCCGAGAAAAGAACACTGATTTAGACACTCAGAGAAATGAAAAAAAAAAAAAAAGAGGAAAATAGATTAAAAAAATACAAGCATGCACACTTATCAGACAAGATAGTCATGCTATTTGGTCTCCCTATAATAGACTATTTTACACTTGAGACTTGGAATATTTTTATTTTTCTTTCACATGGCAGAAGAAAATGACAAAACACTAAAGTTTCCTGTCTACTGGAAACTGAATGAAGATTTTTATTATTTTTTTTTCATCAATAGGACATTAGCATACACATAAGTATGACAGTCTGGTGAAGTAAGAAGAAAAGACATAGTGCTTTGTTCCAAGAAGTCATCCAGTTAATTATATCAATATGCTGTTATTAATGCACAGCATCAGACACACGTTGAAACGTTCCACACTGAACAGTCAAGTAAGTATTAATGCAAGAAACCGTCATCCAGCAACAGAGGTAAAAATAAACTGCCAATGCAATGTACATGCAACAGTGCAGTGTGTAGAGGCTGATCCCTTAGAAGCCACCAGCTGTTACAGAACGGTGTGGCAAGTCTCTTTGGAAAGGGTTTCTGCGAGGCCACCTTCCCTTGGGAGGCACCATCACCTCAGCACCTGCCGAGGTCTGTAGCTTCTGCTCATTCAACAGCATAGGCTCAGCAATCTAAAAGTCTTCTGTGGCTCTGCGGCAGAGCATGCAGTCACTAAGAGAGTCTACAAGGGACAGGTAGTATAGGTAATAACATATTTCTTTACCAGATTTTGTTAACCATTCATCAGCAAGGGAGTCAGAGCTTTCTTGGGGACATTTCAGGACAGGTGACAAAACTTAAAAGAAATCTGAAACTTCATTACAAACTTTATCAACCTTAATGCTCAGGAAAAGGTGATTTTTTTACCTTTTCTAACAGGATATATGCTTAAACAAAGAAGAAACCCTGGAATCTACTAAAACAAAGCTGACCTCCTCTACCTGTGTGCAGAAACGACGAGTGAACAAACCAGAAATAGCAGATAGTTCAACGAAGGCAAGTGCCAGATTTTGCACCTGGGACACAGCAACCCCGGCTGTACAAACAGGCTGAGGGATGAGATGCCAGAAAGCAGCTCTGTGGAAGAGGGATCTGGGAGTTCTGGTTGACAGCAAGTTGAACATGAGCCAACAGTGTGCTCTGCAGCCAAGAGGGCAACCGTGTCCTGGGGTGCATCAAGCACAGCATTGCCGGCTGGGCAGGGAGGTGATTGCCTCACTCTACTCTGCACTGGTGTGGCCTCACCTGGAGCACTGTGTGCAGTGCTGGGTACCATAGGATAAAAAAAGATATTAAGCTGCTGGAGAGTGTCCAGAAGAGGGCTACAAAATTGGTGAAAGGTTTGGAGAGGAAGCCGTATGAGGAGCTGCTAAAGTCACTTGGTTTGTTCAGCCTGGAGAAGAGGAGACTAAGGGGAGACCTCATTGTGGTCTACAGCTTCCTCACAAGGGGAGGAGGAAGGGTAGGAGCCAAAGTCTTCTCTTTAGTGACCAATGATGGAACCTGAGGGAATGGCAGGAAGGTTACCAGAGAGAAAGCATAATTTTTTAGGTGCACAGAAATTGTGGATGAATATGGCCATCATAGAAACATGTTTGCATGATCAAAAACACCTCTTTGAAAACATTCCTTCAGCTATACAGACCACCAGAATACATTTGAATAATGAACACAGCCAGTATTGCCCTCAGTCTAAATCGCATGCTTGATTAACCCAAAGAGTTCAGAATTTGTCCCATCATTATTTCTTTCTGTCTGTCTTAGTAACTGTCATAAAAAAACCAAACCAAACCAAAACAAAACAAAAACCCCAAATAAACAAAAAAAACCCCAACGCCAAACAGGAATACTGTGGCTATGCCCTCTAAATACTATGACCCTACTGTTTGCTGGCAGAATAATGCAGATCAGATTTCCTTTCAATAATTCAGCCTTAGCTGGCTATCTTGATAGCTGACCACCACAAACACCATTGCAGGGAACCTCAAGGTTGTTTGTGATGGAGCTCTGTCCATTTGAAAGATGGACAAGAAGCCAAGAATGCTGTGCTGCAGCCACATCAAAAGCATTTGTATTTCATAGCTCTTCTGCCTTCTTAGAGGCTTGCTGTGGATTAAAAGAGCGTGAGGAGTATGGTGTGAGCTTCAACAGCAGTTTAGATGTAGCAGCAACACTTTATATGCACCAGGACACCTAACTCATCCTTTTAGTGCTGTTACTAGCTTTCAAAAGTAGCAATTAAACACCCCTGATTACAAACACTGAAAAGCTGTATAAAACCCAGTGTGCTGTGAGAATCAAAGCACCCTTGAGGGGATCAGCAGATTTAAATGGGATTTTAATGTTAATAAGTGCCAACTGACCTTTTCCATTAACTGGCTCATATGTCTCCAGCAGACAATGGAGTATCCATGGTGCACTAGCACTAAGTTAAGTGGACAAACTCATTCTTTAGAAAGAATTAACAGTCTCCATTTAAAAATGCAACTAGTTTCCAGAAAGACAATTTTCAACAATGTTTTTGAGCTATCAGCCCAGATCTAAACAATACCGCTACAAAAAATGTGACACTTATGTGGAATTGAAAAAAAACATGGGATTTGAGGAGAACTAGGCAGAATTACCACCCAACTGAGACTCTAGCCTGCGGCTGAAAGGTTGCTTCCATCAGAAATATTGAGAGCTCTGTTAAGTGGTTCTGGCAGTAATCTGAGACCCTGGAGACTGGAGTTCAGTCTCCTGCTTTGTCGCACATAACCAGTGAAGTCTGATGATGTAACTTTATCCATCTGTGCCTAAACTTCCAACCTGTAAAACAGGAGCATTGTTCCTTACTTCTCAAGATCAAATCAAGATAAATACATTAGGCAATTTATTCCATATGGAGTAGGACCAATAAAGTCTGTGTGTATATTTTTTTTCTCCCATTCCATCACCTGCTACAGGAAATCCAGATTTTTCATGCATCTCCATGACATCTGTGCCAGACAAAACCCAGCATGTGCAATACCTAGTTCAAATTAACAGTTGGCCAGCTAATGCCTCCTTCCTGGCTGGCACACCAGCTGCTCTCAGGCAACATGTACAACAGCTCATTTCTGCCAGCCTGACCCTTAGTAAACAATGATTTATGTTTTTCTACTCAGCTTCCACTTTTGACAAAAAACTGCAACAACATAAATATGTGTACAACTTCAGCCCTGTTCCAACTGTCTCATGATTTCAAAAGTTCCTAGTAAGTGATCATGTACAGTTCACTTAAAAAAACCCAAAAAACAGCTTAATGATGAATAAGAATTGCTTTAGGGGGGTATAATTACATTAACAGAAGACATAAAGTTTTTAATTGTTGTGATTTGTCATCTTACGTAACGGTACGGGGATTTCTGAGGTATGGTCGTCAAACTGATCAAGTTGTCAATTAAATAATAAGTCTGCACTGATTTTACTGTTAAGGTGTGAAAGCACCGCACATTTGAAAACCTAGGCCAGAAATTTTATTCAAATAATGCTACAGTAGCTTACCTCACAGAAGACAAAGAAAACAAAAAAGTTTAGGAAATAGAAAAGACACAGCAACATGAAGACAGATGTATTGCATTCAACTACCATAGATCAGTCTTACGCAGTTTGAGCCCTTTGCAACAGTTGCATCACTCTACTGGAGCCAAACTACAGATTAACATTTCATCTTACTTATTAACTTGCAGTATATCTGCAATTAGAACAGCCTCTGACATCCTCATGGTCTAACCCATTCTTGCAAAAATGAAGAGCTGGATTTGTATTTTTCAAGCACAGATGTTTGAAATATCAGGCCTAAAAGTAAGTAGTACTAAGGCTCCAAGATGCATATTCAACTCAGCAGTCAACCTTTGAGAAGTCAGATTTAATAAGTTAATATCAGAAAATTTTTAGTTAATCGAAGTACAAGATTCCCACCCTGATATTATTATCCTTTGAACCTAATATAAGCAAAAGATCAACTTAAATATTATCTAAAAATATTGTCACTTAAATCACAGAAGAATTAATCTGCAATCAGCTGAATCTGTAGAGTGGGTAGGTCAGTTACAAACAGATAAGAAAACAGGGATACAAACAGAGAGAGAAAGAGAAGCTGCACTGCCTATGAGCCACGTGCTTTGAAAGGGAGAGCATTACCCGTATCGAGCGTTGGAATGTGCACTGATCACTCAAGCCTGAGCTCACAGTGCGGCAACAAGGTTTCTCAGTCAGGTAGAGCATTTTCCTCATGGACTCAGTCTGATGTGTCCCATTCACTTGCACATTTTGTGATTCTGGTTCTTTTGTGGGAGAGGCCATATAAGGGAGGCCATATCTACAGTCTGCAAGGAATCTAAGGATCTTATGAACTTAAACAATTTTGAAATGCACAAGACCTCCTCTTCTAAGATAACGTAATTCCAACCAGTTTACTTGTGACAATGTGGACCCTGGCACCTAATGTTGAATCTCTAGAAACCTCCTTTACACATCAAGACAGACAGAGGGCATGTGGGTCATACCAAAAGGATTTCTTTTTGAATGTCTTGTGGACATGGGAAACTGCCCCCAAGCACTGGGAAAGGAAGCATTCGGATCCTGCATGAAGACTTGCAGTGGGAATTCAGTTCGAGCATGTATTCTTAAGCAAGCAATAGTTTTCCTAGTATTGCCATTCTGCATCTTTTTCAGTACACTGCAAGACAAAAAAAATATAATCTGAAACTGGTTTTAACTGCATTACATAAAATAAATGCATAATTACTTAATTCATTTGAATACAACTGTCAGCTCTCCTGTTCTTACTCTCTATGAGATCCTGAAAAGCACAAGAAAAGACTGTAATACACTGAAGTTCAGCCTATCTTTGTTATACCACTCTGCCTTTGCACTGCTCTTTCATCCAAAAAACCCTGTATGGATGCTCTTTATTGATTTTTATCTTCCACCCAGTCAAGAATAAAAGACTGAGTGTATATAATGTGATCATCGTCTGACCATTGCTTAGCTGCTTTTAAACAGAATAAAGCTGGACTGCACAATGGTAAAAGAGGAAAATATACAGTGAAATGTCCAGGAGGCTCCAGTAAAAGTCAAAGACCAAACTCATTAATTTCAAGCAGAAAACTTGCTGGATAAGACTGTGGGACTTGGATGTTTGCTATCACGACAGTCTGAAAGAAGAACATGTAGGATTGAAAAAAAACCACAAAAAACCAAAACAACAACAAACCAAACACCACAAACCCGAAAACAAACAACTTGCAAGAAGCAGCTTTCAAGGAGTTCAATTAATAAGTGTGACTCCTCCCTTCTCTGAGGAAACTGCTGGAAAAGACGAAATATTAGTAGTCATCTAAAGTGAATACAGGGATTCACCATTTTCAACATAAAGTCAGGTTTTCAGATGGCCCTAGGCAACTGATTTAAGCGGGATACAAGACCCTATACCATAATCATACAGAAACTACAAATGTCGTGACTGGTAGGACACAATATTTGTTTGCTGGGAATTACCGGCTTTTTCACAGAATCACAGAATGGACGAGGTTGGCAGGGACCTGTGGAAATCATCTAGTCAAACATCTCCCTCTCAAAGCAAAGTCTCCTATAGCAGGTTGCTCAGGACTGTGTCCAGTCAGGTTTCCAGTATCTCCAAGGATGAAGACTCTACTACCTCTCTGGGCAGCCTGTTCTAGTGTTTGATCATCCCTGCACCAGAAAGTTATTTCTTATATTTAAACAGAATTTCCTGTAGTTGAGACCTGCATCCTGAGATCAGAATCATGTCACTCTGAATCTTGTCATTTTAAGTCCTAAAAAGTCTTGTTTTACGGATGTTGCGATTATAGAAGACTATTAAGACACGGGCAAGCTTTGCAACAGAATGAGACAAGACAACTGACATCTGTAGATTGCTATTGTTAGAGCACCAGTTTTTTGAGATATACTTTGCTGCATGTTTTTAGTAGGTTGGCACAGGAACTGCAGAAGATAAGCTGATTTGGTTTGTAGTATGTAGCAGTGTAGGGAGGCATCTTTTATTTCAAGGAACAAAAAGAAATTGCTGGCAGAGGCAAATCAGGTTTGATTATTGTCTGAATTTGTCTAGTACATAACAAAACCATAGAGCCTTCAAACCATATACGACTCTTCTCATGCAGGTCTGTGAAGAGTCATGCAATAGCCAGAAATGGCATGACTTAAACACACTAGAAAACAATTACTTTGTTTTATAAAGATGCTTCACTTTATATTTTAAATCAGTTGTCCTTCATGCTGAAAAATACATCAGGAATCAATTGCTCTTTGAAAAATAGCAATGGATTTCTCAAGGATAAGGAAAGACAAATCATTTACTTTAGTAAGAGACCTTGGATTTGAATGTCAAGTTAGCTGGAAAACAATGTGCTAGAAGAAAATAATTGTGCTGGTCCTGCCAAACAGTTACACAGGTACTTCACCTTATTCATATCAAGTCCAGGGATAAAAACCTCTTTCCTGACCTCACTATACTAGAGTGTTTACAGGCTGCCTCAGCAGCTACAGATTGTCATAACCCAAAATAACACTATGTCTGCACGCTCATAAGAAAGAACGGATTGCTTTTTGTCATCTTTGCATGACATGGAGTCATCATTTAAATAACTTCACCGTGTATTTTCCATATTTTTCCTTCTAGAACACCATAATCACAAATATAGAATGATCCAGTGCCAAGACAAGTCTGTCATCACTAATACGCACTTTCCCATAAAATGACAGGAGATGCACCTGGGTATTTGAAACCCAAGAGCTTAACGACTTTGAAATGGCTTGGGAGGAGGTCAGATACCACCTAACTATTTAAACTTCTGTGTCCTGTTCAGACTCTCTGTTGATCTTGGAAACCTGTGCTATTTCAGCTGTTGTCCAATTTTGAGATATTAAACTCTGAAATGTCTTTTTACGTGCTTGGAAAACACATAGCGCCATGAACTTTACTGAAATGTAAGTCATTTATCATTACCATGTTATCATCAAGAATTTTATCCAGAAGCAATAATTATTTTGCTCTGCTTAACATTCTCCCATTTCTCCTTCTCTTCATTGAGATACTAGATTTTTTTAAGCCATATTACCTCATCCATTCTCCCATGTCCCCCTCCTCCTTTTTTTTCTACATATGCAAGACAGTTGCATTTTAATAACTATCTTAATTTTTATAAGTAATCTCATAACTGTGATCTTTCCCACAGTAGTTTACTGTTCTTAAGCTCCTTCCATTCTGGTTTTCATATCTTACGGATAAAACAATGTCCTGAAAATATGCAGTTTTCCAGATGCTGCCATAGTGAAGCCAAGTTGACATGAATGATTAATTTCTATTCCATAATACATGCCTCAACAGTACTACGCAAAATCTTTCCAGCCATTTGTGCTCCTTTGTTTCAACTGCCCATCCATCCTCCCTTATCTAATAACTCTCCATCTGCACAACAGGTTTACAGGTTTCTCTAGTGTAACTGTTGGTTATTTAGATGATTCATCCTAAAACTGTTTTACTTCATTTTTCTGAGTTGAAAATCACTTTCTTGCATCCTAACCTTTCTATCACCTCTCTAACACTTTTAACCATATCTTTTAAAAATCAACTGGAGCCTTTCTGTAAACTCTACAGGTGTTTGGGCTGGTTTAATTCCATTTGCACCTTTTCCTCATGCAACCAAGTATGATCAATAGCACCAGTCAATTGTATGACCAATAATTATATCTAGTGTGGAACCGTCATGTCGATAAGTCTTCTCTAGCCCAGTAGTCTCCAAACTGGTTTTGATCACACACCGCTATCAGTAAAAACTTTTCAAGTATGCACACCCCCCCTCCCTTTATAAATAATTTACACATACTATTGTATGAGTATATTATTCACATTCTAAAAACAGACACAAAAATAAACATGAAAAGTGAATGGGATAAAGATGAAATAAGCACTATTAAAAATATTTTATTAATGGTACAAAATTATTTCCATCCCACACCCCAATGGACTGTTGTGATCACACCCCACTTTGGAGAAATGTATCCTTGTCCAGGATACATTTCCATATATCTCTTCTGGTAACCGAGAACACCATGCTCAAAACCTCCTCTGTTTAAACAAGAGTAAGAATTTGTGAAAAACTCTGGAAAAAAGACCATCACTAAATCTAGCTTCATTTACCTAGTAATACTGCAGGATTGCTTTTTTTTTTTTTAATCCTTACATTATTTTTCTTATACACAGTTGAAAAGAGCTCTATATATTTCTTCATGTTGATTTGAATGAATTGGGATACCAAACTTGACATTTTTCTTGTTAGTTTCAGCACGTGATAATCTTGATTATTTATAAATTAAGAAACGATGGTTTAGGTGAAGATGAATCATCATTGCTAATAGAAGAAATTAGGTGTTGTGTTCAGGAAATTTCTCTTATAATTGTGTTTCCTTCCAATAAGCGCACAATAATTCAAACTCCAGCATGTCAGACACTTGGTTGTATTCCATTTTTGGTAGCAGATCCCATTTCAGTTAGGGCCTTTTTAAAAAAAATATATTTGTTCTATTTTTTTTTTCTCTCTGACATAGGCTGAGAATACTAAAGAAGGATGATAACAAAACTTCTCTGCAGTAAATATGATCAACACTGTATCTAAAAATATTAAACTGCTGTGGCACTGATTCCAGACTTTCTATCAGCTTAAACATTAACATGCTTGGATTACAGACTGTATTTTTTTTTCAGGGTCAATGCTAATTTTGAATGAAATGCTGTTCATGGCTCACCACTGATACCACACCAGAACTTAGAGCTAAGTCAGTGATGCTTTTTACTTCATCCTTAACACTCCCAATCCACGGTATGCTGTTGGAAACGCACATTATTGCTACCAGACACAGTTGGCATCCAGAAAGATGACAGCTCCCCTCCTCAGTGTATTTACTAAATACCATTATAAATTCATATCTCCTTTTGGTTTAACTGTTAATTTTTGATTGTTACAATTATTGTACAGCTAAATTCACATAGGTCTACCTTCTGTAGGGAAAAAAAGAAAAAAAAACCCAAACCTAGCAACAAACCAAAAAATGTATCCCAGAAACTCCAGCAATAGACAAACACACTCCAAATACTAACATAAAGAAAACCAGAAGTGCTTTAATTAAACCAGTATTAGAAGTATTTTGTGGCATATTTCCTTATAAAGAAAATTCCTGTCAGGCATCCACAACTTTTTTCCTTGCTTTTCAATGCTAAAAAGAAAGGAGGCACAAAATACATTTTGTTCACCTGTTCTTCATGAGATCTTTTTTTTTTTTCTTTCGATAGATCAAAAGACTTACTTGGATTGTCTTTCTCAGTTTGCAAATGCTCTGCTGCACTCCTTATAGCCTTTAGCTCATTTCTGGGTTAGATAAATATTGCACTTGAATCTGTCTAAACATTTTTGTGTGTTTCCTTGTGTATACCTTTTATTGCCTATTGTGCCCATCATACCAAGGAACTCACTCCTGTAGGCTCACTGTAGTATATAAACCCAGAGAAGACCACAAAATTACATTTGGGGCCATTGTCTGTATAGGCAGGTCTACTATCTGGGACAGGAGGCGTTTTCTAAAGAATGGAATAGCAATTCAGCTTCAGGTTTGACTGATATAAATAAACAGGGACAATGATGTCCCCTGTAATGCTAAAGTGTTGCTAAACTCACAAACTTTCAACCCTTTGTTGAGATACTTGCCCGTAGAACCATGTGGCTAAAATTCATTTCCTTTCCAACTTTGACAAGCTGAGCCTATTCTAGTTTGAATATTAATGGAAATATAAAGCTAGCACAGACAGACTCCAAAAATCTCTATAGGTGTTAATGTTCAAGTCAGTACAAGTCCTTTGGCCAGGCAGATTCCAGGCTGAATTTGCAGGTTCTGTAGTATATAAGCAGAGCTGATCTGGTAGTTATTGAGAGACTATAAATACAAGGTGCCTTTTTTAGGTAGTCACTTTTAAGGGCAACTTCACTGTCTAAGTAGTAGAAGAAAACATGGAGGAAAAAAATATCTCACAGTGAAGCTTTGTGTCAGTTTTGACAAATGCTACCTCTTCCGTGCCACTGCCACATTTCAGCCAGACTCCTGCTATGGAAACATAGTATTAACATGTAACAAAAGCTTTATTCCATCAACAGTGACATTACCCCAAATACAGATCAGTGGCCAGCACACCTGAACCCCCAAAGGCACCTTCCTTGACTGGTCTATGGTTAACAGTGATAAGGTACCATGGAAAATTCATACCCTCAGAAAATTTCCATGTTGCACAACAGTATTTTTTTAAGATATATTTTATTATATTTGGACCATTAACTGCATTCTAGAGAGCGGAAGAGAAGTTCTTTCTGTTATACCCTAGTCCAGAACAATTCTGCTTATAATCACATAAAGGTATTTCATTACACTTAGAATCATAGAAGCCTCAAAATCATTGAGTCCAATAGTTAACCTAACACTGAACTTGAATGTGTTTCTCTAGTCAAAATGAATGATATTCTAGAAAGTTGTTTTCTAAGCAAACAAGAGTTACCTGTAGCATAGTTTCTACCTCATATTGGAAAACACATTTCACCTCAAAATTAATTTAAACTCTTAAAAAGAACTGATTCTAAGACTACGTTTTTAAGCCGCAGGCATTCCTTGATCAAGACATCTCAGCAGCAAGTGATAATTTCCCATGTACAGTTGAGAAAGCTCTCTTAGTTTATTTTTCTTTCAGTAAGTGATTTCATAATTATGAGACCACTACATACAATTTAAAATATCTCTCAAACATATTTTACAGATAATTTCTATGCTGGAGAAGATTTGCAAAGATCATGGATGCACAAAATATCAGACCAGTAGGTTATTAAGGGCTGATGTGGAAATCAAGAGCCCTCAGTGATCTTTGGGTCAAGCAACCCGAAAGCCTTTTCCTCATCTACAAGCAAAAACATTTTGGGGCCTTGATCAGATTTACTAGGTAGAGTGCCATAGCAAAACTCAAAAGCACAATTGTTTAACGCCCCCATCCTGCCTTAGGAATCTTGAAACTAGCCACTGTAGTCCTCCTGAGTGTGCGCACAGCTAAAACATTAGGGTGACCTAAGACAGGATACTCACACATAAAACACCTAGACTGGGTGTATGAAACAAAGTTACTTCTTTGCAGAGAAATCAATGGGAATTTTGCCACTGACTTCAGCAGAAGTCGGATTTCATCCAACACAGGTAATTACATGCCTACCAATGTGTAACCTGATAACCGCTTTTGACTTGAGAGAGTTAGGAGGTGGAACAGCTCCACTGGTGTCTGGAATGATGTTAGCTGGCTACTACACTAAGCATATTCAAAGTTGCTTGGTTATGTGCCTTACAAGTGATTCATTTATTGCTAGCTGGAGGCAGGCTTCCTCCATAGTGGTTCTTAAGAACTACTCCAATTGAGAACAAAAGTTATTAAGATTGCTAATAATTTCTAGCCAATTTCTCAGATAAATCTGTGAACAGAATGACACTGTGTGCTTGGGAACACACCTCATGACACATCAGGCTCAGCAATAATGAACACAAATACCAAACTGATAACAGAGAAATAGCATTGGCAAATCTACAAACTGATCTGCCTACATTCATGCATCAGTCACAACTGTGGTATAAATATTCTGAGCATGAATCTGTCACCACAATTTCCAGATGATTTGTTTCTTTTTGATGGGTTGAACCACAATTCTGGCATTGAACAGCCCTGAACCTCAGGATTTTAAAAATTCACATATTTTTTTAGTATGAGACAATAATTTTTCTTGAGCTGCAAATCTATGCTTTGGGGCATTAGCTATATTCTGAATACTTGCCAATCTCTAATTTCCTTTCTTTCTCCCTATGAATGAATATTTAGACTGTCATAAGGCAGCCCTTGGACTGTGGCATGCTGCTCGGTTATCTGTTAGAAAGAGATAGCTACTAACTACAGAGAACAGTGGAGGAAAAGGTTTTCCGTCAGGGACAAATGTAAGCTTCTGCCAGTAAAGAATGTTTGCTTATATGGCTTACAAGGTTAAAAAAACCTTCATTTTTCATAAGTCACCAATTACTTGTATGACAATGAGCAGAAATGGGTGATAGTTCTAAATGTAAATGAAAATTTCACATACAAAAAGCATTTCTGAAATAAGTCCACATTCTGCAAGTGGACTTAGCTTGGACATAACTATCTACTAATTCTCCCTTTTTCTGTTAAAAGCAGTATGCAGAGGTATGAATCCCTGCCTGCATAAGCTACAAAAACTTGGATTGCTTTAATCATTGTACACTGGGGAAAAAAAAAGAAATACATTTGTACTAAAAAAGTGATATAAATCTAAACATTTCATCCTTGCCTGAGCAGTGAGTGGGAGTCATGAGTTTCTGTTAAACAATTTTAGAGGGTATATTCAAACACCAAAACCCAATTATGCTTTTTGGAAACAAATGAAATGTCATCACAGGATAAGAATTGAAAATGAAGAGGTGAAAAAGGAACAGCCTCAAAACTACTAGCAAATCCTCTGGCAGTGAAAATCACTTTCCGCAGATGTGGCCACACATACTTCATTATTCTTTTTGCTTTTAATTCATTGGGCTTTAAGAAGCTTACTCACTGTGCTGGTTTTGGGTGGGATAGAGTTAATTTTCTTCACAGTAGCTATTATGGGGCTATGTTTCGGATTTGTGCTGCAAACAGTGCTGATAACACAGGGATGTTCCAGTTACTGCTGAGCAGAGCTTGCACAGATTCAAGGCCTTTTCTGCTCCTGACCCCACCAGTGAGAGGGCTAGGGGTGCACAGGGGGCTGGGAGGGGACACAGCCGGGACAGCTGACCCCAACTGACCAAAGGGATGTTCCACACCATATGACATCAGACTCTGCTTATAAAGCTGGGGAAAGAAGGAGGAAAGGGAGGACATTCAGAGTGATGGTGTTTGTCTTCCCAAGTACCATTACATGCGATGGAACCCGGCTTTCCTGGAGATGGCTGCCTGCCCATGGGAAGTGGTGAATTAATCCCTCGGTTTGCTTTGCTCGCGTGCACTGCTTTTGCTTTACCTATTAAACTGTCTTTATCTCAACACACACCTTTTTTCACTTTCAGTATTCTGATTCTTTCCCCCAACCCACCGGCAAGAGCGAGCCAGCAGCTGGGTGGTGCTTAGCTGCCAGCTGGGGTCAAACCATGACACTCAACTTGTTTTCCTGGTAGGTAAGCCGATAACTATCCATGTTTTAAAAGTTGTTCCAGCTAGTAAAATCTTTTATTGATTAAATAAGATTTCTTCTTTCATTAAATAACTAAGCTCTTAGATGCAGGTTAAAGGAAGGGGTACAGGTAATGTTGAAATAAGTGATGCTGTAAGCATCAGCTGCAGAAGTTTGAAGGGATGGTCAGTTCTGCTCTTTAGAAACATTGTTTGACTTATTTCCAGACAGCCAAACTCCAGATACCTGCTTGGTATTTAAGCTCCAGACATCATTAGCAGGAAGGAGGTGTGACAATATAAAAACTTTAGGCTTTATTGGAAAGGAAGATTCCAGCCTTTCCACCACAAAGCACAAGACACAGTGAAACTAGATGGGACTGTGCTTTATTTTCAAAGGCTCACAGAACTCTGACACCAAAGAATCTCCACTGTTCTCCAGAACATTAAAAATGCTTATAGCACCTGAGATGGACCATTGTTTCATGTCCATTGTTTGCACAAGAGACTCTGAACTAAAGGAAGATTACAAATAAATTATCCTTCAAATTGAGCTTGGCTTCTCTAGGATAGATTCCAGATACGTTTGAGGAAAACTGCAGTTTGCTGATGATATAAATCATTTGCCAAAATCCTTAACCTCACTAGATCCCTTATTTAAAGTACCAAATGCCTTCTTGTGCCCTCCTGATTTACATTTGAATGTTGTAATTACCCCTAGTTTTTTTAAAAGTGCTTTTTCCTACAGTGGGTATTCGAAAGCTGAGTCCTTAAAAAAAGTATATGGGAGGTGATATATTTGGAAGGATTAAAAGAGGCAGGGGTAGGACTCTTCAATAGATTTGCTCTGTACCTCGTGAACCTCCCAGACAAGGGAAGTCAAGTGCTCTCAGGAGATATGTAGGTACTTAAGCACATCATACCTACATCTTCCATTTAATGAGTATTTACTTCCTTCTAACTGTCACTCTTGGAGGAAGTAACCAAAAAAAAAATTAAAGAAGATAGCATCCCTCATGCGCATGAGGCAATAAAACCATCGTTAGTTGCAGGGGGAAAATCATTATTCAGATCATAGAAGCACTTCATGTACCCCTAAGTCAGCAACTGCTCAGTGTGCAATGATTATTAAAGGATTACTTTTTTACATTGGTTTTTAAAACTACCTGCTTGAAAGAAAACAGGAAAAAGACTGGGCAGCCCCAATTTCTGCTTTGAGTTTGTTATCAGACCATTTCAGTTCTTTGCTTCCATTTCCTTACATTTACAAACAGTTAGTTACCCCAAAAGGCCAGATTTGGAACAATAATAAAGATTAGACAGATTGATACTCACTAAAAATGTGAAGCACCACCTGAATGCTCAGTAGCATCCCTAATATTAGCCACAAATGAGCTGTATACTGCACTTGGTGGCCTTGGTAAGCTGTTAGAAATAGGTATTTACCTTTCTTAAGCAGTTACAGCTTGAATCAGTTTTACCAACTGTTGAGGCAGCAGTCTCTGAATTGAAAAGTTCTGCACATCTCACAATGAGAAACAAAACTAGATCTAGAAGCAGACACAAAAATCTTGTGGTATCCTAATAGGAGGGTGGTCAGAAAAGCTGATTAGGGTAAATGCCCATAAATCTTGATTAACCTGGTTGAATTAGCTCTTCCCTGCAGTCTTGTAAAAATAATTTTATCTGTTTCTCAGAGAGACAGCCTAGGAGGCATATGATATCAGCATTATAAATCTGTGCTGAAGCATTAGACAGAATAATGACAGTAGGATAATTATCATCATAAAATTAGAAATGCAACCTCCCCTCCCTCCTCTCTGTAAGAGAAATAGTTGACTCTGTTATGTTTGTCAAAGATTTTAAACTGTATATCTGACAATGTACCACTTGGTAAGACCACAATGGATGAGCAGATCAAGGTAGCTATGTCTTTAAGGGCAAAAAGATGTTTGAGAAACAGTTGTTGCCATTTTGATACAGATATACTTTTAATTAATTGATGTCACTTGCAAGTAAGAACCAGAAAAGCTTAGGAGGTATTTAGGACGAGATGCATCCCCCAGTGCTAAAGGTGCTGGTTGGTGTCATTACAAGGACACTTTCAATTATCTTTGAAAGGTCATGGTGATCAGGGAAAGCTCCTCAGGATGGGAAGAAATCAAATGTCATTCCTGTCTTCAAGAATGGCAAGGAGAAAGATCTAGCGAATCATAGGATGGTCAACCTCATATCAGTCCCTGGGAAGGAGACAGATCAGATAATCCTGAAAACTACTTCCAAACATATTCATACAAAGAAAGTGATTTGGAATAGTCAGCAAGGATTTTTGAAAGGGTAATCATGATGGTTGATAAGGTGATAGCCTTCTACAATGATTGGCTCAATGGCTGATACTGTCTGTCTGGGCTTAAGCAAGGGTTTCGTCATGCTCTTCCATAAGATTCTCATTGACAATCTGATGATGGACTAGATAAATGGGCAATGGGATGGATTAAAAGTGGCTGAACTGCCGAGCTCAAACAGTTGTGATCAGCGACATGAACTCCAACTGATTGCCAGTCACTATTGTATGCCCCAGGGGGTGACACCAGAGCTAATACTGTTTAACATTCCCATTAATGACTTCGATGATAGGACAGGGTACATCCTCAGAAGTTTTACAGATGATACAAAGCTGGGAGGAGTGGGTGATAGAGCAATGGTTGTGCTGCCATTCAGAGGGACATGGACAAACTGCAGAACCAGGCAAACAGGAATGTCATGTGTAGAAAAAGGAGGTTATCAGGAGCAGTCAGCAT
>VWYH01000909.1:0-11038 GCA_013399365.1 Pampusana beccarii
AAAAAAAAAGAAAAATAAAAAGCCAAGAACGTAAGAAAAACTCCTAATTGGCTGTAAGTCTCTTAGAGGCAGTGCTGACACACACTCACCTTCCACGAGAAACATTGCTGCAGGCAGTACATTACACATGTGGAAGGAGTACTGCATGAAGTCAAAGAAAATCTAAGCTTCTTTTCCTCTGCCATAAATCATAGCGCCCGTTTTTTTTTTTTNCTTTTCTTCTTGCTTTTCAACTGAAATTTGAGGCTATGAAAGATATTAACTTACCTGAGGCGGCAGATGAATGAAACCCATCCCTACCTCCACCACAGATTTAGGAGGCCGAATGCTTTGACGGAAGAAATCAGAGTGTATCCACACCACACAAAGCAACATTGTACAGATGTACTCAGGATGGCACTAGCATTCTGATAAATGGTGTAACTGGATCAGATTAATTAATCCATCTAGAAGCTAAGCATGACGTCCACTTTGCATCGCAGCTAAATCTGGTTTTACGGATTGTGCATTGCTCATCACCTATGGTAAAAAATACAGAAGGATAAGGGGGAAATGAGTCTGGAAGAACAAAAAAATAAAAGGAATAACGGTAGAGCTGAGGATGTGAGTTTTAGGAGGAAAAGGAGAGGGACTGGAAGAGCACAGAGAGCATGGAAATCCTAGGCTTCATTAAACCCCGAATAGGGAAGTCCACTTGACTTTCTGCCATAAAACCAGTGGTGCTGGTGTGCCACACTTTATGGTCAATTCCCTCTTTGGCAATATTACTGTACAGGCCCAGAGCCGTAGCGATGTTGGCAAATTTATAACAACTTATGCAGTGGTGTTTGTGATCTCTTCCTATAGTCTATCTTGCCCAAATATTGAGCACAAACTTACATTTGTTACAGCAGGAGAACAATGATGGAATTGCTTTCCAAAGTCATTTTCATTGGAAAGTAAATAGAAACCATCTTTCTCCATCTTGAGGATTAAAGTTATTCCCTTGAAGTCAGTGATGCTCTAACAGTAAGGACCTTGAGTCTATGCCTAAACCACGTGCCTTTATTAATTATTATAATCTATCACATTTATGAGAATAGTCTCTATGAGCAAACTTTTTGTGTTGGGTACAAACTGAAACGATTAATATGAATCTCCAGCGCAAGTGGTGGAACTCTCCCAAGTTAATTTCATCCATTTCTCCACCTCTACATAAACCCTGCTTTAAGCCAAGCTTTTCTATTGCCTGTAGTTGCACGAGGGAATGGTCTGAAACATTTAGAGACTTTCAGGCAGTTTCCTTCCAAGTTGGCTTTCTCTGAATCCACATCAGTTGTGAGCTGGCTGTGCCACAGAGATAGTATAAAAAGAATCGCTTAATAGTAATCTGTTTTCCTCACTCATCTGAAGTGAATCGTGGTTCTTTAATTTTTTTCTCCAGGTTAGTGGATCAGTGCCTGCTACAAAACTGGGCGGAATCCGGTACGCAGGCACGCGTGAGCGACCAGTTGTTGAAAGAACTTTTAGAATTTAAAGACACGCAGACAAGGTAGGAAAACCTGACCCACTTGGGTGAAAATCCCACGAAAACATTTCAGTGTAAACAAAGTGGGGGCCAAGGGTAAGCCTTAATTTGTGTTTTGGCTAATGATGAAATTCGTCTGAACTGAGAATTACATGTTAAGTGGCAACTAACTGCTGTGGTGACTTTCTCGCAGTAGTAAATGCTCCGCTAACTGCCCATTGGATTAAATTCTTCACAAAGAGAATAGTTGAATTCAGGAGAACTTCAATCCTTCAAGAAACTGAGGTCGTATTTTCCTTCGAGGCATCATGAGATCTGCAGAAAAAAGTCCCTCAGAGCCCAACATGGAGAAGATATCATTAGAGAAATTAAAATTAGGAGGAGTTCCACAATAAAACCACATTGCATGGAGATAGATTACAAGGCTGCCGTGTCTGTTGAAAGGCTCACCCTCTGTCCTAGAACTCTTTAAAAGGGAAGATATTCAATTAAATGAAGGTTACTGCCGTTATTCCAGTTGTGCATTACTCTTCTCACTCTGATTACGTTAATCTTGCTTCAGAAGGGGGTTATCAAAATAAATTCTTGGTATACTGTAAGAGAGGAAATCTTGTGCTGTAGTTGAGGGCAAGGTGACCTGAAGAATTCCCCCACCCAATAAACAAGCTCCTCACGGTCAAAACGAACTAAGTCTTGGGTGGATTGCAAACATGCAAATGTCGAACAGACTCCCTCAGCTCCTCAGATTGGGCCCCCGGGAGTCTTTTGTGGTTTAAAAACAACAGAACTTTCTTCCCAGTTGCAGGCTTTGGGAGACCACTTCTGTTTGTGGTGGGTTTTTCTGGGCAACCTGAGATCTCTACAACTTAATTTCTGTTCATGGGTGGAAAAAGCTGGCATCTACTGAGTGTATTTCAAGACTGTGAACTGTTTCACTGATACAGGTGTCCTTTTCAAAACTTGCCGCTTGTTTAAAAGACTTTCTTGGCTGTGGGCTTGAGTAGGCGATATTATATCCTTCTCAGCTGCTCTAGTTTGTCTGGTAGTGGCAGCTCCATTCCTCCTTACTGCAAATTGCTGTATGTCCTCTCCTTTGCAAGGAAACTCTCTGAGATGGCCCTTGTTGTGTCTGTGGGTGATCAGCTCTCCATCCTTCTCCCTCTTACCAAACAAATATTTTTTTAATATTTAACCTCTCGAGTTGTTGTTTCTCTGTGCTGATATTGATGGACAAGGCTTTTCAGCTTGTAAGTATTTCCATTTTTTCCTCCTCCCCCCAAATATTCGGCTAAATTGGACCAGAAATTATTCTCCTTTTGCTTCTTAATGTTCCAGAAGTTCCACAGAATGTACAAGCACTCTGGGGAAATATAATTTTGTTAGTTTCTGAGCAAATGGCAGCACCACTGTTGGGAGAAGTATCATTTTACAGAGCAGCTTCTTTGGGGCTTCCCTGGTCTGCTGTCTGCAGGACAGACCCATCAACAGAAGTGCTACAGCCAAGGATCTGCACATCTAAGGTCTCCAGCCCCAGCAGAGACCTCCAGGAATCTGGGCAGATTTCCACTGGAAGCTTGCCTTGGAATCAATAAAATTTCATTAAACCCTTGCTGTGCCAAATGTAGCATACAAGGCTCAATGAGAAAAATTTCACTGGCTCTTATAGTTTTCCCAATAAAATTCTCTGGCCCATGCTTTCTATTTCTACTGCCTTCTCGCCCTTCATGGTAAAATTAGCTATTGCAGGCAACAGCCGTAAACAAAACGACAGCTGAACTGTTAGCCAAGGGCCACTAACTACTGCAGTGAACCAAAGTAATTCACAAATAACTCTGAAAAATTTATAGCTCAAACAGATTTTACCATTGTTGTCAGCTATCTGCCATAGACTTCTCTGTACTGCATTTTTTAGGATATATCAGCCTATACCAGTTTTCCTTTTGTGAATTCTAGTGCTAGAAGGGCTTGTGGAATATGATGTCTTCAAAATACGGATACTACTTCGGGAGCTCCCATCACAGTCCCTATTTTTGTCAGCGAACTTAGCCAAACTAATGGAGCCACAAATATTAATAGCAGAAATACATTTATGAAAAGCTGGAAAAGACAGGAGAAAGAGCAATGTTGTACTGAATTTACAGAATATGTTTTACAAAGGGGAGAGAAACAGTTGGCTCTTCTCTGAAATCTTTTCCCAAAATAGATGGGTTTATCGATAAGTTATCTAAACTTTCTTTATTAACTACATGGAATAGCTGCTTTATTCCACAACAACAACAACAGCAACAAAAATCCTTGCCAGATCCCACGATTGGAAGCTGCCACTTGTCAAATTCGGTCTAAAAATAAAATGCAGAACTTAAATTTTGCAGGTAACTGCAGAACTGGAATAATATGCATTGGGAATTGCCTCTAATTTGCTGTCTGGATATCAGGATTTGTTGTCTTGCGAGGTTTTTTTTCAAGCTTAGATAGAAGTTGTAATTGTAGTGCAAGAATTCTTGAGTGACACAGGATTTTTGTTTGCCTGGTGCTTTGTAGAAGGGACAGATTAGAACAGTCTCTTCTAAATTAAAGATTTAAAGTGTATGAAATGTTTGCAGCACCCATGCTATACGAGCTATTTCTTGTTTACATATGCCAGAGCCCTGGGGAAATTCAGTCCTAACATTTCCTTACCTATTTACTTAGAGGAACACCATGATCACACCAAGGGAGGTATACAGGAATAAAATAACAGAGAAAGTACAATGCATAAAAATAAGCTGTAATATTTCCCTTTGAGTTTAACTGAATAAAAGCAGAGGACAATTTTATTTTTACCAGTGGATTTTTTACAATTAGACTTTAAATATTTATCTTTAGATTTGTGGCTCCAACAGCTGCAGCTGAAACCAGCAATCAGCAAAGCCCTTTGTTTTTATTGGAGCCAAAGTGGCTTGTTGAAAATGGATTGGATTACGGGGATCAATCAGCAGCAGGTTGAGGACGCAGAGGGAACTCTGCCAAGGGAGTGGGCTGCCAGGAGCAGGGAAAATCCTTGGGCTAGTGGCAAGTCCTAATCGTACTGCAAAATGCATTGTTTTACAAAGAGTTTTGGAGATAGGAAGTAGATCAAACGGCCGAAGAATGCAAAAATAACAATAATTATCTCCCAAGTTCCTTTTGTTCCTTTGCACATGACTGAAAGGAAAACAAACTCCATGGAGATGCTGCCTGAGTGTTTGTCTGGCCAGTGCCAGGAGATGATCAGAAATAGGACAGATGCTAAAGCATGATCTCGCCTGAGCCATGATCTAGGAAATGCAACATTTCTGAATTTCAACAGCAGTCATATTAGAAATTTGAAAGCTGCCGTATGGTTCTGTCCTGTGCAGTCCTGGATTCTCCCAGAATGGTGATGATTGCTATTGCTTTCTATTAAATTAGACTTGAATAATTTTGTCATTGTTCTGGAGATGGTCAGTTCTCAAAGTATTAAGCCTTGGTTAATGTCAGGATGAGCTGACATCCCTTTGTGTCCCCACTTACACAGCAGATTCATTATGCAACTTGCTGGGAATATTACTAAAAAGACTAAAACCAGAGTAATTAATAACTTCTGTGTTCAACTCACTTAGACTTCAGTGATGGTTCTCTACTTGCCATTTATGAATTAGCCCCCTCATTCAGTCTGGGATTTGTCATAGCCATTTGAAGTCTGAAACCTGTTCAAAAAGAGACTGCAGACAGCAGAGAGATGGTCATGAATCCTGCCTGGCCTTGTTGATACAGGAATCAGGGTTTCCAGATGAAAGACAAGCATTTGCTGATCTACGCTCACAAATATTTGTGAATGTCGACCTCCAGCTGGATGCTGAATAGAACAGTAGTTCACAATTCCAATAAATGTTTGCAACGTGTGCCTTGTTCTCTTGAACTCCAGTCACAAGGCAAGGCAACACAGATGTTTTCCTCAGATATCACCATTATTAGAAACAGGTAGCCCTGCTAGAAGCACAGGGGAGGAACAGATCCATCTGATGACAACATCTATCCCTCTGTCAGTGGAAGGATATGGTTCCCGTGAGACCGCATGTCAGGTATTAAACTGATACTATGCTTGAACTTAGCCAAACATCTGGCATGAAAGGGTTAGAAAATCCACTTCTTGAACAGAGTTTATAACAATAATAAAAGTTCTCTAAACTTGGGAGCATAATGAAAATCCACAGAACAGTCCAAGAAAAGCTGAACAGTGGAAAAAGTGAGGCATTTGAATATTCTCCCTCTTTGTGTGTTGGGCTCAGATACCCTTGGTGGGACTGACTTTTAGGCACTGAAGAGCTGCGGTTCCCCTTGGAGGAATATTCTCCTCATCTGCTTGCAAGAGGCCAGATTTTATGTTGTAACATCAGTCAGAGAAGAGAAAGTTTCAGAGATTTATTAATTCGGATTTGAAATAGCAAATTGTCTGTGAAAGAATTTGGGGAGTAAGCTTTTTCAGGACAAATGGAAGTATTTCATTTGAGAAAATCAGCATGTCTGATTTCAATGCTGACTCTTAAAAGCTTGTGGGATATGGTGGAATACAAGATTTAAAAAATGTCAAAACAGCATGGTACTTTGAAAGGAAGATGTGAAATGTTTCTTTCTCTAATTTGATGGCTTCTGAACATATCCCTCTCTGGAATAAGGTGCCAGCAAAATGGAAGACAATTTTTCCTTCTTTTTCTTATTATTTGCCCACATTTCTCTACTGCTTGTTACTCTATACTTGGGGCATTGGTGTTAGAATATTTTTGAAATGAATGTCTATTTCTACTTGCTCAGAATGTCTGAAACACATGGTAACATTTTTGGACAGTACAATAATATAATGAATTTCAGAGATCTTGGGATATAAGGTTTAAAGTGGAAGGGATTATTTCTGTTTCATGTAATGTCAGTTTTCCAGGATTGTGATATCAGTGTCTCTCCCAAAGCATAAAATATACATGAACAGGTAAGAGAGCTATGTTCTGTTACTTGTTAAGCTGAGGATAACCAGAAAATTGTTCTTTTCCAAAGTTTTGTGGTAATGCTGCCAGGAAGAAGGATGTTATAAGGGAGCCGTATCTCCTTTTTTTGGAGGACTGTCTCTCAGACCGTATTTCATTTGAACTGCATTCTTGTCCCAAATGCTCAGGGGCATCTTCTGGAAGGAGGCACACTTCCAAACAGTGAAGTACCTCACATATCCTCCTACCAGACAGTGCACAAAGAGTGAACTTCTGCCTGCTGCCAGGACTGGCTCTTTATTTATTTTTCTCATTCGTAATACACTGTGAGCATCACTGGCTGTTAAAGAATATACCAGGACATCATAGGTCAAAGCAAAGATCTCTGCTACCTGAGCTGGCAAAAGGGCTAGATTATTATCCTTAGGTAAACTATGGAAGAAGGAGTCAGGAATACAAAGCATATTCTATTTTAAGCCCTGGGTGAGCCATCTATAAGTATGCATGTAAACTGACGAACCCTCTTTACACCTGCTGATGCAAAACATCATGTACCTGTAGCCCATTTAGAAAGCTATAACCAGTGTATGTGGATTTCATCAGTTAACATTCCATTTGCATTTCAGGCCTAAACAGCTGAACAGCAGAGTGATTTAGCCATTCTTCTGCAAGAGTCTGTGAACATGTAAAATACATGTACATACTATTTTAATTTTGCGAACAAATCCCACTTTGTGTTGAAAGATTTTATTTGTGCAGCAAGGCTTCGAATGGAAGCATAGCTTGCCTATGTGTGATAGGATGAATAGCATGCTAAGTGACTCTTCAATGGCTCCCATGACATCCTCTTAAACAATCAGAGGCACAATAAACTGTGATTTAGATGAAGAAGCTTCTTGGTGGAGAAATAGATCAATAGAGTTTAATGGAAAAAGTCACCAATTTTTACTCCAGAGTAAACACTGATGATGTGACTGGAAACTGGATAGTTTGTGGGCTGGATTCTCAAGCATCTGATATGTTCACGTGCAAGATATTATTCATCTTTGCTTTGACAAGAATCTTCCTTCCTACATTTCCCACATCTCTCCTAGGAAGCAGATTTGGCTAGCCCGCATCTACCTAACTTGTATTTCATATTTATCTTGTTCCAAAGCAAGACTCAGCTTTGTTTACAGTGGCCAATTGATAAAACATGTTTACGAGTGCCTTTGCCAAAGAATAAAGACCCTGGAGATTTCACGATGGTGGAGACTTTGTGTGATAATTAGGGGTCTGCCCACCTTTTTCCATATCTTTCCCTTCGCTATGGAAACATCTGAGTTTTCAAAGAGGAAGACAATAAGCAGAGTAGGATTATGTCTTTGCACTTCTCTCCAAGCCAGTCCTCTTGCAATTTATCTTGCCAGCTCTCCAGATCTCCTGATGCTTTCCTGTTTTCCTGCACTAGCTCTGGGGATTTCCTGGGGCTGTTTGTTCAATCACATCACCTGCCAGCGTGCACCACCCACTTTATGCCAGAAAGATGTAAATCCTTCATGCTGTTGCCTGGACAGCAATGTTCTTTGCAGCTGCTTCCAACAGTAAAGCAGCAACAACACAAGCAAAGTATCAACAGCCTCAGCTGCCTGTGCCAGACCTGGAGACCTGGCTTGTGCATCTGCGCAGTTGTGCTGGTGCACTTGGGGCTTTACTGAGCCTAAGACTCCTCCACCCCTTCCCATGCTCTACCCAGCACCAGTGAGGCAGGTCCTTCTCTTTGGGATCGCCTCCGTCTTGCAGCAAACCTACGTGCTAGATGGTAGGAGATCCCTGTGTCTCAAAGGACATGATGCTGGCCACCTTGCCACAGTTGCTAGAGGGGAGAACAGTCTCTGTTCTTCCCCTTTGGGATTTTACAGATGTATCAGTCAATCTATTTATGTTTTTAGGAGTCCAGCCTAGCAAGAATTTGGCTGCTAAATTTCCATAGAAGCCACGAACAAGCACACAGGCAATGTGCATGTTGCTCTGGATCTGGGTGATATTCCACATCTGTGGGGAACTCAGAGGCCCCATGTCCTTAGCAGGATTTACTACATGACAGGCTGAAACACTGGAAAAGTAGATGGTCTGTGTCTGCTCCACAAGGTTGAAAGAGAGCTCAAGAGGGGTGATGAACACACACTCGGCTGTGATGTGTGTGCTCTCCATTGCACTGCTGAGCGCTTGGTCTGGCTGCAGCCTGGGCTCAAAGCAGCCACAGCTGCATGAAACCTGCTGGCTCTGGGCTCTCTCCTTGGAGCCTGCTCAAAGCTGCTGAGGGTGTTCAGGTCTTTTCTGGAGGGCTTTGCAGCTCAGGCTGCATCCCGAGCTCATGGTTGGTGAGAACTGGTTTGAGCCTGTGTTTGCAGGCTCTGCCTGTACCTCCACGTGTGTCACATAGAGGGTGTGGAGAAGTCTCAGTATTTCTGTGTGGGCTACCCTGCACATTTTTTATATTAAAAGAAAGCTGAGATCCAGAGTCCTTGGAGTGCAGTCCTAGGCAATGCATACTGAAAATTGTTGGGAAGGCCAGTGCAGAAAGCTAGAGGTGATGATAATAGGAGCTGGAAAATGGCATTGCAGCACAGAAGAGTTGTGAGAGAAAAAGGTGACACATGAGGTCAGTCATAAAGTGCCCAAATCTCTCCAGGTAGCAAGGCTGTGTATACAGCCAGACATCAACCTGCAGCTAAGCAGAATTTGGTAAATTGCTCCCATTTTATGGCATGAAAACCAAGCAAGTGGTACAGACAAGGCATAAAACTGGATCTGGTTAAAAGCTCAGTCCTTTTCCATTTTTTTTTTCCCTTGAAAAATTAAAGGTGTTGAGTTAACAAGGTCAGTGTTGGGATGGTCAGACAGGAGCTGAGCATCTCAGTGGTCCAGTTTGCAGCCCTACCCTGAAGTGAGCATCTCCAGCAGGAACGATGAGACTTTAGTTGCTGTTCCCTGCAAATAAGCTTCGCTGGTTCTTTTTCACTCAGCAGCTAAGGGACCTCTGAGATTCCAAGATTTTACATTTTAAGATGTGCGTTTTAACTGCTCACTCATATAAAGCACAAACCTGTCTGGAAAGAAAAACGTTACAATCTATTATTTGTTTTGTTAATTGATTCAGACAGCCAGCAGAGAACTCTTGTATGGGGAGAACCAATCTAAAATCACTTTTATGAGTAGAGATAGTCAGTATGGAATTTTGGTTTTACTGTGCTGCAGTTGGATATTTGGTATCAGGCTTCCTAAATGGACTTAATCTCAAGATTATAGTTCTCTATGGAGCCATTTGGGTCACCCTGTATAATTACCCAGCTTTCCACACTTTAGGTGACGAGAAGGACGTGCATGGGAATGGCATTCTTGTACTCATTTCATTATAGGAGGAACCTTTCCAGAAATGGAGGAGGTGCCAGTTTGCAAGGACTGGGGTGAGGAAGAGAGACCAAACCTCACACATCCCTGCATTTTAGAATTCTTAACAATTAACCCTGGGAACAGTAGATATGCGATCTGAAATTATTTTTCTTGTGGATGTATCACTGTGCTCTGGTTGGATTAATTACAACCATGACTTCCTCATTTAAAACCATCACTGCTAAGCCATAGACAGGAGGGCTTCAACAGATAGCAAATTTTTAGCTGACTGTGATCAGCTAGCTTCAAAATTTATCCCTGGGAAAGGGTACCAGCAGGTTAGACTGCACCCAGAAGGAACATCTAGACATCTTTCAATTTAGCTTTATTTCTATAGCTTAGAAACTTTGCTCTACCCTGAAGTAGTCTTTAGGAAAACACACAAACAAACCAACCCAGAAAAGCAAAATACAAACCTGAAATAACAGTGGAAAAAACAAAGCAGAGTTTGGATCTTGGTTTCCAGTAAAATATGCAAACAACATTGAAGTTCAGTGATACAGGCAGAAGTTAACAGGAGATAAACCCTTTTGGCCCCACAAGTCAGATGGAAACTGCGTATGGAGTAATTTTAAGGATCTAGCTCTCTAAAGGCTCAGTTGTCTGTTCCTTTTCCTTTTCCTTTTCTCAGGTCCCATGGTGTCCATGAATGTGACCAGTGGTTAGGGAGGCTGTAAATTGCAGCATCAGTGATTTGTTTTCACATGGACTGAAATAGACCAAGGGAAAGAACTAAACAAACTTGCCCTTTCCAGAAGTAGGGAGGCTCCTTCTTGATGTTCAGCTGCAGCTCTCCCTGTTTTGTTGGCAGTGCATGTGGACATCACACAACTGAACTGTCTGGGAGTTTCATTGGATGAGGAAAACCCACAGGAACCGAAGGTGGAGAGTGAGCTACCAGCCTGCTTCTGCCCCTGGCTGTACACACACAGTTCTCAGGGATAAACATCTGAAAAAGGATTTGGGGACATCAGCAGAGAAGTTCAACACAGACTGTTAAACATGACTTGTCCAAAGGCAACTCTTGCCTAAGAAGACTGTGAACTGCTGCTTACTGAGAGCTTCAAGGGTAGAGGGGAAACTTTACTGTCGTTGCCTTTTTCTGCTTCTTTGCACA
>VWYH01000910.1:0-62267 GCA_013399365.1 Pampusana beccarii
CACACAGGGAGTGCTCAAGGTCCATTGCCTATGGAGAAATAGCTTAGCTGTTGTTTTCAGTGCCAAACAGTCCTGCATCTGCTTATAATTTCTTTCAATGGCTCTACAGGATACCCAGATACACTTGGACGATGCTCTCAGGACACAGGAGGACCTGAAGGAGCAGGTGGCCATGGTGGAGCGCAGAGCAAACCTGTTGCAGGCTGAAATTGAGGAGCTACGGGCAGCACTAGAACAAACCGAGAGGTGTAGAAAGGTGGCTGAGCAGGAACTGATGGATGCAAGTGAGCGTGTGCAGCTCCTCCATACCCAGGTTAGGTCACTTGGTGAGAAATGGCACTCTTGCTAAGAAGGAGAACACTTGTATGCTTTATTCCAGTCACCGTTGGAGGCTCAGCTTTGAAACAGAGAGTTATCTTCTCTGCAGTGATTATCATGATACTAAAAGAGATCTCTGCTGAAAAAGTGTGTACACTGTCTATGTTCCCAGGTTGCCTTTGATGAAACCTGCATTCCTACCTTCTTTGCATCCTAAAATGATCTCCAGAGGAAATATACTTAGTAACTTGGACCAGATTTTTTTGTCACACATGCCAAATAATCTGCCCTATGAGCAGTCCGAGACTAAAACTCTGAGGCTAGAGCAACATTCATTCCTTGCTCCGTTGAAATGTAGCATTAGGGAATCCTCAAATTCCTTCCAAAATGTGCTTGTCCACTCTAGCAAGAAAGTGAGGATGAAGTGGCTCTGATGTAGCCCATCTCAAGCAGACTTCGATATGAACTGAATGTTATAGCAATAATCTGGCAGTCAAATGCTGAAATCTATGGAAAGTGTCTGGCTTCAAATGCTGAAAAGATTCTGGTACACCACAATTTTTTCTCTTCTCAGTTGATAAGAGTGACACAATCAGTGACTCTTCACTGACTGTGTTGAAGAGAAGGCGTATCACTTTATTTTTATTACTTTCCTGTGCCAGCCTTGGTGGGTGAGACGTGGCATGGATTATATTTCTAAGTACTTTTTTCCAAATTAAGAAAATTAATTGTTGGAAGAAAACAAACAAACAAAACCCACCAAACAGTGATAAGAAATTTTACATAAAAATCTGTGGTATTGATTTTTCACATAATTATGTTTTAAAAATTTAAAATCCCCTAATATTCTTGATGTGAAAGAATGAGCTAACAAAACCAAATCTCTGATGCTCTTCAACAGAACACCAGCTTGATTAACACCAAGAAGAAGCTGGAAACAGACATTACCCAAATTCAGAGTGAAATGGAGGATACGATCCAGGAAGCCCGCAATGCTGAAGAGAAGGCCAAGAAGGCCATCACAGATGTGAGTCGGGGGCTCCTTTCATTGCTCATGCTGGATATAATCCTCTTTCAAACTATGTCCAGCCCAAAATGGACTTGACCCTTTGCTCTCATCAGGCAGCCATGATGGCAGAAGAGCTGAAGAAGGAGCAGGACACCAGCGCCCACCTNGCCATCAGGGAAGCTGCAAAGATGGGCTTGTCCTTGCAGGTACGGGAACTGGAAGGGGAGGTTGATGCTGAGCAGAAGCGCAGCGCTGAAGCCGTGAAGGGTGTGCGCAAGTACGAGAGGAGGGTGAAGGAGCTGACCTACCAGGTAAGGCAGGAGGTCTCCTTGGTCTCACACACCCTTCTGGCAGGAAGCCAAAATACAGCCTTTACGGTTTTATTTCCGTCCTGAGTCAAAAAGTTAAAAAGGAGAAGACTGAGAACATCCAAAGAAATTATCTTTCTGGTAATGCTAGGAAGACCAAGCTCATTTCCTCATTTTACTGGACAGCAATCATCCATAAGAAATGTTACTCTCTGTTTCATATAGAGGGAATTTAAAGAGGAGGGTCAAATAGGTGCTTCTCTTTCTTGTTCTTCTCTTTAGTCCGAGGAAGACCGAAAGAACGTTCTCAGGCTCCAGGATCTGGTAGACAAGCTTCAAATGAAAGTGAAATCCTACAAGAGACAAGCTGAGGAGGCTGTGAGTGTTGCTGTGTGCAGAGTCAGTCCCTGTCCAAGTGGAGGTGGAATTCTGTGTTGGTGTTTTTCCCTGCACAGCTCTGTTTGAACCCTTGATTTCTTTGTCTTTTTCCTGCTGTGCACTCAGGAATGAATAGCTGAGCAGCAGTTCTGGCTGAACAACTTAGGAGTCTAGAAGGGTGTAAAATACATTTTCTGTGAGCATTATTGCATCTCTGGGAAGAACAGCAAAGGCTCAGGTCAACATTGTGGGAGTAGATCTATGCTTCCTTTCACTTTCCTCACTTCACATTTCTGCCTAGAAGAAAAAAAATACCTTCAGAAAATGTAATACATAATTTATAACTGTTATAACAGTAAATTAATTGAAAACTATTTAATGGAAATAGCTGTAATTATATGTAATTATTCAAAAATTCCAAAGTGCATTAGCACTTCATCTCCAGAGAGGGATTCCTGGTATATCTCATTAACCATCTAAACATTTAGCATGCAAGGTATTTCTTTGGATTATTAGACAGAATTACATACTACCAGTTTCTTTTGGTTTTTTCATCATGTAAAGGCAAAATACCACAGCATGTCCAGTGCACTATCACAGTAGGAATGTCATTAAACATTTAAAACTTATTTTATCTCTTTTCTTGTCCTCAGGAGGAACTGTCCAATGTCAACCTCTCCAAGTTCCGCAAGATCCAGCACGAGCTGGAGGAAGCCGAGGAGCGGGCTGACATTGCAGAGTCGCAGGTCAACAAGCTCCGAGCGAAGAGCCGGGAAATTGGCAAGAAGGCAGAAAGCGAAGAGTAAATGTCTTCAGTGGTGGGAAGTGAAAGAGAATTGCACAAAATGTGAAGCTCTATCACTTTGATTTTGTAATCACTGCTTAGTCCTTCATCAGTCTCTAGATAATTGATGCCTAGATAATAAAAATTGTAGATGCTTTCCCATGGAAATAATGAGAAATCCACTGTTGTATTTTAATCATTACCCTGAATTCTTATAAGGTTTACATTTTTCCTTACTTATTTAAATTAATCCAATTGAAAATCTTGCTTTAGATATTTTCAAACTGTTTCAGCCACTGTTAAAGTGTTCTAATGAGCCATCCTGCTTCATTGTCACAGTGGAATTTTATCTAAGGCTTCCTTAAGAAAGAAAAAATCATTATTTCTTTGCAACAGAATGTAATTATCCTTCATAACTTCTGCTTTAATAATACAATAGATTTTAACTCAAAGGTACTGCACCTTCCAGTAATCCAGCCCAATAACTGATGATTCAGTTAAATCATGTGTCTTATCTGCAAGATCTTTTTTCAGGTTAAACCTCTTCAGTCCTTCAAGTTTCTTTCAAACATAGTTTAGACAGCACCTAAACATAAAATGAGATCTACTTTTAACTTTCATCCAGGTGTTTAAAAGCTGTTTAGACGAGGTTCTTAGGGACACGGTTTAGTGCCAGAGTTAGGTTATGGTTGGACTTGATGGTCCCGAGGGTCTCTTCCAGCTGAAATGATTCTGTGATTTGATAGACTCATCAGCACTAGTGTCTCATGGGCCTGTTCAACTCCTTTTTTGATTGGTCTGATGTCGCAGATGGAATTTTTACACGGCCCTGATTTAACAGCAATTTAGGACATATTAATACCTGTGGTCTGTTACAAAGGTTATGTAATTACTAACAGCACTTAATCATCAGCCAGTTTAACAAATCGATCCAATGAGATTTGTTATAATCAATCAAAATAGCAACTTAATTAAAGATCGGTAAATGGTAAGGTTCACGCTAAACTTACAGCAGGATTTTCTTAACTAACACACACACACAAAAGGGTAAATTAAAACACATAGACACACTAACAGACAAATAGACAGACAAAACAGTTCTAAAATCAGATCACAGACACACAGAGGTTAATCTATGATTAAAATTTCTCTTTCCTGAGTTTTATAAATTACCCACTTTTATGTGTTGACATTATTCAGCAGGCGATCATCAAATCACAGAAATTAGGCCTTTGGATCTTTGCAAAATCATCTGTAGATGATCACATAATCTATGTGAAATCGTCAATAGATGTGTACATACGTATATACCTATGTGTATGTATACCTACACACAGAGATATATATGCATGCATAAATTGCGTGAATAAATTGCATACAGTAAATACACTAACATGTAATGTTTCACACATATATCTCATAACTTCGGAAAGCCAATGAGGAATTTAGCATTTCCATCTTCAATATGGGTTTGAATACTACTCATTAAACAGAAAACAAAGGGGGAAAATTACTCAATAGCTCTCAGTCACTGAATGCTGCCATTCATGTGTCTTAAATTAAGAACCAGACCTGTGCAAAGCAGCTAAAGGTTATATAACCTAATACATAGTTAGAAGCAACCGCGGTAGACTGAACATCAGTCATAATTCTGTCTTTTCCTAACCATTCCACGGTTAGGAATCTTAATAACTATATTTTATTTTAAGAGGAAACAGGAGGGTTGTGAATGACTGGTAAACTATTTAGAATGATGCTCAGCTCTGAGACCTGCAATATTGTTTATTCTGATCCATGAGATATGCAAAAGCTGAAAGATGGGTCTCAGAAAGAGTAGTGTCTCAATGCCAGGTGGCATCCAGCAGGCTGGATCACTCAGAAGAAGCCAAATGAAGAAACTACATATACACATACACAGACATAAAGTTTCCAAAGCTACTTTTTTTCAGCAGCAATCTAGTAACATAAAGATGTATGTTACTGTTTCATCACTGACATGTAATCAAGGTCAAAAGTAGTCACTATTTTTAGCATTCAATTTCAAGGCTTGGATAAGCATTTTACACCTTCACAGGACAGGTTCCCCTGACTGCACTCCTGGTTCAGTGTCACCATCTCTCCAAACTCGTTCCTATGGTCAAATATCAGACACCTGAGAAATTAAGTCCGTGGGATTGATTGCCACCTGCCAAAAGTATTGCTACCAGGTTCCTTTCGGAGGAAGGAAAAAGATGACACATCAGCATGCAGCCTTCACACCACATAGATAGCTCTGTTTCTGTGTATGCCGCAGAAACAAAAGCAGCAGAAAGTCTCTTTGCTCAGAAATCCCCTCACCTGACAAAGAATTGTTCAGGCTTTGGGACCCCTGTTTCCTGCTTTTTGCGATGTTTTTTTTTTCCCTGCCTCTGACTCAAGCAGATCATCTTTTACTTTCACACAGATTGTAGGCTAAACAGTTACTGTCCACAGATACAGACTTTATAGAGAGTAGCTACCTTATTTGAAAATAGCTTTGCCTGATTTCCAGTGTAGGGACAGGATTTTGCTTTTACACAGGCCGTTTCCTGCCTACTTTGCATCGGAAGGGAACTGATCCTTTCACAAATGTGTTCTATCTGCTACAATTATTTACCAAACTTTTGAAATATTGTGAGAGAAACTCCTGGGCTAATCAGGGTGATGGACTGAGAAATACATACAGAGTATTGTGTATGAGAAGACTGGTGTGTAAATTGGCTTTGCAAGTAGAGTTTGTTTATTTTGAAAAACTGCCACCATAAGCTAAGTTTTAACTCGACTACAAAGCAGGTAGAGATCAGAAGGCTAAGGCCAAGTTCTCTGCAAACCACTTGCTGGAAGTTGACTTACAAAGAGGTATTGACAATTGCAAACGAGTGTCCTCAACTTACAGAAGAGTTCCTAATTTTATGAAGTCTGGTAATAGGGCTCCAATTAATATAGTAACACTATGAGGCTTTGGGAAGGATGAAAGGTGCAAATTTCAGCCTCATCTTCCTATGAAGGATTTTGTGCTTTTTGCCCTTTCCCTACCTCCTTTGCCTCCACACCCTGCCTTTTTAATTCTTTCTTTGAAATAAAACTTGTAGCTGTAAGTGCTGTAAATATGGGGATAGTGCATGTCTGCACAGTCAATAACGTGTGGAGTGCATCTGTGTGATTCCCTGTGGGCTGTGTGCGTGTGTTCTACACGCGTGTGCCTGCTGGGAACACACCTGCAGCCTCGGTACCGGTTGCACCTGGGGGCATGGAGCTGTGGCAGCCTCGCTGCTCTCAACCCATCACCTCCAGCATGTTACATTTTCCTCTAAAATCCTGGGTTGGCTGAAATGCTGTCACAAGGGCATCCAGGAGTTCCCTTGAATGGCTTCAGCTGGGAAGAAGGGGAAGGGAGCTAAGAAGAGTTGGTGCAGGGTCTTCCCTGTTAAATATGTAATAAAAGGACAATACAGAGTTTTGCCTGCTTTAAAAACTAGAGAATTGCAGCACATTTGGCAATGCCACTGTTTCTTATATCCATCTTCCCAGACGCTTTCATCTGTGCCAGATGTGGAAGATACGTCACAAAAAGAAGCAGAGTCCTTAGCACGAGGCAAGATCCTTCTGACACCCTGGTGACCATTACTCAGTACATTGATGACTTAAAATAATGATAGCTGTTTCATAACCCGCTAGCAGGACGTACAGAGAATGACAGTGAGGGCATATGGGACATCACTTAGGAAGGGTGTGAGGTTACATAAGGAGGGTGAGGACACGAGGCCCTTGAGGTGATACTGAAGGGCTGTGCTGAGCCCTAATGCAATATATGTATAAATAGAGCTGCTGGAGTGAACTTTCTCCCAAGCTGCTCCTGGTATTTGCTTCAGATCAAGCCTCTTTGGACACTCAGAGACCATCCCCAGGGACACTCATATGTCTGCAGCAACGATTATCGGCCTGTCCTTGTCCAGGATCACTTCTCAGAACTATCTCATGTAACAACACATACAGACACTTAGCTTCTTAAGAAAGGTGATATATCTTCTCACATAGCTTTTAGATATTCATTATGGCAGTACCAGCTGGTTCTCCCACCTATCCACCTATTTTTGATTCTCCACTGGGTTTGTGGAATATCACTTCTCTTTACAAACATTATTTTTCTCAGTATGTTATATTTACCAGTGTGTCCTCAAATTCTACTCATTATTAGCTACTGCTAATAATGCTTTTCCCAGTGCAGGCACCAGGTTTACTGGGCCACTGTTCCCTGAAGCACTTCTTAAAAAAATTGCATTCTATTAGAAAACTTCCAGATTTCCAAAAGCAAAGCAGTTTTAGGAAGAACTCACATATCACAGCCAATAATTCAGTTGTTTTGTTGCTGTGGCTTTTTGGAAATCTTGTCTGAATCCCATCTGGTCTTGGCCACTTGTTACTATTCATTTTGTCTATTTAGCAACAGGCAGAATGTACAATCATCACCATTTTATTAGGTGAATGATTCTGGCACGGAAGTCAAGCTGGTTTATTTTCCCAACACACTTTTTTTCTCTGTTGCTACTAGATAACATCCCAAATAAAGAATACAATTTGCTCTTGCACAAGGAGACAGCATGGGTGTGAGACCAGCTCTAAGTGGGAGTAAACTGTATCATTTCAATTGTTCCTGCCTTTGCTTTTGCTGTCAGAATTGCCTGGGAGGGGAAAAAAAAAAGGTTTATTGCCTTCACAATGCCGAGGTACAAATGATGGCCTGGTAATGAACTGCTTTCTTGTTTGGTTGCCTCAGGAAGGAGGAGGAAGCAGAAGACCTGTCATTTAACATGAAATAGCCCCATAGTCCACAGGATAGCAGTTCTTGTCAGTAAAGTGCACAGAGTATGGATTGCTGCCAACTTTACAATTGCTGAAAAAAAGATAGAACAAGAAATTTAGGATAGACATCAACTTTTCTCCAAAATATGCAAAAATACACAATATATATCGTTGGCCATTTTGCAGTGTTTAGTGGTTAGCTGAAAGACATCTTCAATGTCTGTGTTCCTGTATTACAACAGAAGCTCTTCAAGATGTGGGCTAGCTGACAGCTGTAAAAAAAGCTTGCAAACATATTTTTAGAAAGGAATTTCTCAAAGATTATCATTAATTCTATTCGGCCTTGGTGCAGTGTCAAACTCACGCTCAGTGACGCAGAAAATCAGCATGCAATATCATACACTTTTCACAAGTTTAGTTTCTTCTGCCTTCACATAAATTATCTTTCAACTTTCAACAGAGAAGAATGCCATTTAAAGTCAGGCTGAGAAGATGAACTTTTAGTACATATTTTCAAAGCTCAGTACATTTGTTTCTACTAAATGCAGCAACCCTTGCTGAGTTCAAAAACATATTTGAAGATACCTCTTTCCGTGAGTATGCATTTATTCTGCTGTCACCGATCATTTGAGCCTAAAACTCAGTTTGTCTAATCTGAGAAGAGCCATGGAGGAATTCTCACACTTTTGCTCATGGAACAGGGGACAGTATGCCAAAAAGCTTTCAACAAACAAGATACTACCAAGTCAAACTGTGTGGTGGTATTAAATTGCAGTGAGTCAAGTCACAGTTCTGTGTCTTCTGGATGGTGTCTTGTTTCCTCCTTCTCTCCAGAACCAGTCCAACACAATTTTGCGAACACATGATTCAAAGCACGGGGGACAGGCTTTATCCCATAATGAACACTAATAATGTATATAATGGAGTATCTTTGTGGTTGTCAGAGACCAGGATACAGTCCAAACATATGATCCTAAAGGCCGAGCAACTTTGCATCACCGAAGATGTAATGGAAGAATCCTACATGAAGGCTAAAGCCAGAAAAAATTATATTTTCAGAAGCTGTTTAAATTGATGAGGCCAACTAGAAGCAAGTTACCACTCTTCCCTTTTCATTCTTCCTGATGTACCCCAATAACAACAACACAATAACCTGCAGTCCCTTGTTTATCATGAGCCCAGGCCTTCCCCTAATGACCTGCGAGTTCCCAGATGTGCTGGAAGATCAGCCTTATTGCTTTTCCTTCATTCTAGAGGTGCGCTTTTGGACAGTCATTCTCACCGACCCTTGCAGTCAGATGCCCTGCATAGGTGCCATGTATTATACCTTTTGGCAATGATCCACATCTCCTTTAATCTGTTTTGAACCATCATCCTACTATTTTCGTTTGTTGTTGCATAGTTCTTACATAAAAGACCCATTGAATATATCTATGACACTCAGGATGTTTTTAGATAATATAGATATATTACCTTTTCCACTGAATCTTTTTCAAGCTGGAGAACCAAAGTCTACTTAGTCATTCTTCCGGTGGAGGTTATTCCATACCAGCCGTTTTCTTCTATGCTTCTGCACACCTCTTCTAAAGTAACTTAATCAGACAATCTGGCATACTATATCTCAAAAGCATCATTAGTGCTGATTTTCAATAATTCTTGAAATATTGGGGAATGGCCAGAGGCCAGGTAGTAACTTAAAATTCTACAAATATTGTAAATGTTTGTAACACTTTAAACAGTGCTGTGAATAATACTCATATTGATAGTGATTCGAGACAAACACTGGAATACTTGATATGCCAAGATAAATACAGTAATTTGCACTGCCTTTTAAAAGTAGCTTAAACTGTGTTGATATTGATGAGCTTATATTATTGTTAGAAGTAATGATACTAATAGCACATATATCTGTTTCTGGTTTTCATTTATATGCATATTGGCAATCTAGAAAACTACAAAAACAAAGCAGTACACACTACACAGATTAAAAGTTGCTTAATCAACAGGTGTTAAAACGATTCTGTACGTGTGCGGTTACCAGTGGGTGGATGTGCCTTTGGAAAAGATTGGTCCTTCACCATATACTGTTTTAATAAAAAAATTACTCAGGAGAAAATGCAAAATCACATTTATTACAAAAAAATTAGATTAGTCATATATAAAAGACAATACAGTTGCTGAGAAAAAGTAATCATAGTTCCATTATCCTCACAGTTAAGCTTCAGATGCACATAATTAAAATGCAAATGGAAGTGTATATAGCAAATAATGAAGAATGCAGCCTGTAATCAGATGGAGGGGTTACCAAAACCAGTTCTTGAGATTGCTAAAATGTAAAAAGTGCATACAAGTTCCATGCTGCAACCAGCACAGCTGTTTTGGATATTTGACACAGAGCAAGTTGTCAAAGAAATTTACAATAATAATATTATCTGTAGAACTGAGCAGTTATCATTGTCATTTAATGTCTGTGCTCAACATCAGGCCAGACTGTGACGGCCTGTTAACAACTCTGATTTGAAAAAACAATGAGGTCTGTGGAAATGCACCAGGGAAATGGTGCAAGGACATTTGAGCCAACTTGAAGTGATGACAACAATGCATCTGCAAATCCATCTCCTTCCGGATAGGGACCTAGTTCCATTTATAAAGAAGTGATAAGATTTTATGGCCTCTAAAGTTTAAATCGTTTTGTGACAAATCCTACTTTTTTCTGCCTTTAAAATAGAGAAAAAAATACGTAATGATGACAAATCTACTTTGCCACCTCATCTCCTGTACAAAATAATTTAACGGTAGGAGCATTTACCCAGGATGTAAGAGACCTGAAATCAAACCTTACTGTTCCTTGAGGAATTCAGATCCCAAGCTCCCATTCCCGTAGCTATATGGCTCTCAGCAAGCTCACAGCATGTGCATAGGCCCATGCGGGAACAGATTCACGTTCTCAACATTCCTTCTGAAGTTCTACTCTCAAAAAAAAAAAAAAAAAAAGAGTCTACAGGAGTGCTTGGAACACAGGCAGAAAAGTACTGATGACTGCCTAATCTACTGGTTAGGAAATCCACATGGTAGCTTTACATGCTAAACCTTATTCAAAGGCCTTTTCCTATATTTTATAGCAAGCAACCACTGTCTAAATAGCATAAATGGACAACTCCTCGCTGGGGAATCTAGAGAGCTGTGGTTATTTCTGGCTCTCTTGTATTTGTTCTAACTCAGAACACTTTGATTTTTTTCTTCGTATCACAGCACCTTCAAGAGAAAGGATGGAGACTTTCATTCATTGCTTTCCTCATTGTAACTATCTTGTAATTGAGTGATAAATCTGCAGAGTAAATTAATAATAATAAATGTGAAATGCTGCCCATGAGAAAAAATTAATCCCATTTTTACACACAGAAATGGGTTCTAAGATGACCATCACTACTCAGAAGAAACTGCACAGATACAACAGCTATTCCTCTGAAAACATTAACTTCTATTTTTGTAATGGTTCAAAAAGGGAAATAAATTGGTTTTGATTATTCGGAAAAGAATAGAGCACAAAGAGAAACCATTACATGAGTGTATAAATACATCATGTACTCACAGCTTGAATACTGTGTGCGGTCCTAACTGCATGAACCCAAGAAGGTGAATGAACCAGGGAAGGCTTAGAGAAGGACAACAATAGTGAACAAAGCAATGTGATCACTTCTGAATCAAGAATTATTAAGAAATAAAACATGGGTGGAAAAAAACAGTAGACAGGAAATAATGTTTCACTTTAGATTATATCAGTTTTTCAGAGGGATGGCTCAGAACGAACAAAAGTGGTTGCTCTTCATACATGCAATTAACTTGCTGACACAGGATGTCGTAAATGCCAAATGCTTACAGGAGTACTAAAATGACTGAATAATTTCATAGAAGAAATCAAGGAAGAACTGTTTAATCTAAAGGCATAACATTTTCAGTCCCACCTACTTTGGTGTGTAATGCAAATTTTTGATTTCTCTGATTAATAGCTTATATACTAAAACAAAGGAATGGAGAACAGAAATATGAGATACAAGTCATATGGCTAAGAGTAGCCAACTGAAACCATTTTAGTTAGCCCTGTGTTTGACAACACTACATTCCATCCCCCAGCCAAAGCTCTTAGAAAATGCTGATCTTCATTCCTATGTGTCATCATTTAAGCACCCAACACCACCACTCAGACATCTACACTTAGAAGACACTGCTACTTCTACTCACCACCACCTTCATAACTAATATCCAGTAGCTATGACTGCTGCTAGTCCTTCCAGGTCAAAGATGAAGCCAGTGAGCACCTTCAGCGAGAGAACTTGAGAGAGAGATTAGGCTGCTGCAGAAATGGCAAGCACACACAGACTTGGGAATCGATAGTCTAAGTGGAGAGAATAGTCTATAAAAACCAAGCAAACTTTGTGACTGATTCCTAGGCTAATCTAGGGCAATAAACAGGCCAGATTAAGCAGGGACTGCAGACTTGAAAATACATAGTGCCCAGCACTAAGAACCTGAGGAACATCTTGGTGCCCCAGCAGCCCTGCTCAGACCCCAGCCCTCTGACCTGCCTCACAGTTACCTGCTCGACGGCTGGCCCGTGCAAACATGCAGCACACATACGCATTCCACCCATCCTGCAGCCTTGTCAGTTCCTGCACCCACCCCAAACCTGTCTGGGACCCTCCCTGGTTCACAGTCTTATCACTCTTGAAGTCCGGGTTGATCTTCCTGGAAGTGGAACCTGTAGTTTCTTGATAGCCCATCAATTACTGTGACTGGCAAGGTTTGTTTCTTCTCATCATCTCCATGTTTGTTTTGTTTGGTTTGTGTCTCTGTTTATATTGTTTCTGCTTCCCCCTTTTATTTTAGTTTCCCAATTGACAAGGTCCCTGATCCGGTACACTTGTTTGAATAAACGTTTTCACACTCTCACATGCTTTCATCAAGCAGTGTGACTGACCAGGCTTGGTTCCCATCACCTCCTCCTTTGGCATTCATCAGTCAGGTTTGTATCCCAATTCTTGGTTATGGCTTTCTCCCTTTCTTACTGTCCCTTGTGGTGTCAAAAAATGTCCTTAACCAGACAGTCTTAAAGGAGCAGACACTGTCCTTCCACACACCCTTACAGAGCAAGTGAAATTTATTCTGGTTCAACGTTCAGCCTGCTCCATGGCATCCTCTGTAGGATAATGGAGCCAGGCTCCTTCCTGCAGGCTGAGACCCTGAGTATGCCTGCAGGTCAGAGGTGTTGTAAACCTACAGACCAGGACTGCAAGTCTCCCTTGTGCTCCATAAGCTGGCAGTTGTCCTACTCTGTCCCAAGCTTGAGGGTGGTTTCAGGCTTGCCAGCACTCCATACTGTGGTATAAAGAAATACAACAAGAGAAAAATTCTGCCTCACAAAGTCTTCCTCCTTCTCCATTTGCACGTGTAGATAGACAGAAAGGATATGATGAGATCTGTTAAAATCATAGTTCGTAAAAAAATAACTGTGCACAGTTAGAAAAAAAAAATCTTTTTGGTTAAAGCAAGATCTTGAATTCAGGAATCAAGTGTTGCCTTATTTGGTGTTATCAGAGCTGTCTTTGGGTTCCTCCATCCTGGCACAGTGCAATGTGAAAAGAACAGGTCAGTGCAGCTGACTCCATACAACCTTAAACCAATCCTGTCTCTGAGTAATTAGCAGAGAGATCAGAGCTTCAACACGTTTGCAACTAAAGAGTAAATTATTATTGACCAAAAATAGAGTGCTTGAATTCTGTGTAGGCAGGAGGTTACATATAAAGAGCCACAGCTGAAGGCAACCTTATTCTTTGTTACCTCCGCATCTCACGGTAAGTCCCATTTGCTTGCTTCATACTCTAACCATGGCATCTCCATAGCTGTGCAAAGAACTGGAATATATAAGGGCATTTTCCACTCATTCCCCACTTCTAACATTCCAGGTCATGCTTTACATGTAATGTCAAGGTTATATGACCCGAACCCCTCCAGTGTGGTGGCACAAGCAGCAGCAGAAAAGCCATGACATGCCATTCCTTGGAGGGGCCCTCTACAAACTTTGCTACCCACAAGCACTATGAAAGGCTCAGGAAAACTAACTCTGAAGGCAGTTTAAATTGACTGGGAAAATATATGTAATGTGGCTAATCTTTTCTTAGACATTAGATTTATTTTCTGCAGATCACAGTAACGTGGGGAACACACAATTTTCTGTGTGATTTGGCTCTAGCACAAGAGTTGTAATGCTCTGTGTACAGTTCAGCTGCTGGGAAAGACTACAAAACGTGTATAAATGTTCAATAAACCATATGCTCAAGACAATGAATTGGTTTTTATTTAACCCTCTCTGTTCTTTCTTTAACTATCCCACACAGATACTGCAAGCAGATTTCTTCCTGGGCTCCCTGAAGGTAAGAGTTTAACAAATAACATGTAGTTTTGCTAATTGATCTTGAGCAATAAGTGAAGTTCACTTAGACAATGTCAAGGGCAGGTGGCAAAAGACCATGTTGTAGAATGAGGTTCACTGAAAAGGATATAAGCTGTTTTAATCAATATGAGCATATGCACAGTTCTCGGTACGAAATACTCAATTTCTCCGGAAAGAGAAGTGACAGATACTCAAGCTTAGCCAAGAGGACATGAGCGACAGCCACAGTAATGTCTTTTTATGGTATTACCGGGGATCCTGGGGTTTATAGATTATTAAAATTCACCCCCTGCCAGCTGCACAACTGCTGAAATCCTGAACCTGAGGTTGTGTTCAGAGAGCAGGCTCAAAGTTCAATTCAAGGAAGATCTAAGCTTATCCTGCCTTAAGTTAGTTTCCTCTGGGGTAAGATCTAGAACATTATATCTGCCTTTGGCTTATCACGTAGGTTCTGAAACCAAAACGAAGATCTGTTTATGTACAAAGAGTCACCTTCACAGAGAACTTAATATGCACCATTTTGTTTTAACTTTTCTGGAGAAGGTTAGTGCTTGAGTGACTGGGAGAGTTAACCAGAGCAACAGAAGGAACCCTCCACACATGTGCCTAATACCAAAAAATGCTCACTGAAATCGAAGCCAAAAGGGGTGGAAGTACAGGCTACTGTCCCAGAGAATGCCACCTTCTCTGTTCACGAATGCATAAAGATCTAAATTTTATACTATTTCCTGTCATTCAGTAGTTTAGCAGACTACGCCCCCCGAGAAATTTTCTGATAACCTATTGGCATTTTCTGATGTTGTGTTTAACCGTTTCACGGACAGTGTGAAATAATTTCTCTCTTTCTTTCATGTTCCATCCCCTGAGCCACTCAGAGGCAGGATCATATAGGCAAAAATGCTGGGCTCTATACACATAGAATAATACTTGCAAAGTAAGTTAAAGATTCTGGGTTCTGTGCTTTGAAATTGCTGGGTATTACAGGTTCTTGAGAGATGCAGTCCCTCAAAGTCTTGCAAGGCACACTTCCTATAACAGAAAGGTTTTGTCAAGAGACATCTGCACTTCTACAGCAATGTGTCCAAAATCAGCATTACATATGCCTTCAGACTCCTTTCATCATTTTCTTGCACATAAAATTACCCCATGTTGATTGTTTCAGTGCTATGATCCCTCAGAAGGGAGTCAAGTTGTTCAGTTCTGTCCTTTTATCTTTTTTAGTACCACAGTGCATCAGACAGCCCACGAAGTACCAGGGGTTTAAAATTGTTTTAATTTTTTTTTGCTAGCCTGTATGCTAGTTTGCCTGGGGAATAACATTCTGTTTATTCTTCTTATTATTTATTCTTATTATTATTATTTCTGCTTAGATTATTTCTGCCTGTGTTATTTCCAGATGCTCTTGGATTATCCACATCAGTCCTTCTGACTATGGCAACCAATAATATCTGTTTGTGTTGAAGAATTCCTACTAGATATTGCTAAAAATGTAGATTAAAACTGAACATAAAGTTTTCTGAAATACTTCTACTAGGCTGATACATATTGGTACACATCAATTGTCTTTTAGTGATTCATAACCAATATTACTCTATATAATTAATATATTAAACCTAAAATGTACTTTGTAATTGAAATTCTTCGAAATGTTCTATCAAGTGCTTATTTACCTAGATAATTTTATGCTATTATTACCTACAATATACATTATAGTCCTTTTTTAGCTGATTTTGCCACAGATCTGAAAATATGTTTTATGTTTGCTTCATATGATAAATAGGCTTGGCTTTAGATAGGCGATGACTAACCCTCACAATTTGTTCCAGTGTTTGGTACAAACAGAAACTAGTTGAACTTTCACTGTCTGGTATTAAAACATAGAAAACACAAAGGTGCCAAGAATACCTCCACTTAAAAATCACGTGTGAGAGCCAATCTGCTTAATTTACGGATCTTACTTGTGTCTAAATTTTTAGATGTCTAATGAAACAATCTATCTAAGCGGCTATGTGTATGTGGCTTTGAGAAGTATGTGGCTGTGCAGCAGCTGTTGATGGGGGGATGCCATCTTCAGAGACAATACACCTCTGTCTACAAAAGGAATTTACTTTATTAGGATGTCTTCAGCAGATACTTAGAATTGAGGCAGAAGATAAGTGCCTGACAGCATGACCGCTTTCTGGATAAATATAAATTACAAATGCACAGGCTCTCTGAAACTTTTTTGAATTCCTTCAGAGCAACTTCCAACATGAGTTCAGATGCAGAGATGGCAATCTTTGGAGAAGCTGCTCCCTATTTACGGAAGTCTGAGAAGGAGAGAATCGAAGCCCAGAATCGCCCGTTTGACGCTAAGGCAGCTTGTTTTGTTGTGGATGAAAAGCAAATGTATGTGAAAGGTACCATACAGAGCAGAGAAGGTGGCAAAGTCACAGTTAAAACACAAGATGATACAGTAAGTGATACCAGCTGTTACTCACATGTGATCATCCAGTTCAGGCAGTTCTCTGGCTTAGATTTCTTCTCCTTTTGTTCCCTTCTGGTTTTGTCAGACTGTCACTGTAAAGGATGATGAAGTCTTTCCCATGAATCCTCCAAAATTTGATAAAATCGAGGACATGGCCATGATGACCCACCTCCACGAACCCGCTGTGCTGTACAACCTCAAAGAGCGTTATGCAGCCTGGATGATCTACGTAAGTACCAGCAGCAGTCTTCCTTTGGGGAGCTGGGAGGAACTGCTCTGCCAGGCTCAGGGAAAGGCAACGTGCTGTGTCCCTTCCTCGCAGACCTACTCGGGTCTCTTCTGTGTCACCGTCAACCCCTACAAGTGGCTGCCGGTGTACAACCCGGAGGTGGTGTCTGGCTACCGAGGCAAGAAGCGCCAGGAGGCCCCTCCACACATCTTCTCCATCTCTGACAACGCCTATCAGTTCATGCTGACTGGTGAGTCACCTGGCAAGAATGGGAAACCCTGATATATGCAGGGCTGGCCGCTTGGTCAAGGAACACTTGACAGTTCAGGCATCTTAGGTGTTGTTCTACTCAAGTGCCTGATGGCAACAGCTCCCATAGTCCTATGGCACAACTCAAGATTAGACTGCCTGTGGCATCTTAATGACCTCTGTGCTGTCAGATAACGAAGGAAAGGCAGCAGCTATGGCTTTCTACCCACTCTCCTAGGAAGGAATTTAAAGAAACATTACGGGAAGGAACATAGCAGAGATTCTGATCAAACTATTTAAGCCAAGGTCTGTAGATTAAACAAACAAACAAACAAACAAACAAAAGGTAAGTGGGAAACCTTATAAAGAATCACCACTTGGATTTTTGGCTGCTCCATTCCTCTGTGCACAAAAAGGTCTCCCCACAGACTAATTAATGATCAGTTAGTTATGTCTGATGAACAGAAGACCTCCACATCTCATTTGAATAGCTCTTTCTGTGACTTTGTTTTCAGATCGCAACAATCAGTCAATCCTTATCACGTGAGTATATTTTGGTATGTGTGACAAATCTGACAGAGAAGTAAAAATGTTTCCTGTTTCCTGTAACAATTAACGTTTTCATTTCAACAGTGGAGAATCCGGTGCAGGGAAGACTGTGAACACAAAGCGTGTCATCCAGTACTTTGCAACAATTGCAGTTACTGGTGAGAAGAAGAAAGAGCAACAGCCCGGCAAAATGCAGGTATATCATTGGCTCCCCCATCTAGTGTTTCCCCAAAACTGTGCCTGCAGAGCAGAAACTATCAATGCACACTTTTGAGTTGCAGGACTATCAAAACAGAAAGTGTAGTACAACTGAGGAGACAGTCAGGATGCACAGGGCAAGCACGCTTATTTACCCTCATTTACCCCTGCCTCCATCCCTCTGAACACTAGTGGAACCCTACTTAAATAAGTATTTTCTTAATATAGGAAAGGCCCAAGATTCAGTTTCTCTCTACTCTCCGTTTACACAGGGCAGGTCTTCACCGGGGAGAGGAAGATAATGTAAGACAGCAGTTTTCTCTGTGCTGTCTATGTATCTATCCATTATTATTCTATGAGATCGGCCACATCCACAGTACCTGAGTGGCTGCAAGTGCAAAGCAAGCAGTCAGTTCCCACTGTCAGGCGATTGTGCCATTCCTATTGCTTGTTTCATTCCTATTGACAGGGGAGTGCAGGAGCCCTGACCTCCAGAGTGGTTATGCTGAAGTCAGAGTCATTTTGATTGCACCAGGTAGTAGTTTCCATTGGCTTGTTCTCCTGCCTGTGCTGCCTGAGAGGCAACACAAGAAAAGGGACAGATTTGAGACAGCTGTGACCACTTGCCTGAAAGTGGTCCTCAGAAAGGATCCTTCCAGGGAAGAAAGCACACACTCTGGTGCCCCTTTCTGCTGAGCAGCCCAGCTGCTGTAATCAGAGCCCAGTGGTGCATTTGCAAGGTGTGGGTTTCATTCCCTAGCACAGAGCAAGCAACAAACATCCTTGGGGCACAAGTGCGTGTCACCAGTCTGTGAGATGGTATGTGCATCAAAGTGGGTGACACATGTCAGCATGTTATTTGAGTACTCAAGGGCACAGCAGAACCTAAGGAGATTCCAAGGCTGCATATTCTTTTCGCACTTAGGCAGGTGTCTGTGATTGACAGGTCATTATGGACAAGGCAAGCTCGTCACAAGCACTCTTTCCATCAGCAGCATTTCAGAATCTCCTAGGCTCAGCTTTCACCAGCTGCTCAGTATGCCAGGACTGATCTCAGAAAAACTTTGAGATGGCTAAGAGATGTACTGACCATGTTTGATATAAGGAAAATCACCTGGGTCTCAGAAGGACAACAACCTGTTCTGCCCTCTTCCAACTTTATTCACAGAATACCCTGTTTTTTTAGTATTTACCATCCTGTAACAGTAGTATTTGCCTCTTCATAAGAACATTAAATAAAACATTCAGGTTATAGTTCTGTCTAGCCCAGTATCCTATCTCAGATGGAGGCTGAAACCAGATGCCAGGCAAGAGTGTATGAATAAGGGAAGCATGTAACAGCATTTCCCCAGAATACTTTCTCAGCTTCCAGAGTTTTGTCACCCAGCCTGTAGAAAGGACTCCAGAACAAACTTGTATAAAGAATTGCCGCACCTTCTTCCATGCTGTTTTCCGTGCTTGATGCTCCTTTGGAGTTCCCTGGTCAAAGCTGTGCACTAAAAAGGGGTTTGGTGCTGGTGTAAGACAGCTGCACTGACACACACTTCTCCCTCTCCTCTCCCTCTCCTCTCCCTCTCCTCTCCCTCTCCTCTCCCTCTCCTCTCCCTCTTCTTTTCTAGATTCCATTTACAAAGCTGAAAGAAACATGTGGGAGGGCATTACTCTAGGAATTTGGTATTTTTTATTTTAAAAAAATACAGAGAGACCTTTATATGGTATTGTGTTGGCCTAATTTTATAGGGTCCAGCTTCACGGTGGACTAACATAAACTAATTTGAACCCGTTGTGCCATCTGCAGACAGAGTTGGGTATGGCACTCCCTCTCCATTGCAAGATGCTAAAGGCTACACTGAACACCACGTACAAATATTCAGCAACTTGAGCTGTGCCACTAATCTTTCATCTGGATAAAACCTGTCTTGGAAATTAGCCCTGGAAATATTTTCATGCCCTGAGTACATAGAGATCAGTCATGACTTTGCTAGAAGCCTTGAGAAAAGCTTTGCCCTATGATTCCAAAAAAGCACATGGTGACTCTGCTTCCTGAACTGCGTTGCACAGAAAAGGAGAGATGTAATGTCACAGAATGGTCTTTCCTACCCTATCTTTGCAGTTAACAAGAGTGATACAGTACATGTTGATTGTTCCTTCTGCAGTCATGAAGCAAAAAACTCAAAGACTTTCTGTTCCCTGTTTAAGTTTGGTATTTGAGTCTCAGACTTTGTCCATGTCCCACTCTTTCTTTCGAAGCATGTCTGCATTTGGAAAGGCTGTTGCTTGTTTGAATATACTTGCAAAACTTTACATTCTGCCTTGCTAGGTGCTTCCTATTAAAAGCTGTACCTCTCTCTGTGTGTTCTGGGTTCAAGAAAACTCCAGAAATAATTCCATAATTTTCATGTTTTCTTTAGCTATCACGGCCTTTGTGAATGGCAACGTGGAAGCACCTCTCACAGAGATTTCAAACTCCCTGCTAAATTATAGGTTAAAGTTTACATGTTAGAAAAATCTCCTTTTCAATATTTGTTACTAACCAGTAGTGAAGTTTTATAAGAAGCTTTTTTTTCCTGTAACTAGGGAACGCTTGAGGATCAGATCATCCAGGCCAACCCACTGCTGGAGGCCTTTGGCAATGCCAAGACTGTGAGGAATGACAACTCCTCCCGCTTTGTGAGTTCATTTCAGATTTGCTCGAATGCAGAACTCTAATATATGTCTTATCCATTGATTGCTATAACAAATGGGTTCGTCTGTACTGCTTGATAGGGAAAGTTCATCCGGATACACTTTGGAACAACTGGCAAGCTTGCCTCTGCGGATATCGAAACCTGTGAGTTGGAGCAAGTCAGTGCATGCAGAATTTGTGCATTTATGATCTCAAGTTTACCAGGAGACTAACAGCATCTCTCTTTTGATTAGATCTTCTGGAGAAATCCAGAGTGACTTTCCAGCTGGCCAGTGAAAGGAGCTATCATATTTTTTACCAGATAATGTCCAACAAGAAGCCAGAGCTCATTGGTGAGTGCCAGCGGTGCGGGGCTTGGCTCTTTCCGCTGTGACTTGCTGCGGTGCCATCAAAGGTGCCCTGTATACCTGCAGATCTCCTCCTTATCTCCACCAACCCCTACGACTTCCCCTATGTGAGCCAAGGAGAAGTCACTGTTGCCAGTATTGACGACAGCGAGGAGCTGCTGGCGACGGACGTGAGTACAGCGGCCTGGCCGAGCCAGGGCCACCAAGCACCAGGCCCTGCAACCCCCAGGCTGCGGGCAGGGGAGAAACCCCGCCACCTCATGGCAGCACTGGTGCCTGTTAACAGCACCTTGTGCTTCAGCCCTTCTGCTCCTCTGACCTTCCCCAATTCGCCTGTGGCCTCTGCAGAGTGCTGTGGACATCCTGGGCTTCAGCCCCGAGGAGAAGGTGGGGATGTACAAGCTGACCGGGGCCGTCATGCACTACGGGAACATGAAGTTCAAACAGAAGCAGCGGGAGGAGCAGGCAGAGCCAGACAGCACAGAAGGTAGTGTTGACTGTGGAGTTTGGTTGTGAACTGCACCATGAGACAAGCTAGCAACCCCATCCCACAAAGTGCCCAACACTTGGAGAATTATTTTCCCTTCCAGAAACTAATTTTTTTAAGTTTGTTGCAAGTTCCACATAGTCAACTATTTAACTTATGTACTTCAAGGAAACAGAGACATAATAAAGACAAAGCATTGCTCCAGCCCTCGAGGTGTGGAACAGGAATTTGCTACAGCTGAGGCACCACCTGTGTTAGGGAGATAACATTCTGCATGGGACTGTAGAGGAGCTTCCCTTGACAATAGATGCATTTCAGGAGCACTGAAAGTAGGCTCCTTGTAGCAGAAACATTATAGAAAACTAGGACATCTTTCTTTGTCTCTTTTAAAATAATTTGCTATCTCTGATCCTAGTGGCTGACAAAGCTGGCTACCTGATGGGTCTGAATTCTGCTGATTTGCTCAAGGCTTTGTGCTATCCCAGAGTGAAAGTCGGGAATGAATATGTAACTAAAGGACAAAATGTCCAACAGGTACTTAGACAGCTGATCAACTATCCATTTTATTCAGACAGCTCTTTCAACTTTAAAGCTAACTCAGCTTTCATTACTGCCCATGGCTGTGTTTCCTACAGGTGTACAATTCAGTGGGTGCGTTGGCTAAATCAGTCTATGAGAAGATGTTCCTATGGATGGTTACTCGAATCAACCAACAGCTGGATACCAAGCAGCCCAGACAGTACTTCATTGGTGTCCTGGACATTGCAGGCTTTGAAATTTTTGATGTGAGTTATGGTAGGCATGCTTGCCCATTGATGATTTTTCCAAACTAACCACCATTTTTTTATATTTTGAATTTACAGTTCAACAGCCTGGAGCAGCTGTGCATCAACTTCACCAATGAGAAACTGCAACAGTTCTTCAACCACCACATGTTCGTGCTGGAGCAGGAGGAGTACAAAAAGGAAGGAATTGATTGGGAGTTCATTGACTTCGGGATGGACCTCGCTGCCTGCATTGAGCTCATTGAGAAGGTACAGGAAATCTTTTCATTTTAGGAGAGCACATTTCTTTCACGGTCATTTAGTTTAGTCCATTCATTCTTAATAAATTGACACATTACTGTTGAGTGACCCTCTCACATAAGAGGCAGTTTATACAATCAAAGCTTTTGGACAGGTTGCTTCTGCACAAACAATGATTTCCTGAACAACACGGCTGGGATGGCAGGAAGAGGAGGTACACAACGATAATTTGATGCCTTTAACATTAAAGTGAACTTCAAGTGTTACTCCTTGCAGTAATGGATAGAATTAAGGTCTTGGTTCTAGCAACACAACTCTTTCTGGCCTCTCTGTCACTGCCCACTGCTTCTGCACTGGGGATCTTAATGGGAATCAGCCCCTCACTGCTACGTTAAAAGCCAGCAGCCAGTGGTTGTGCACAGCACTTACACATCATGTGCAAATCCAATATGCACATACCCAAACATCTTCCTTCACAGGAGCATACAGGTATCTGTTCCCAGCACTGTCATTCATGCCCAGTGCCCAGTGACTGATTCAGCCATCCCACATGCATGTTCGCTGCTCAGTATTCATGCCCATGGGTTATGCCTTTGCACATATGAGCCTCGCATTTCTTGCTAACCTCCCACGCTTCCCACCACATAACAGCATCTACAGGCGGCACTACCAGTCATAGCTAGTGCCTGTTGCCTATTGCTCTATTCAACACCCAAAATCCACACTTACTGTTCAGTATTCACACATTTTGTGTCACATATCTCTGCAATACACAGTATTGGAGCCAAAGGAATCAGAACACCTATGCTGACCTAAGGCTGTAGTCTCTTTTGTCGCTGAGAATGTGCCTACATTTCTGTGTATTTTAAATTGAATTCTAAGACAAATTAAAAGTCTACGGGTGTTCTACAGTCCCAGATTATTGCCATTTACACTCCAAATGAGTGTGAGGAAAATCTGATCCATCATGCACATTCACTGGAGATAGAACACAAGTTTGTCAGATATTAGTTATCTATCCACATTCTTGAGGAGCCATCAAATTAAGTTCATATTGACAATTGTAACCTGATAGTTTTGTAGCAGACATACATAACAGCATCAGCACCACAAACAGGATGCTGAAACGTACTTCCTGACAATGTAGTATAAAGATGATTGAAACAGTTGATTATAATACATATGTGTACAGCCTTTCAGTCAAAGATGTATGTAAACAGTATTGTCATGTTGCTATGTTCCTGTGTAGTAGCTTGAGCAACACAATCATTATAGTTTGCCTGATTATTATAGTAACTAGCGATGTATTAAGAAATGTGCAGTACAAATTAGTCACTGAAACAAGGCACAAATCATATGCAAGATGACATTTTATTTACTTTTTTCTCCCCACCACTTATTTTCTTCATGCATTCATATTTCTTTCAGCCCATGGGCATCTTCTCCATCCTGGAAGAGGAGTGCATGTTCCCCAAGGCAACTGACACCTCTTTCAAGAACAAGCTCTATGACCAACATCTGGGCAAGTCCAACAACTTCCAGAAGCCCAAACCTGCCAAAGGCAAGGCTGAGGCTCACTTCTCCCTGGTGCACTACGCTGGCACGGTGGACTACAACATCTCTGGCTGGCTTGATAAGAACAAGGATCCCTTGAATGAAACTGTTGTGGGGCTGTACCAGAAATCATCCTTGAAGCTGCTGTCCTTCCTTTTCTCTAACTATGCTGGTGCAGAAACAAGTAAGTTATTTTTCAGTGATGACTGGTAAGGCAAGAATCAACTAAAATCTACTCCTGCTTCTCCTCTCTGTGGTATACCATAGACTATCATCTGCTAATGTGACCTTGTTTTTGTGTGCACCCAGATATCTAAGATACCAACATGCAGAATTGCTGAAAACACCACATTCATGTGGTGCAGAGAAGTAAAACTCAGCAAGTCCAAACCAAAGTGACAGGAGCTATATGTTTCCTGACTTGCTGTGTTGCGAATCATGTGCATGTTTACCCATCCTCTAGGCAGGTGACAAATATACATGCAAAGTGCAAGCACTTTACAGTCATCGGGGACAGAGTTTTGTTTCTTGAGGTGAACAGGAACAACTAAAAGGAGACCATGGAACTATTTTATATCAACCTGAACAGTCCTGGTGTTGCAAGTGAAAATGAGAGACAGATAATTTAATCTAGAAGTCCCCTAGAGGCATCAAAGAGCAGTCCAATCTCTTGCCCTTTTTGCAACTGAAGACCATCAAGTTGGACAGTCAAGACTTCTGCCTTACCAGAAATGGCCACACAGATTTCTACAAAAAAGTCCCCAATATTCTGGCAGCCCGGATGCTAGGCAAAAAGAAAAGGCAGTATACAGCAGTAGTCAACTCAGCCATCAGGCATATGGACAGCAGGGTTTGAGGCTCAAGAAAGTCCCTGCAGCTCAATTTGGCTGACACAACAATGTGTCTGAGCAAGCTCCTAGGAAATGGTGGGCATGAGTCAGCTGTGGTCTTTGCAGGTATCATAAACATAAGAAAGGTGAGAAGAAAAGGTTGTGGGAATTAAATTTTCAATACACTGTGAAATTCAGATCATAAACACTCAATTTAAAACTCGATTTAATTAGCTTCAACATTGCAGCAAATATGAAAAGGCACTAAGCTGCTTGGACTTCTATTCCTGATGCTATGATTTCCTTCCTGCCTTGGGGGTGCAGAATAGAGCCCTATTCTTCACCTCGAACATTCGATTAGGAGATCTTTCTAAAAAAGGCTTCACCACACTGATAGATGAATGTCCACTGCTGAGCCACATTCTTGCAGACTTTCACGTAATTGAAAACAAACAAACAAAGAAAAAGAGGAGATATCTATAAGTAAAAGCAATTTGACTAGTAGTACTGAGTACACTATCATGAAACTTACATCAGGCCATAGTGTTCCATATCACCAAAACCATACATATTATGATGCGACCTAAATCCTGCATCTGAGACCAAATATACCATATGCTGATCAACAAGCAGCTAGCAGCAGTTCACTGAAACTCTCATGAAGCAGTGGGTTAATATTTAAAATTTAAAATTAGTTATTTTATTGGCCCATGACCGAAGAAAGGAAGGTGAGACCTACAAAACATACTCTAACTGTTCACCTCCTATCTACTTCCAAGGTGACAGTGGTGGAGGCAAGAAGGGAGCTAAGAAGAAGGGAGGCTCTTTCCAGACCGTGTCTGCTGTGTTCAGGGTATGTGAATTTCCTTTTAAATGAGCCATGATTCCACAAAAATGATATGAGGGCTGGAAAACCTCTCCTGTGAAGTAAGGCTGAGAGAGTTGGAGTTGTTCAGCCTAGAGAAGAGAAGACTTCAGGGACACCTTATTGAGGCCTTTCAATATATAAAGCATGCTTATCAGAAGTATGGATAAAGACTTTGTACCAAGGCCTGTAGTGACGGGACAAGAGGCAACAGTTTTAAACTGAGAGTGGGTAGGTTTAGATTGGACATAGGAAGAAATTTTTTTACTATGAGGGTGGTGAGACACTGCAATAGGATGCCCAGAGAAGTTGTGGATGTCCCATCATCGTAAGTGCTCAAGGTCAGGTTGGACAGGGCTTGGAGCAACCCGATCTAGTGAAAGATGTCCCTGCACATGGCAGGCGGTTTGGACTTGATGATCTTTCAAAGACCCTTACAGCCCAAACCATTCTGTGATTCTGTAACTCCTTGATATTTGAATAAGAATGCAAAACCTTTGTAGCTTAAAGCTCAAATCCATGTTTTATTCTATCACAGGAAAACCTAAACAAGTTGATGACTAACCTGAGAAGTACTCATCCTCACTTTGTGCGTTGCCTGATTCCTAATGAGACCAAGACACCTGGTAAGTCCATCATTATATTCTGAAGACACGAGACTGAAGGGAATCGGCTTGCTTAGCTTCCACATCAACTTCTTCCAGAACAGCTCCCTTTCCATGTGAAGTTCTTGTGAGGGTTGGCCTACAGGACAGCACCCAAGTAAACCTTCTTGTATTGTTTACTGTGACTGTAAAATTTTGACCATTACACGGTCCACAACAGTCACCTGTCTTAATGCGTGTACAGAGCTGAAGATAATTAAGAGGAGATTGATTACAGATGATGAAATTGTCTGTTGAGGGTAACAGCATTAGCAAATACCTAATAAATCCCTGTTTTTCAGGACCACCATGTCATACAGAACCGCTGGGTTCAGCCCAAGACCATTTACTGATTTCTAAATATTCAGTGTTAGGATCTGATTCACTGAGCTGGAAGACTGTCAAATAAATTATACATAGTTTGTAGAATTCCATCTACAAGCTGCTGGGTGCTGCTAGCACTTGGAAAGCATTTTGATATAAAGTTACTTTTTTTCCTTTACTTAATTAAATATTAAACTCTCACAAACGATTTAGTCTCCAAGAATGGTCAAGTTCAGGAGCATTTTCATGTGGCTGTTAAATTAAAGTACCTGGGGAGAGAGTTGCCTGTGTGGGTTTTAGGAGTCTAATCATTATGAGGTCTGATACTGGCAGAATGAAAATGTAGATACTAGTAGAATGTAGTGGATGGAACAGGAGTACCAGAAAACAGGAGCTTAGCAGCTGTTTAAACTGCTCAGGAAACAGAAGACAAATTTCAGAACATTTCTTGCCTTTCTTGTTTATGTCTCTCTGAGTAACCCTGAAGACCACAAGCAGGATTTAAGCAACACGCATATGTATGACATTCACATTTCAGCCATCAGCCAAACTCCTTTTATACTCAGTGGAGAGAAGCTGGCATTTTAAAGTATGACTCATCTGGCCCCTTTTATACATTTATCTTTAGATGAGATTAATCACATCCTAGAAAAAAAATTGTTTCACTCCACTGACTAAATGAAAGCCCAAATGGAAATGTCCATATCTCATATCCTGAAGTGAGGAAAGAGGAATCCCACTGGAGTCTTAACAGTTGAGAAAGTATAAGAGGGCAATTAAGGAAACCTACTAAAATAGAAAGGTATATTTGAATGAATGATTTTGCCAGGTATGGCTGTCATTTTCAGGTTCAGCTGGTTGTTTTGACAGAGGTGACTCAGAGGGAATCTTGACTTTTAAGGAAAAAAAAAAAAGTAGTACTGTGTGAGCAAAATTAAGGATGATGGAGTGAAGGAAGAGAAACTAGACATCTTCTAATTGTTAGACAGTTTTAGGCTGCTTATGCATGACTTTTCTAACAACTCCTTTGGGTACACCTCTATCGATTATGCTGCATGATAGAGTTAAGCATACGGACCATTATGTACTAATTAATGTCTCTAGTAGCTGATGGAAGTTCCTTCACGACAAAGTGATTCCAGTAGAGTTTTATTCTGCCAATTGTACTTTGCTTATAATATTTGGGAACAAGACTTAGAAATACCATTGATTATTATATCCAATAGATATTTTAGGAAGAGGAAGATAATTCTTTCAATTTTAATCAACTAATCAGCTACAGGCAGACTGAGAGCTTTAAGCAGCCTGCTTATCCACTCCTGTTTTGGAATCTATCTAGCTATCAAATCTAATCAAGTTTGAGTGTAGTCAACACTTGTATGGCATACCCAAGATAAAATCTTAAGTAATGTGAAGAGCTGATTGCCCAGATGGTACTAAACTCTACCTTGTGCCACCTCTGTCTTTATCCAATGAGGATGCTGATGCTGTTGAAGATTTTTCAGCTGGTCTCCTAATGTGTTCTCCTGCCATTTTTGAGTAATGTGGTCTTAGGCCTTTTGGCCATCGGTGACTCACAAGCACTGCTGGCCTGGGCATTCTCAGTAAAGCTCAGCTCACTGAAGAAACTCTCTGCAATTTGTATAAAAGGAAGGCCTGTTCTCTCTTCACTTCCTGCATCTTTAAGCAAGAACTGGTTGAATTTTACCAAAAAAAGGAAGGTAATTCTGGAATGCTAATATATATGGAGATTCTTTGGAAGAAAGGGAGAGTCACGATGGATGTGTTTTATTTAAGGTGAAATGGACCATTACTTGGTGATGCATCAGCTGCGGTGCAATGGGGTTCTAGAAGGCATCCGAATTTGCAGGAAGGGGTTTCCAAGCAGAATCCTTTATGCGGACTTTAAGCAACGGTAGGTCCTCAGTTATTACTGTCTGTTAAGATAAAGACTCAGTAAACCCACAACTCAGGTGACAAGTCTAGTAACACCACGGAGAGACACCTTCTGAATCAGACTAGATTACTGGCATTTGAGGGAACCAAGCCATTAATACTGCCTTAGGTCACTCCAGTCTTTCTCTCTTTGATCAGACCAGAGATTTCTAGATTTATCAGAACCAGTATAATTTCTAAATTGTAGTCAATGCCCAATGATTCAAAATGGTGCAAAATGCTCGTAGTGTAATGAATCAAGTGGCATCATAGACTGCTCTTTTAAAGTCTTCCAGAGTACAGATACAAAACCAACATACATCAGCACAGCCTCCTTACACTGCACTGACTAAGCATTCAAAAATCCAGGGCTCTGCCAGTGACCTGTCACTGGCCTGCATCCCGTGCCTTGTTTTCCTCATCTTTAAAAAGAAGACAAACTGGTTCATGTGAGCTCTGTTGCTATAAAATGCTGAATCAGAACCAGCTGCTGTTATAATAAAGTGTAACACTAGCATCTTCCATGCTGAACGGGTATGAAAAGGACTCAAGGCCTCTCTGAAAATGCCCTGCAACCTGATGTTCAGTAAGGCATTAGCTTGTCTCAATTGTAAAATCATAATTTGATGTGACAGGTGAAGGAATCTATCCATAATGGCTGTGGTCCAGAGCCATAAAGTGCTTTACAGTTCAAAGGAAATGTGCTGAAGTTCAGAAGGAACTACAATAGAAGCCTAAAATAGAGAATAAATTCACTGCACCATTATCACTGTCTTGATTTTACGTATAGCCTTTCAAGGTAGACTTGAGAATAAGAAGCGCTCCAGTGTACAGTCACACATCCTCTTTGATGTATCTGAAGAAACCCCTTCAGAAGGACTAGGTGGTCCTGTCCATGGCACAGGATTACCTTAATCACTAAGTTACCTTGCAAAATGCTAAGACTACTGTTAGCATTTACAAAATAATACTATGCCATTTTCAGTTTAAACTCAAGAATTCAGTGGTGCAACTTGTAGAAACTGTAAGCAGTGCAAGATTTTAATTTCCTTTGGAATACAAGTGATTTTTGTTAGTAGTTTTAGTTCATCTTCAACTTTGAGTAGTGTTCCTCTCATCAATGAAACAAGATGAGAAGAAGTTGACAAGTTCTCACTCTGTTCTTCCTAATTACTGGACCTGCAGACACTCCTAAGTATGCACATTAATTTTGTATGTAACAACATACTCTGTCGTTATACAGCCAACAAATTCCTCTGATGAGAAGACATGTCCCCTTGTCATCACGTTCTTTTCAGCCAAGACTGTTTAGATTTCAGATGGCATATTCAGCCACTTTCAGATAGCTCAGCTTCCATATATTTTATGAGATCGGATGGATCCTATTTTCCTCGCCCTGTTTGCAACTAGTCCTTGCAACCTTCTTACCACAGGTACAAGATTCTTAATGCCTCAGCCATTCCAGAAGGCCAATTCATTGACAGCAAAAAGGCTTCGGAAAAGCTCCTTTCCTCCATTGATGTTGACCACAACCAATACAAATTTGGCCACACCAAGGTAAAGTCCTTGTGGAAGAGATGGTACAACTAATGGCAAAAATTCTGTTCATTGAAAGTATTTCTTGCATGAGAAATCAGCCTTCACAATGATTAGAAGTGAAGTATACCACTAGCAAGTATACAGAGAACTTGTCTGGTTCTGGGTGTATGTGTGAGGGGCAGTACTGTCAGCCTTGGGAACACCACACTACCAGAATGACCCAGCATGGCTGCAACTGGAACTACTGCTGCCCCTTTCTCTGCCAGTTGAACTCGTTTATATCAATGCGTGTTAGACAGGCTGAGACAAGTTTGGACAGTCAGACTTTTCAGGAGGTTTAAGCACACGCAAGCCTGTCTTCCATAACCAAAGCAGTGTTAGGTGGGACACTGATTCTGTGATCAGCACAACCAAGGCAGTACTATCTCCGTACAAAAACCTAAACACCTACGCTAGTGAACAGACATCATGTATGCTTCTCAAGTCATCTCTAAGTCAGTTCACAGAGCAAATATTGAGCCTGACATAGATGGGTAGAGTACAGCGAAGAGACAGAGAAGGATATAGTACTAAGTTGAAAGTTAACTCTTTGTTTTAATAACTACTGATGAGCTAGATCTTCCACAACTTACACTGGAGTAGGCATCAAAAGCACTGCAATAATGTGATTAGATCATGCACAGAGTGACATGTCATAAATCACAGGAACACTGAGGATATGAATACTGACACAAAATTTCTCTAGCTGTTAAACCTTTACTCTGCAGGCATTTTTCCAAAACTACCTTAAACTACCCTGCAACATTTGCCAATGGTTGTGTATCTGCCTAAGCCTCAAACTATTTGACTGTATTTTATGTTCTAGGTGTTCTTCAAGGCAGGTCTCCTGGGACTTCTAGAAGAGATGAGAGATGAGAAGCTTGTGAGCCTCATCACGCACACACAAGCTATGTGCAGGGGTTACCTCATGAGAACTGAATTTAAAAAGATGAATGAAAGAAGGTAATATAAGAAAATACTAACAATCACACTGTGTCAGACCAAAAGTCCAGCAATGCAGTATATGTCTCAGGCAAAAAACTGTCCTCAGGAAAGACCCTTAGAAACACTAGGGAAAACAGAGCAAGTACAAACTAATAGTTTCCTTGTTATAGCCTCCCAAATTCTGGTAATGGCTATTTAGCAATTGGACCATGCAGCTGGGTCATGATATTTAGTATTTAACAGTGACCTTTTCTCCAGGAATGCGCTTACAATTTTCAACCTTTAAAGAACCCTGTGATGGAGATAGCGAACTGAACAAGTGCAAAGGTTTGTCTGAACAGCATGTTGTATGATAATTTCATTGGATCACATTGGTTTTGTAAGGAATGGCATATAATTTCTCTCTGCTCTCCTTAATTTTCTTTCATGGCTCAGTTATCTAAGATGAACAATACTAGCTTGTACAGAGAAAGTACTCCATACTTTTGACCATCCCAGATACCCTTCCCATTTCAGCTCTCTCCCTTTGAGATGGGATGAATCATGCAAAACTTAGAGTGTAGGAGTGGCAGGACTGGGCAAGCCAAGCAAGCTTACTCAAATGTTGTTGGCAAGTGAAAGCTTTAGGGGGAGCAAGGATTGCATAAATGTATAGGATGCCCTGCCAACCAGCTGCTTTCATGTGTAATACTCTGCAGTATACATTTAGTTTAGGGGCTTCCTGAGCCAGGGATAGTTTCTAAGAATTCAAGAACTCTCACTTAAGAATTTCTCTGCAAGGAATTGTCAGATCTCCCCTTGAACTATGGGCATCAACAACATCCTTTAGCATTCAGTACCATAAAAAGATTTAATTTCGTTTTCAGTTTCTGTGTTAATAATTTCTAATATGGTATTTGCTATTTTGAGTGACCCAAAAAGCATCAAGCTGCTGTTTCTGCAATTGACAGTAAGTCTCAGATTTGTGATCTCAGCAGCAGTACTTCGAGGATGTCAGTTTTCACTCTGGTATCCACCTAAGCACTTGCACTTTCTTTGAGACTGAGGAAAGTCTCGGAGATTCCCAGGCAACACGCTAGAGAAGTTTGTCTGTTTTGGAGTATTTCTGCCTCTTGTATCCAGACATAGTTATTGTTCATGCTACTGAACGAGCCATTCTGCGTTCAAGGGCCTAGAAATGACTCTTTAATAAAAGCAAGAGAGGTGAGGACAAAAGTGTCACAGAAAAATTCCTTGAGGAAAATGCTGATGCTGTATGGCAAACAATAAGAATTGTTTCCAGCCTAAGTATCAATAGCCTCATAAATGGTGTTTTCATGTGTTTTCAGAGAATCCATTTATATCATCCAATACAATGTAAGAGCATTTATGAATGTCAAGCACTGGCCCTGGATGAAGCTGTACTTCAAGATGAAGCCCTTGCTGAAGAGTGCAGAGTCTGAGAAGGAGATGGCCAACATGAAAGAGGAGTTTGAGAAAACGAAGGAGGAGCTTGCAAAGTCTGAGGCAAAAAGGAAAGAGCTGGAGGAGAAAATGGTGACCCTGTTGCAAGAGAAAAATGACCTGCAGCTTCAGGTTCAATCTGTGAGTAACCTCCATTTTCAGATTAATCCCATTTCCTCCTATTCCGCTGCTTTATCCCTTCTCTTTTCCATCATCCTTCATAAATAGGCATGTAACAAGGTCAGATTCTCCACTGCTTTGTATCTGGTCTTGTCATTTACACCTAAGCAAAGCACACATAGAACATTACCACCAGCAGGAATACAAGAAATTCTGACTGGGCTCCCACATAAACCCACTTCCCTATTAAGCAGTCACCAGTGAAGAATCAGATGCTCCACAGTATATGCAATGTGCTCCTAACAATAGTATCTGATTGTGAATGAAATACAGGCTCTTTCCACATCTGCTGACCATTATAACATGGAGCCAGGGCAAGGGTGCTTTTCTGTCAGAAACAGGACTGAAACAGTGGAACAAAGACCGGTGCTTTTCTCTGGAATACTGCTGAGCAGAGACTGAAATTGCACAAGACATGAACACTGTTAGGTTTTAAAAGGCAATAAGATAGTATATGACCAAAAGCAGCCTGGTGCAAGTGGACCTGTTACTTTTTTCCATGTGCTTTTGAAAACAGTTGGGTTTTTACAAGACTCCTGTATTGCTTCAAGCACCAAGGCTGTAACTGCATGATGAACATCAGATTAATTATCTGAATCCTTTTTCAGAACTTCAGCTTAACCTCACCCAGTTTTCTGAGTTTATTTGTACCCTTCTTGGTGCTTAATGCTCTGTTCTCCAGAATCCACCCAGTTTACAAGCATTTGGGGCCTCACTGTATTAATTACTCCTTCATGGGTGTTAGGCCAAGAAAACAAAGAAGCTCAGGTTTAATTAGATAAACTAACTTCCAGGTTAGGATGCACACAAATTTCAGACTTTAGAACATAAAAGAACTCCTAAGGTGTGATAATTGCCCTCAAGTGTGTTGCCTGGCTCTTTCTCAACTTGCAGTTTCTCACTGTTTCAGTACTGGAAGAGTCCTTCCTGTCGTCTTGCTAAGTCCCATTTTCCTGGGGGAATTTCCGTCAAACCTACTTGAAAGATTCCTCAAGCATCGTTTTCTCTGAGTTTGTCCTCAGAAGATGCACACTCACTAGCTATGGTTTTCAGTGCATTATTGGTTTCAGACAGAATCTGAGAGAGAATTACACATGCCATCTTCTGTTACTTCAGTAATAGCTTCAGCCATAACTCTTCTGGGAGGCAACGATACCTTTTCTCTGTTCTGTTTAGAATGCATCATCATAGTATTAATTTAGACAAAATTTTATCTGTTAATCATCTGTCTCAAAATGTCACTTATAGTATAAGTTGCAGGCTACAATTTAAGTTGAGCTTAACCGTGTCTTGGCTGAGAGGTTAAAGAATGATGGGAGCAAGGTTAGCCTCGTGTGAATAAAGTGGGAGAAGTTTGGGCAGAGACAGTCTGACCTCTGTCATTAGAGTTGGAGGAGCTTATTAAAAATAGAGTCACCCAACACTCTATGAAAGATGACTTTGAAATGCTATATGTTTTGCAAATCCACATCTAAAATCATGCTTCCATGAAATCCAGTTTGTTGCCCACCTATTTATCTCAGTGATACCTTGCAGATTCCTTGTTATGGCTGAAGCCTGTGAGTCTATTGCATGGTATTGTAGTCAAACCATCTGAACAACTGAAAGGAAGTGTCTCTACCATGGGATTATGGTCCACTTTCCTAGCCATGACTGAGCAGGACAATTTCCTCATGCTCGAATCGTACGCATTACTGTGATTTGAGTAGGAAATTCTTCCCTGACTTGTGTAATCAGTTTTCTGAAGATGGTGCTTGAAAAACATAAGTTGGCTTTTGTCATTTTTATGATAAATAAAACGTGCCTTTGATATGTTCTAACAGGAGAGTGAAAATCTAGTTGATGCTGAAGAGAGATGTGAAGGACTCATCAGAAGTAAAATCCAGCTGGAAGCTAAAATTAAAGAACTAAGTGAAAGAATAGAGGATGAAGAGGAGATGAACGCTGAACTGACAGCAAAGAAGAGGAAACTTGAAGATGAGTGCTCTGAGCTGAAGAAAGATATTGATGATCTTGAACTGACTCTGGCCAAAGTGGAAAAAGAGAAGCATGCAACAGAGAATAAGGTGACAGAGCAACCAGGGAATCATTCTTCCCCAGACAATTTCACATGACAATTTTCAGTTGCCCATGACAATTTTCAGTTTTGTGGGAAGTTGCAGTCATTCCTAAGTGCTCTGAATTGAAGTGTTATGTACCCAAGGCATAAGATAGGTATTGCCACTTAATCACCTCTGACAGATTTTTTTTTTTTTAATTATATCTTCCTCCTAGGAAAAACATACTTTCTGTGACAGTTCAAAACAGTTAAGAGGTTGTAATGGTGCTTGATAGAGAATTTTCATATTTGGCTGTTTGCAGTCATAAGGAACCAGTATATTTGTGTCTCCTGTGCATAATGGAGGACTAGTAGCTTGTGAGTAGCTCAGCACAGAACAGCTACACTGGTCCTTTCTCACATCTGTTGAGAAGAACCTATTTTGCAGATGTCAAATATTTTCTTATAATTCTCTTATGTTTAAGAAGCCCAGGTCTCAGCTAGGATGGACATCCTTTCCTTCCATTGACTTGACAATATGATGAGAGCTCTTCCTGACTTCTAAGGTTGAAACTGTCAGTGTAGCAACATCAGGTGTGGCCATTACCTCATTTATTTCCTAGTAAAAGCACAGGGCTCTTCACGTACATCTCAACAATCAATGTGAAGAGACAGAACTAATATATATATATGTTAGAATTCAAAAGCCGACATCTGTGGTGACAGTGTTCAGTCCTGCTGTGGAAACAATACCAGCAGTAATTACAGCTTTGAGGTTCCTTTCACTGCCATCACTGAGAACAATACTGGATCTAAGTTTGCAATTACAGATATGTTGGACATTTCTATACTAATGCTTAGAGGAAATCTAGCTGGTGCTGGGTATTAGGATGAGGGACCATCTTATCAGATATCAGGGCCACATAGCTAGGGCACTTAGCAGAGTGGAATACCCTTATCCCTGCTGTCAGGCTTTCCCATCCGAATGAGACAAATGGGAGGAAAGGGTCAGGCAGGCTAACACACAGCGCCTGGTGTGTTTGAGATAAGGTTGCTGCTGTTCAATGCTCCATTGAAGTACAAGGAATACGTTTCCAAGATGAAGCTAGCAAGGCTGATATATCCAGTAGCCCAGGTAGAGGCTCCTGCCCTAAATTTGTGATCGCCTGTTCCATGGGCATAAAGTTCTTTGTCATGTTATCCTGTTCCTTTCACTTTTACAAAAAACATATCTTTGGCTATGCTTGGAATTCGATAATATCTTTTTAAAGAGCCTCACTTGCTCGGAATTTACGGCTGTTTGCCTAGAAAATATATCACAATCATGAAATAAATTTTTTTATCAAGAGCAATTCAGAGGCCTTTTGTAAATCCCAGTGGGAAAAGCCTGAAGAGGCAATGACAATCTAGTGTATGTTCTAGTGTAGAATTGAGCAGGCTAGGGCTGGTAGTCAAAAACAACTAAAATAAGAATTCCTACCATTGCAGGACCAGAGAGGTGCGACTGTCAGGCATGACACTTGTTGCTACCTTCATCATGAACAACACAGACCTTCTGCAAAGAGCATTTTGACTACATCCATGCAAGATTTTGCAAAGATGCGGTCACTGTGTTCTCAGTCTGTCATTTCTCAGGGCACCCCCTCATAGTATGGATGTTGACTGTCTTAACAGGTTAAGAATCTTACTGAAGAGATGGCAGGTCTGGATGAAAATATTTCTAAACTCACTAAGGAGAAAAAGGCCCTCCAGGAAGCCCACCAGCAGACACTGGATGACTTGCAAGTTGAGGAAGACAAAGTCAGTACACTCACCAAAACCAAGACCAAACTGGAGCAGCAAGTAGATGATGTAAGAAAACGCTTTTAGGTTGTGTAGGTGGATGCTCTGATGGATTAGAAGAGACCAGAAATCTGTGGTTGGGAGTATAAGCAGCACCTGAAGCAGCAAAGCCAGCTCTAATTATTTCAGCTAATAAATCATTGGCACTTGACAGGGTATTGTAGAATCCAGCACACCTTTCATCTTTCCCTGCCTATTTAAGCTATGTTCATTACTGGGTATTTCAGCATTGTAGGCATTTGTGCCCCCTTTTAACCAATTAGCTGGAGCAGTATATCTGTGGCAGTTTGAAGTTTGCTGCAGAGTCACTTGTGGTCTCTTACTGTGCAGTGCGGATATACTCCAGCAAGTTATGAACACTGGGAAGTCATCAATATCTATCAGTCTATATGCTAGGAACTGCAGGCACTGAAAAATCTGATTTCTGTATTTTTCAAAAATGTGCATTTCAACTGCACACAGCCAAGCTGTGGACAGCTTAATATCTGAAACCAAGTCATAATGGTTGCTCTGATCTTGCAGCAAGACGTAGCATAGGAGAAGACAAGAAGTATACACAGGATTGAACTATTTTTTCTATTCAATTTCCAACTCTAGCTAGAATTTTTAAATCAAGAATAGTTACAAAGTATATTTTATGTGTTTCAAAGTATGTTCTATGTTTTAGCTTGAGGGATCACTAGAACAAGAGAAGAAACTGCGAATGGATCTTGAGAGAGCAAAGAGAAAACTGGAGGGAGATCTGAAAATGTCCCAGGATTCCATAATGGATCTGGAAAATGATAAGCAACAGATGGATGACAGGCTAAAAAAGTATTGCACTTTTTGTGCTCTGAATTCTAAAATTCAGATTTTATCTTAACTGAATTGAATTTGCATTCTCGTTCTTTAACAGGAAGGATTTTGAAATTAGCCAGTTGCAAAGTAAAATTGAAGATGAGCAGGCTCAAAGTTCTCAGCTGCAAAAGAAAATTAAGGAGCTTCAGGTAAAGTCTAAGAGCTATTGCTGGTTTCAGTAGCTGGGCACAAGTTCCTTGGAATTAATTGATATTTTTTCTTAGACTGTTCTACAAAATATTTTCCTACACATGACAAAAACAATTAACATGGACTCTAAGTGCTGTTCTCAGGGCATTTTTACAGAAACTCTGGCCTCTAAACATACGTAACTATGTAAGAAATTTCTTAAGTGAAGGCTTTGAACATGGATCAGATACTGAGTTATAACAGTAGTGAAGCCACTAAGAATTACTTTTTGAAGAAAACAATAGAATGTGACATAATCTGTCTTGAGTAGGACAGCAATCACCTTCTAAATGCAGAGCCAGGAAGACAGTTTTCTTCAGTCCTATTATCCCATGGTTGTTGATCTTAAGGTTTCTTCCATCTTGCTTACTGATGGAGAGATAACACTGGTTTGGCCTGAGCATTGGGAAATTTCTAAGAAATTCACATTCTGTTATATTTTCCAGTGACATATCACCTGTTTCTTCCAAAAAGTGCATAGCATGATGAATCCATTCTGACCTATAACATAAAATAAAATATCAGATTTTACAGTCACTGTTGTTTCAAAACAGAATATTCCATGTCCTATGAAACAATTCAGTGACATGTCTAGTGGTGCTTTATTCTCTACGCTGATATAAATTGTTGTGAACATTCGTTCTTTATTCCTTAATGATAATTTCAAACCTGTCTATTCAGAAGTCCTCATTTAACCAATTAACTTTCACAGGCTCGAACAGAGGAATTGGAGGAAGAAATTGAGGCTGAACGTGCAATCTGCGCAAAAACTGAAAAGCAGCGAGCTGACCTGTCCAGGGAGCTAGAGGAGATCAGCGAGCGCCTGGAAGAAGCAGGAGGGGCTACGGCAGCTCAGATTGAGATGAACAAGAAGCGTGAGGCAGAATTTCAGAAGATGCGCCGTGACCTGGAAGAGGCCACGCTGCAGCACGAAGCCACGGCTGCCGCCCTGCGCAAGAAGCACGCAGACAGCACAGCTGAGCTTGGGGAGCAGATCGACAACCTGCAGCGAGTGAAGCAGAAGCTGGAGAAGGAGAAGAGCGAGCTGAGGATGGAGATTGATGACTTGGCCAGTAACATGGAGTCTGTCTCCAAAGCCAAGGTTGCTGCACAGGAAGAAACATTTCTCATCACTGCCATTGTTCTTCTGAACAACTAGATGAGCTAAAGGATATGCTTTCTATCTCTTAACAGAGCAATCTGGAGAAGATGTGCCGAGCTCTCGAAGACCAGTTCAGTGAAGTCAGAACCAAAGATGATGAACATATGCGACTAATTAATGATCTGAACACACAGAAAACACGTCTACAGACTGAGCATGGTGTGTGCCTAGATGAAATGTAATAGTCCTGTGCCAAGTACTTAAATATGCTGTTTGAATGCCTGTGTATTTCGTAATATATTAATCCCTGGGTGATCTGACAAAACTCAGACTGTAGAATTTCCTCCTGGTGGCAGTCACAGAAACTCCACCCACAGAAACATAAAACCAAACCAAAAGAAGCACTGTCATTCAAAATTAATGTGTGAGTTTGTGATCAGTTCATGCCCTTTCCTTTAATGCCAACACAACATTTATCTTTGATAGCTTTTTCCTACTGGTGGGAATGAAATTGCTAGTCTCCCTTCGTTTTACCACATTATATCTTGTAATCACTTTCTATACGGCTAGCTCTTCTCATTTTTATGTTTTATGTCTCATATCTATGTCTAAAAAAGTAAATGTTTTCTCATTAGGTGAACTCACTCGGCAACTGGAGGAGAAGGAGTCCTTGATTTCCCAGTTGACTCGAGGCAAACATGCTTTCACTCAGCAGACTGAAGAGCTGAAGAGGCAACTAGAGGAAGAAAATAAGGTGACTTAAAACAAATTGGACCAACAAATTGTAAAATAAATCAGTGAGCTAAACAATAAATGAGATTTCTCCTCAGAGAAAGGTGGAGGTATCAGAACGATGAAACTTTTGAACTTTGCCTTGGAGCAAAACACAGAGAATCATAGAATCATAGAGACATTAGAAGTGAAATAAGGAGGACAATTTAAGTCCTTTTTATCATGCTATCTGAAGTTCAAAAGCATGAGACGAGTGAAAGAAAATAGCTCTGAGTGCATACCTTACCACTGCAGGAAATCCCCAAGGCAAAGGAAACAGCAGCAGCCAAAAAAAGGAGACAGAGTGCAAGCTGACCTAGGGTTAGATATGAAAAAACAGTTTAAAGTTTCTACCACTTTCAAAGAAACACCAAACTCTGCCTGAAAAGCTTATGGAGAAACTTCTTAAGAGATAACTCCCACCTTGTCTATTGCTGAGTACCTTGTGTCTTTGCTTGAAGCACTTGGTGCAGATGTGTTTGAAAGGCACTGTCCCAGACAAGATGGACCAAGCGCCTGATCTTTTTCAACAATATCAAGTCCGAAACACAGAGTCCCTCACGTTATTCACTTTGTTCATTCTGTTACTCTAGCAACTGTTGCACACGCGCAGTGAGATGTGAAATTTTTACCAAAATGCAGTAAAAAAAAAAAATTCAGTCACAAATTGTTAATGTTTCGACTTTGTATAATTATAACTACCCAGGCCAAGAACGCCCTGGCCCACGCCCTGCAGTCTGCTCGCCACGACTGTGACTTGCTCCGGGAACAATATGAGGAGGAGCAGGAAGCCAAGGGGGAGCTGCAGCGTGCGCTGTCCAAGGCCAACAGCGAAGTGGCCCAGTGGAGAACCAAATACGAGACTGACGCTATTCAGCGCACGGAGGAGCTGGAGGAGGCCAAGTACGTGAAGAGATGGTCTGGAGCAAGCAGAATGATATTTAAGTATAAATATGAGAGTGAACTGGAGGAAACCAGAATATGCTTGTAGTGGGAATATGCAGAGCAGTTTGCTTTGTAATGTGTTGGGAGTGAAAAGGGGAGTGAGTAGAAAAGGAGAAGAAGGAGTAGCGGCTTGGGAGCATCTACAGAAAGGAGATTTTCAGTGCGTTAACTATAGAGTTAATCATAGTAGCTGAAAAACCACATTCTTTACACTGCCATTATTGAAACTGTGTTTCTAGTTCTTCTCCATATTGGTATAGTCAACCAGTTGGGTAGGTGTTGTCCCAGCCCATGCACCACTCCGGCATGCTGTGTCATCCCAGGCTCCTTTCGATGCTCTCTGTTCACACCATCACAGCTTTCTAAATTGCTCTGTTTGCCCCTCTTTCTCATGCCAAACTCCCTTTCTGTCCATTTTCTGAGAACGTTAGAATTTTCCTTCTCTCAGCATTGATTGTCTCATCCTTCAGAAAGAAGCTTGCTCAGCGCCTGCAGGAGTCGGAGGAGCAGATTGAGGCTGTCAACTCAAAGTGTGCTTCACTGGAGAAGACAAAGCAGAGGCTGCAGGGGGAAGTGGATGACCTCATGATTGACGTGGAGAGGTCGAATGCAGCCTGTGCAGCATTTGATAAAAAGCAGAAGAATTTTGACAAGGTTCATTCAAAGTGCCTGCCAGATCTGAACATCCTTAGACATTTGAAAGGCCAGGCCAAATTCTGAAATGATGAAAGTTCTGCCCTCACAGTAAGATAAATGACATTTTATCCAAAGCAAAGCTGTGGTAATGAGCACGTAATGGGACACATCGTAACGATGATGTCACAGTGTGAGTAACCCCAGATGACCACAGCAAACAATAAAGTCATTTTCTCGTAGTTTATAAAAGTGTTAAGTCTTCACAAGGGAGATTGGGAGGATCCATATCTAGTCTTTGATCAAGGAAACTGAGCAGGTATTCACATGCAACCTAACAAGCCCTGACTTGTAATTGGGTTAGTTCCAGCCTTCACTGCCTTTAATAACATTTAAAAGAATCAACACTGTTTGACCAAGTGATGTTGCACAGCCTTTTCCCTCGCCCAGCCTGGTGTGAGTGAATTATGTGAATGTGCTAAAAAAGACGCCCCACAGGGCTGTGGTACCAAACTCAGGAGACAATCAGTAGAACATGGTCCTTCTTGGTGGGCTGAGTGCAAGACCACTAGCTCCTGCAACAATAAAAAGGCTCAGACAACCTCATTCAGGCTAACCACATTGTGTCCAGGCTGGTGTCAAACCAAACTCCTGCCTCAGAGCTTGAGGTATGTACTAGTGCTTGCTGAAGAGGATAATTTAAGTAGCTTCCACCAAAGCAGCAAGAGTATGTATCACAATGTCAGCGGCAGAGAACAGTCCAAAGTAAAAGACCGTAAGATGGGCCATGCCTTTGGGGTTCTTGTCCTGTAAACGCGCAGAGACAGGAGTGTTGCAGAATGGGTCATTCCTATGCTCCTGTCACTCCAGGTCCTGGCTGAATGGAAGCAGAAGTACCAGGAGAGTCAGGCTGAGCTGGAAGCTGCACAGAAGGAGTCTCGTTCTCTCAGCACTGAGATCTTCCGGATGAAGAATGCCTATGAAGAAATGCTTGACCAGGCTGAGACTGTCAGACGGGAGAACAAGAACCTCCAACGTAAGTTCAGATCACTATCAGCTGGGATCCACCAGGAGTCCTAAGATGCTTCCATGTTTCTGGGCTACCAGAGCTCTGCCTCTTTCTAGGGTTTTGTTTTTCATTATTTTTGCCCAAAGCTCAAGTTAGGCAACTTTCTTTCCTGGTCACCTGTAAGCACACACCTACAGCTTATTACGGCATTCTACTTCCTCATGGTATTCCCCCACCTTCATAATTCCATTCACGGACAGGGACCAAATTAACTGAACAGACAGAAATTATGATGAAATTAGAAACTCTTTTTTTTTTCAGATTACTTCAGTCAGTGCCATTAGAAAAAAATCTGGAGGGCTGTTGTCTGTCTCCTGATTATTGGAGGACCATGCAGCTGCAGCACCACGGATTGGTATTTAATAAGAAAACTAACGGTATAAAGGAAACACAATTCAGTTCCCTTTTGTGAGCTGAATGATCCCTGGGGAGTACCTAAGGATAAAGAGAGCACTCAGACAGGACTGTCTCTGGAGATGTAATTTCACTATCCAGAGGAATTTGACATTATTCTCTGAGCTCACTCTGGGTGGTCCCACTCATTTTCAAGTTTCACACTGGACTGGAAATAGCAGGTAATCAGAAATAAGGATTGCACACAAGACAAGACCTATTATTTCTCCTCACTGCTGCCTTATCTCTTCTGTCCCTCCCATTGCCAAACAGTGATCGCATGTGCCATGGACAACATTATCTAAGATGACTTGAGTGAGTGTTCTCTGTGTTGCAGAGGAAATTTCTGATCTGACTGAACAGATTGCTGAATCTGGAAAAGTTAATCATGGACTGGAGAAAGCAAAGAAGCAAATTGAGCAAGAAAAGTGTGACCTTCAAGCAGCATTAGAAGAAGCAGAGGCAAGTGTCCTTGTTTTTAGAGACATCATGAATGGAGAAAATGTGGAGATTATATATTCCTGTTTATCCTGACACTGTCACAAAGGTGTAATATGGAAGCACAAGCAGACCCAATAGCACAGGGACTGCTCCTCTCCCATACCAATGTGGCATTCTTTGCTGCGCTATCATGCACAAAAAATCTCAGTCCCAGACTAAAACTGAGCTCATTTTGCACCACTTGTTTGAATTTGCTTTTGTGAAAGGCTGAAGAAAGTTCATTTGTATTTCAAAACTCTGACAATTCTTGCTTTCCAGTCAAATTAATCAAGGATGTTTTCAGAGCAGGTCTAATCCATACTTAAAAGTCTTCTTGATGTCACCTCCTGTTTAAAGAAAGCTGAATGCTGAAGAGAATCAAGATTATCTTTCTTCAGTTCCCCTGTGTTCAGCTAATGGGAGTCACTAAGATATTCGAAGAGGAATCAGTTTGCAGCACAGGGGTTCTGACAAATATGGAAAGGTTGCTGGCAATCAGCTAAATCTTGGAGGTGCCACTGATACACTGACATGCTTTGCTGACACACGTTGCATGGCAGGTCCCACAATTCCATGATTTCTGGGTCTTCCTTACTGCTCTTGGCTATCCCTCAGATCTTCATAACTTTAAATCTTACTTTTTTCCCAATCCATGCCAGATTGCAGTGCCTTCAGTTCCCTCATCTGGGTTCTGCCTTTTGTTGCCTGTTACCCTGTCTTTTAGAAAAGCTTTTATTATTTCTGTATGACTATACCTGATTCTCCACATAATGTTTTTGAGAGCATTTAATGGAGCTGCACGTGGTATACCTAGGGCATACTTCAGACACAGAGACACAGAATTATCTTAAGTTGGAAAGGATTTCTGGAGGCCTTTAGCCCAACCTCCTGCTGAAGGCAGGGCTAATTTCAAAGTTACATTAGGTTGCTCTATGCCTTGTCTAATCGGTCTTTATTGTTTCCAAGGATGGAGATAGTACTGTCCAACAACCTTTTCCATTGCAGCATCATTCTCATGGGAAAACATTTTTATCCTTATATGCAGTCAGGACTTCCCTTGTAGCAACTTTTGATTGTTGCCTTTTGCCTTTTTGCTGTCCACCATCAAGAAGAGCCTCACCTTATTTGTTCTGTAACTCCCCTTAGGTAGAAAAAGAATTAGAAAACAACTGACACATGTCTAACCTTTAGATCTCAGTAGATGGGCAGGTAGTAAGAGCAAGAGTTATAGTGGCCATGCAAATCCATCCCTTCTAATTTGTGCATCTAAATGTCACCAGTCTAATCTTGAATTTGTCACCATAGGCTCATTCTAGAGTCAAAAAGAGAAATAAGCATCTCTGCAGGGTCTGTTCTTAAAAGGGATGCCAAGGCTACATCAACTGTTTCATTCTTTGGATGTGCTGATTTCTGTCCGCTGGTTGTAAAGACCCAGCCTCGGGCTTTTAACTCCTAGACATCTGAAGCTGGAGAATATGAGTGTCAGAGTGAAAAAGCAATATGGAAGGGGAATATGCCCACATAGTCACTTGGTTGGGACTAAGTGCAGAGCCCCTAAGCAGAATTCAGCATGCAGATGCAAGAGAAGGCAAGCTTCTTCTGAGCATGAGGCTTGGCTGTCATATTTTATGTTTCCAAATGTTTTGTTATCTCTGCAGTGTCACTGCAGCCCGCAGTGCCCAGACCCTGTGACACTGGAGGCATTTTCCTAAGGAGTCCTATTCCTAAATTCCTGATTAATATCCAGCTGAGGTGTAGTGACTCTTGGGTATAGGAATAGCAGCCAGCTTTTTCACAGCTAGGCTTTTTCTAAAGGCCCACAGTAAGGAAAATATATCTGCATTACTGGCTGCAAAGTGCCAAAATTCTGCATGGGCATTTCCCAGTAGTAGACACTACAGAGATAAATTATTTCAACCCTGGCAGGGCTCTTTAGAATATGAAGAAGGAAAAATCCTACGTGTTCAGCTGGAGCTGAACCAGCTGAAGTCAGATGTTGATAGAAGGACTGCAGAGAAAGATGAGGAAATTCAACAGCTGAAGAGGAATCATCAGAGGGTATTAGAGTCTATGCAGACCACGCTGGATGCTGAGATCAGAAGCAGAAATGATGCTTTGAGGCTGAAAAAGAAGATGGAGGGAGATCTGAATGACATGGAAATACAGCTGAGCCATGCCAACCGTCAGGTAGCAGAGACACAGAAGCACCTCAAAGCCGTGCAAGGACAACTCAAGGTAGGGACCCCAAGGGCTACTGTCCTACAGGTCTTTGTCACTCAATCTGCTTGCCTCTGAGTCTCATGGTGCTTTCACCTTCAAAGGATTCCCAGCTCCATTTGGACGATGCTTTGAGAGAGAACGATGACCTGAAGGAGCAGCTTGCTATGGTAGAGCGTAGGAACAACCTGATGACAACAGAAATGGAGGAGATGCGAGCTGCTATGGAGCAGACAGAGCGAGCCCGGAAGGTTTCCGAGCAGGAGCTGACGGATGCCAGCGAGCGAGTGCAACTTCTCCACTCGCAGGTATTTGGTGTGTCCTTTACAATAGACGTGCGGGACTGGCATGAAATGGGGTGGGAATGACCTGTCTTTGGGCTGTTCCAACAGAACACAAGCCTCCTCAACACCAAAAAGAGACTGGAAGTGGACATCAGTCATCTACAGAATGAAGTCGAAGACAGCATTCAGGAAGCCAGAAATGCAGAGGAGAAAGCAAAGAAAGCAATCACAGATGTGAGTCCTCTTGCTTGCCTGTCTTCCATTCTATACTCCTGCAGTCACTTTAGAAAGGCAATTGTTCAATGTAGGAACAGAAAACACTGGTGACACAATCAGCCTCACAGCCTCTGCCTACTGCTTGCCACAGAAGACCCCTTCTGTCTAGTCGTCTGTTCATGTTCTGCTAGCAGTCCGTATCGGAAAGGCGTCCTGTCTGCCCTTCCCCATATCCACATTCACTTTTGCTTTCAGGATAAATGTAACAGACAATATAGACCAGATAATAGACAATTATCAAAACTGTAATAGGAAAAGAGTAGTCTGAACCAAGCCTTGTTTAGATACAGCGCAGAAAAGCAGAAATTAAGACTAAAATCATGCACGTTTCTATACAAATGCTACACATGTAAGAAATAAAAACAGAAAATGGAAATGTCTTATTTAAACAAGGCTACAGTTCCGCAGCATCAGAAGAAACAAGTCTTAGGACTATACAGGAAAGGTATATGAAAAAGGAAATGGCTACGCTACTGCACGAAGTCATGGTGTGCCTGGGCCTGCAGTGCTGTGTCTAGTCCTGGCTGCGTGACAGTGGCAGCGTGGCAGGTCCCCCTCTGCCCTATCACACCAGTGACAGCTATCCATTCCAGGTTCCAAAGATCTCAGCAAGCACAAGCTTTTCATTGCAGTTACTGAGTTAAGATACTCAGGGCCATTTCATTGTCAAAAACTGCTTAGGAGTCTGACTCTGGCAAATCTAGGCACAAAATGGCCAGATATTCAAAATCTTTTGGGACCCCAGAGATGCAGAGTACTAGCTGGTAATAACCCAAGATGCCCCTAAATTCTACTGACTCTTGAAAGTGAAACTTTGGTATTGAGTCATTTGCATGCCTTAATTATTTTTTTCTTGCCATCAGCACTGCTTGTTCTGCAAGGAAGAGTAGTTTTAGAAATACAGATACTGAGAAACAGTGATCCTCTTTATATGACAGACCCTTAGCCCAGCCACGGGCACTGAGTAAAGCTGGTGTTGCTACCAGGGAGAGTGCAGAACTGCCAGGGACAGGGAAGCATATCCATAACATAACTGTGCACTGCAACCAGGCAGCCATGATGGCAGAAGAGCTGAAGAAGGAGCAGGACACCAGCGCCCACCTGGAGAGGATGAAGAGGAATCTGGACCAGACGGTGAAGGACCTGCAGCTCCGTCTGGATGAGGCTGAGCAACTGGCACTGAAGGGCGGAAAGAAGCAACTTCAGAAACTGGAGGCGAGGGTATGGTGAAGACTAGGGTAGGCTAAGGCTGTCGAGTTCCTGATTGGGCCCTTGCTTGCTGGAGCCTCTTGGGAAGGTGATAACAGGGACAACCTCAGGTATCTCCAGCAGGTTTGATGAGAGTTACACTGAGTAGTCAACTGTTGCACTGTGGGTGAGGAGCTTGAGAATGACCTCATGAAAACTGAGTGGGCAAAAATGGTGGCAGATGAACATCATGGTAGGCATACATGGTAACTTATCTAGGGAAAAATAATTTTAAATATACTTACTTGGAGATGAACTTGGAACTAGCTCAGCCAGGAGATCTCAGTCTCATCCATGACAGGTGCCAGAAACCATTTGTTCAATGTGCAGTAGAAGGAAAAACTCAGAAGAGAAAAAAATTTGGGCTTGATTAGGAAAGGCACTGAGAACAAGACAGAGAGCATCACTTGCCACTATATTAAATGTACAACATGCAGTTCTGGTCTCTGCAAGTCAAGAAGGACCTGACTGTTAGAGATGTGTTCAGCAAATGGCAGCTGAGTGGGTGGAACCTTATGAGGATGGACAAAACTCCTCTGTTTGGAGAGGAGGTGGCTGAGGGGGGTATGTACCAAATCATGACAGCAATGATGTGCTCTGAACGGTTATTCCTCAAAATGCACAATATGAGAAGAACACAAGATGCAGATCAGGACATCTTCACCTGGAGACCAGTTTAAAAGAAATAAAAGTAAGCACTTTACAGACTGGGCACTGAGATTCTGGGACCTGCTGCCATGGGAGGCTGTAGAGGCAGCTGGTAGAAGGTTCAACAAGGGATTAGAAATCAGCAGGTTTATAGACATACTAAGGGAACAGGCACAGAAAAGCCACCTTACACCTCTACTGACTGTGGAAGCTGGACAAGTGTGAGGAGAGTAGATAGAGGCCAGGTTTCCAAGCTGTCCCTAAATACTATGTGCTGCTGCCACTCCCAGAGGCAGAGCATTGGGCTGGATGGACTGTTGTCTGACCCACTTATTGCACTCTTCAAATATTCCTGTTCCAAAACACAGGCAATTAGTGGCTCTTGGCTTTGGAAGGGAATATCCACACAGTAATAAAAACATCGGTGTCCAGGTTTGACTCATATAAACTACAGAAGAGGCATGGAGCTATGGGAGGTTGTTAAGGGCTATTCAGGAGGATGAGCTGGGCTTGATGATCACAAATGAAACAGAATTTCCCCATTTACCTGGTGAACATTGATAGAACCCTCCCTTTCCTGTTTTACTTTCCTCTTCTCTGACAGGTTTAAGCCTAATTTTGATTATAAATGTCCCAGGTACGCACAGCTAAGTTCCTTCTATAAATAACTACAGATTCACACGCTATGTCACAACTAATATAGCACGGTGAGCAGTTTTTAGCTAGTCTAGCCCCAAGAAGCAGCTGCAGGAAGCTTCCCCCCTTGTTGTCTTCACCATGATGCTGTGTTTCAGATTAATGAGTTACAAAACGAGCTTGATGCTGAGCAGAAACGAGGAATAGAGTCATTGAAAGGTGTTCGCAAGTATGAACGAAGGCTAAAGGAGCTCACTTACCAGGTATTTCAAATCCTCTGCCCTCTTATGTGCATCGTCTCAGTCCATCTTCTAAAGCCGTCTTGATTTTCAATTCCCACAGTCTGAAGAGGATAAGAAAAATATTCTCCGGCTCCAGGACCTGGTAGACAAGCTGCAGCTAAAAGTGAAAGCATACAAGAAACAGGCAGAGGAAGCTGTAAGTGCAGGACTCTCTTTAAATTATTGTGGGCCCTGGGTGGAGTTTTCTAAAAGGTCTAGGCTCCCAAGTTTATTAAAACAATTGAATACTCACTTTGATAGGGTAGCAATGGCCACTGCCTCCAAATATTCCTTACGTAATAAATACTTATGGCTCACAACAGCGCAGGCACAGCTGTAATTATCCTGGAGTTGTTGCATTTCTGGAGCCACACCAGCCAATTTTCCCAGCTGGAACTGAGCAGGACTAATCGTTCTGTCCCCTGCTGAGTGCTCCTGTTGCTGACAATACTAGATAGAAATGCAGAGAGTGCTGGCATTGCAGGGATGTAGTTGTGAGCCATGTTACTGTGGTGCAGCCATGGGGTGTTTGGTTAACAGTAACAGGGCAACATCAGTTTGTGTCCATGTCACTGATGGCACTGCGTGACTTTCAGGAAGAACAGGCAAACACTAATCTCTCACGATGCCGCAAGACCCAGCATGAGCTGGAAGAAGCTGAAGAACGAGCTGATATTGCTGAATGTCAGGTCAACAAGTTGCGAGCCAAAAGTCGTGATATTGGAGGACAGGTGAGTTGGAGGGCTGCAGAGAAGGACCATTCCTTTGCAGCAAGTGCCACAAAAATCCTTGCCCAAACACCTGGCAGCCACAGCTGGGTTCCTCCCGCTCTTGCACGGGAGTGTCCTCATAAAGGAAGGCCAGAAACTGGCACTTATTCAAAACCGGTGGGTTTTGAAAGGCCTTGAGGGGCCTCCCAAAAGACAGACCTGATGTGATCAACTCTAAGAATCCAGGTCTTTCAGCAGAATTGGGAGATACCGGTTCTTTGCCAGGAAAGTGGCAGAACGTTTGAAATAGCTATAGACCTGAGGCAACCCCACAAACAATTCTGTTGTTCCAATAACCTCTACAATATCTTCCTTTTTTTAATATATTGTTTAGAAATCTGAGGAATGAGGTGTCCCTGACCAGAACTGCAGCAGGCTCCCCTACAATATAGACTTCAGTGCATCCAACAGAGATATTAATTACTTCCTTCAAGTAACTAGATGTGCATGTAACTAATCTTTGACCTGGTCATATTTAGCCAACCCTAAGTAGAAGCTGTGAGAAATAAAAATAAACTTGGGTGATGCTCTGGTGACTGCAAGGACTATCAATTTGTTATGAGATTGGCAGTGAGCATCTGTGAATGGATGCAGCAGGTACAGCAGCAGTTTCCAAACTCCAGGTGATGTCTTGTGCAGGAAAAAGTGTTCCCGGGGCAATGGGAACACAGTCCTCAGGTGTTCTCCATGGTTTAAACGTTCATGCTTGAGAGACGCTAACAATACATAAGAAAAATATAGAAAAGATACCTCCATGAAGCTGTAGCGATACCTGTGACTTGAACTGCCCTGTTCTTCTGCCGGTGCAGCCCACGGGGAGCCTGTGTGCGGGGAGCTGAGAGTGTGCGGGGACCTGTAACTGCGTGTGAGGGTGTGTGCGGGTGCGGGTGTGTGTCAACGTGCGCGTGTGTGTGTGCAGGACAGCGGCGGGAGTGGAACCTGCTCCGTGCAGGGAGGCCGGGGCTGGGTGTGCTCCGTGCAGGGTGTGTGTGCGGATCAACCGCCGAGCCCCGCAGCCCGGTCCGCACGGTTCCGCTCCTGCCGCCTCCGCCCCCCCGAACTCTCCGCCTGCGAGGCCGCAGGGAGCGGCGAGGCCCGGCGGGGGGGCGCTGGGGACGGGGCCGCCGCCAGGCCGCAGGAGCCGGGCCTGTTCCCGGGACCGCCGGCAGGGGGCGCTGCCGCGACGCAGCGGNGGCGGCCGCGCTGGAGGCGGAGGCGGGTCGGGGGTTCGGGGCCGCCCGGCCGGGGCCGGGAGCCGCTTCCCGGAGGGGGGCCGGGCCCAGCCCCCTGCCTGACTCCGCCAGCTCCAGGCTGCTCCCCTCCGGGACTCCGGGGTCGGGCTCTGGGCGCAGCACCGCCCCGAGGCAGTGGTTCGAGCCCCGGTGTGCGCGGGGAGGGCGTGCTCTGGTTCCGTGTCCTGCACAGGTCTTCACTGAGCCACTTGGCATCGGCTATGTGAAAAAATGGAGAGGTTCTGAAAAGCAAAAGTGTTCAGGAGCACATTAAGAGCTTCAGATTTTTCATCTTAGATGTCCAATGTTTGCTGTAGGAGCCAGTTGTTGCCATCGTGTTCAGCCAGGCCGTCGTGTCCAAGCAAGACAGCGGCTCTGGCTGTTTTCATGGGTCTTTTTTTTGCTGTCGGGCACAAGTGTCATCCCCTCTCATCTCTCGGTCAGGTTCGTGCTTCCTCCCGTCCAGCACTCGGTGACCCGCTCTTCATGTCCACTTGATGCTCCTTCCTTCCATGCCATTCTTTTCTCAGCAATTCGTCTGCATCAGTTGTTCTCTTACATCGTGTTCCATTTGGGTTTCTGTCCTCCTCCTGTGTTTCACACCCTGTCACCAGTGCCTGCTCACGGGTCATCCTCCCCTTTGCGTTCAGGGTCCCTTGTGCCAGTCATATCTCTCTGATGTTTTGCCTGCTAATGCCCCATCAGACAGCGATCTACCGTCACTGCCTGTCAAGCTGACAAAAATCGTCTTATTGTTCCTTTTCACCTGCTCCACGACTACCCGACACCATTTGCTCTGGCTTGCACATCCTTCAGTGTGGCACCTCTCTTGTCAGAGATGGATGTGGACAAATCACAAACACAGCAGGTCTGTGATTTGAACTGTCATCATGTCCAGCCCTCCCAAACCGGCGGGTCCTGCCCACACTCTCACATGATGTGCTCTGGTTTTCATTGCACAGCTGTGCGCATTACGACCATGCCTGCTCCAGCCAACAAACAGTGCTGTGATAAGCACAATGCTAGCAGACAAATCAGTAGATTAGCAGGGCTGATCCTTTTGTTAAGTACAAACCTGTTCTCAGTACTTTTATGTGTGCATAAAAGAAGAAAAATGGAAAGAATGAGAAGCAACTACTGCATGGCCGGTTTGTTCTGCAGGAGTGGTTTTTAAGGCTGGTTTTAATATGGTTATGGCTGCAAACATATTTATAAAGCTAAAAGAAAAGCCTTTGTATGGAAATCTCTTTACACTCCCAGAAGCTTCTGGATGTGCTTTGTAGTTGTCATTAGATCTACAGAGCTCTCAGAGTCCTCTGCTTGTCCCAGTATACCACAAAGGGAGAGATAATGGAATGACCAGGTGCATGTCCATTACCCAGGAGCCAGCACTGGCTTGTTCTTGGCATGCTGGCCAGCAGTAGGAATGATCATTTTGTGTGGTCACCTGTCTCCACAGCAGTATTTCAGCAAAGCAGCCTGTTAGGTGTTTAGGCCATGCATTTCATCACTGGCTTACTTTGGTGACCACAGAACATGTCACCTTGCTCACTCAAGACAGCTCTGGGAGAGAGGCAGAGGTGACAGAGGTGACAGTTACAGACTCAGTCCAGATCTGTGCTACTTCCCACCTCTGTGTGGGGGCAGTGTGCGCTGCCCAAGCTGATGGTTTGAACAATGTTCAGGTTAAAGGCTTGAATTGGTCTTAGACTGATGAAAACAAAATGAAACACCCCCCCGCAAAAAACCCAAACCAAACCAACCAAACAAAACTAACAAAAAAAACACCATGCAGCAAAAAAATAAAACAAAAACCCAAACAAACAAAAAACACACACAAAAACCAAAAATACACAAAACCAAAACAAAACAGGCCATGCCCTTAACTTAGCTATAAGTGTGAAAATGACAGCAAACAGCCATGCATCTGCTCTTCAAAAATTGCTCGGTGTTCCGTGTCTCCACAGAGACCGAGGAGACAGGAGAGATGCATTAGGCCTCAAGAGACTGGCAAGAACTTGAACACACGTCTGTGCTGAGCAGGTCCAGGGTCCGCTGCGCAGCTCTAAACTATTCCCAGCACACAGATTTCTGTATTTATGTATCTCTCTGCTTAGTTATTGCCACTAAATTTGTAGGATATGCAGGTGCGTGTGTGGTGTTAGCATTCTGAAGAGAATCAGATGGTTTCTGGAAAATAGGAGAGGCACTGAGGGGACAAAAAAAATAAAAAGTCACCCACCCCAAAAAGCCCAGAAAGATGGAAGGAACTTGAAATAGGATAAGTGCTAGGCTTTCAGAATAAACTTTTTTTATTTATTCAAGAACAAGAATTGTACAATTTTTCATTTAATGGAACCAGAGGTAGCATGAGATTTACTTAGGAAATAAAAAAGGACAGACTCTTTATTTCAGAACAGTAACAAATAAGCTTATTAAGAAAGTTGGAGCTGCATCATACCTCAGTGTATACTAAAAAGAACTCTTACTAGTTTGCCTATCTGTGAAGTCAGAAGAGGATTAAAATGCTGATTTAAAAACACACCATGCACACACAAAGCTCATCCCCTCTAGGCACAGTGCCTGCTCCTCCTTTGAGGTCCTGGGGGCACGGATGGAAGTGGGATTCATTCCAATGGCCAGCAAGATCCTCTTTCAATCCTGCAGGGCCTTTTGCTAGGAAAAGGGTAAATTGTTCAGAGAACTACAGCCCTTTTGCTTATGTCTGTGACTGACATCAGACCTTGTACAGCTCTAAAAACTTTTTGCAGAAAAATTAGATTTCTCGGGTATGAAACTGGGACCCCCTGTGCCACTATTGGTCCTTATTTGTGTTAGGAGGTAGACTAAGCACAAGAGAACTCAGGGTTTGACCCTTTTTAAATCACACAATTCACCTTATACATTTGTTCTAATTCTATGAAATAATAAATCCTCTTGATATGTTCAACCTGGGACAAAACACCTCCGTGCATCAGTGTAGATTGGCAATTGATTCTGGGGTACAGCCCTGCAGAAAAGGCCTTGGGATTCTGGTGGAAAACAAGCTGGATCTGTGTCAGCAGTGCTCCCCTGCAGTGATAACACCCATCAGCCTCGGCCCTGGCATAGGAAGGAGCCTGTAAGTAGCCAGCATGTGGAGGGATGTGGTTATTCCCCTCTGCCTGGCCATGGCAAGACAGCATCTGCAATAAATGCTGTGTTCAGTTTTGGCAACCAACCCTCGCCGTATAGAGGAGACAACAGCAAACTGGAGAGGATTCAACAAAAGCCCCCAGTACGGGTCAGGTGGAGCACGTGCCGTGTGAGGAGCTGCGAAGGGAACGGGGTTTGTTCTACCTGGAGGACAGAAGGCAAGCGGGGGATCTAGTTGCAGACTAACGCTGCTGAAAAGGGGGTTGCAAATTAAGATGCATCCAAGCTTTTCCTGCAAGTGCACTGTGGAAGGACAAGAGGCAATGATCTCATGTTGCAAACCAGGGAAATTATTTTTCAACAAAAGGAAGGCATTATTTACCGTGGGAGTGCTGCAGCCCTGGGACAGGCTGCCTAGAGTGGCTGTGGAATCTCCATCCTCTGATATTTCCAGAGTACACGTGGACAAGGCCCTGAGCAACTTCATCTAGCTTTGAAGTTGGCTCTGCTGTGAGACTGGGCTAAAGGCCTCTGGTATGCCTTCCAAAATACTTTTCAGTGATTCAGTCGAACCCACTAAGCCAGCAGGAAGAAAGGTGCATTCTGCTGTTCGAAGACTGATCAATTCCCTGAAAAGGCTGAAGAACACAGAGCTGGTAGCGGCCACAGGAAGGTCAGGACCATGCAGCTCACAGGAAGGGAGGTGGTTGGGAAAGGAAGGCATGGGAATGAGGCCTCTGTCTCAGGCACCATCCAAGTGAGCTACCAAATCACCTCCTTCAGCCTGTGAGTCCTCAAAGTGATAATTCCAGGCATAATGGGCCAACTTCTTTTTCCCAGGATATTTTTACAGAATAGATTTGTAATCTCTGTCCTTGGAGATACTCAAAAGCTGGCTGGACATGGTCGTGGACAACCTGCTTGTGGTAGTACTGCTTGTGCAGAGAATTTGGACCAGGTCGCCTCCAGGGTTCCTTTCCAACCTCAACCGTTCCGTGATTCTGTGATTCTGATTTTATCTATTGATTTTAACATCCTGTCCATCTTCAGCCACTAAGCTTCACTCTCACATGAGCATGCTTCCTTTCACGTATTAGTACCTCTGACTCTTGCTTATTGCCTAACATCTTAAAGAAATTTTTAAATTTCTAAATACATTATTTATTTATTTATTTGTTGTGTGCACATTTTATAGGTATGGTCTATATATCTGGAGTTGTCTTACGTTAGTAGGATATGTCACAATTTGTTTTAAACTTTCTTGATCATCTTAATCTGCATCCCCAGAGACTGGGGCAGCGGCAAACGTGAGAACTCTGTAACCTTTTTGTTCCACAGTGTTGGACAAAGTGCCACAGAGAAGAACCTTCCCTGTTAGCCAGAGATGCTCACTTGATTTTCAGAAACTCTTCTTTCTACACTCATTCTCACCACAGGAGAATTTCTGATAAAATCTTCTGAATAGTTCCTTCCTTTCAGCTATTTCCCAAACACCCAAACCTTGCTAGATATGTGAAGTGAATATTGTCATGATTTTTTGATACCAATATGGATCGCTGCCCCAGATAGTCCCTATGACCAAACTTCACAGTCTTTTGGGCAGCTCCAGGTCCAGAGGTGGCTTGCGGGGTGCTGCGAACAGTGACCCTACTTTTTCCCAGCCACCCACTGCAGTTGGCAGAGATGCAGAGTAGCCTGGAAATATAAGGGAAAGAGCTGGAGGGAGTCATATATGGGGTCTGAGAAGAATGTGGTAGGTGGAAGAATCACCAGGTGGATCCTCGTTGGAAACCGGAGTGAGGAAGAGTTTGTCCTCAGTGAGCAGCGCTGTGCTGGGTCCCTGTCAGAAGCACATGGTGGACCTGTGGTGCCCATCTGCAGGGACAGTTTACTGCCAACCTGTTGTGTGTAGATGTGTGTCAGAAACAGCAGATTTTAAAGGTTAAAGCTGTCAACGGAAAACTAGCGCTGAGTTTCCAAGAGTTTATAGGATCGAACCCTCATCTTCAATACTACTCAGGATAAACTTAGTTCTTGCCTAATTCTTAGAGACTTTCCTGTATGAGTCATTGTTCATGAGAGAATAGCAGCTTTATACACAGATGGTTGCAGAACAGAGACACTATTGAGAGGAAAACACTGAGACATCTATGTCCTGCAGATACAGGCACACACATATACACAGATCAACAACTTTATCCACAGAAAGCAGTCAGTCCTGCTCAGTGTGTTCAGGCAGAATCTCCGCTCTTTCATGACATAAGAAATCCCTGATGGAATTCAAGTAATGAACAATTCATGCTGAAGAGGGAAGCTTAGTGTCAGTGAAATATCAACGTCCAAACTAGCACATCCAGAGGGAGGGTGGCTGGAGGGCTGCCTAGCTGGATTGCTCTTCTTAGCTGGCCAGAAGCCCAGTTCTTCATGGGATCAAAAGAAAAGATCAGATGTTCTGGGACCCAGCAAACTGTTGTAGATGATCTGGCAAATCCGGATCACACCACAAAGACTGATGCTAAGCCAGAGAGAAGGAGGTTTGAAGTAAGGTTTAGGTGCTTTCATCAGAGTCCTCTTGGGATGTTTTTCTGCTTTTCCAGTGCCTCTCCATATGATCTTGTGCCTTAAGAGCCTTAAAGTAGCTGGTTCATGTAGGTTCATGCCCACACCTCCACATGCAGGTAACTTTCAGTTCAGTGGTTCAGGTTTGGACATCAGCACAACTATAACAATATGAAGGTCACTGTGGGCAGGTTGTGCATATGATTGTGGGCCAGAAATGCCTCAGATGAAACAGGCAAGGGACAGGTTCCAAAATACAGTGCCTGCACTGGAAACGTTTGCTACAGAATTTTATGGATGCCAAAAGTTTGCATGGGCTCAAAAAATAACTGCCCTAAATAATGAAATGAGCAATCAAATAAAAGGTTCCACCTCTAGCTGGGGAAGACATGAGCTATCATCTGCTGGAAATCAAGAGGATGTTCTGCAGAAATAGTTCTCTGCACCTGTTCTTTTCCCCAGCCTTCTGCTATCAAATATTGCTGGAAACAGGATAATAAGCCAGACAGACCTGTGGTCTGATCCAGAACTATTTGTCTTATGTTGCTGTGTAATACTTAGAAGTTAAGACCTAAATGACCACAGCTTGCTTGTTACTGAAATATATTATTTATAGCTAATGCCTTTCTTCCTTTCAATGGCTTCTCCACGTAGCACGGAATAGTTAAACATTCAATAAATAAAATTAGGTAACCTAGTGTTTATAGAGCTGGAAGAAGAGGTGACAAGGCTATAGCATCTGCTCTAATGCATACAAATGCTTAGGAATCATTGAGGGGGTCTAGAGTCAGGCCGGTCCTCTTCTTTGCGAGCACACTGGGCGCTGTGATATTCCCTGGATGTGCCGTGCAGTTTATTTTGCACCAAGAGGAACAGCAGCTGGATGGATGGATGGATGGATGGATGGAGGGAAGCTCTCTCCTGAAATTCTGTAGCCAGCTGCTCGGAGTGAGTTGTTGTGACTTAAACTTTCCAGAGCCCCAGGGAGAAAGAAATGAACACTGAGCTGCTGGAGAGAAGACACGGCATCATCATTTCAAACACGGGTTTTGTGACAACTGGCTGCTGTTGACACCTAACTCTAAGGCGAAGAGTCAGAGTTATGAGTCACATTTATATGACCAAATATGTGCCTGTCATGTAACAGGGTGGGACCTGCCCTGCCCCTCAGTAGGAAATATGTTGACTGGAAGCAGGCTGATGTTATCGGAACAGCTTGTTGTTCTCAGCCTGCTTCCAAGAAAGGAGGTGAAGGGAAGCAGTCATCTCTCCAGGTGAATTATCCTGGCAGGCAAATCCAGTTTAGTCTCAGGTGAATCACCACAAGTTGTTTGTTCGTGTCATATCACTGTCCATATAAAGACAGAGACTACGTTTGTTTCTGTCTGACTCTAAAATAGTAGGTACAGCTCTGGGCACTGTTATGACAAAGATGACTAAACCTGCCCTGGAACATCACTAAGTTCTACAATGGCCATAGCCAGGCAGAGCACTGCCTGTCCTTATTTTCAGGATTGACCTTGTACAAAGGGAGTTTCAAGGTCAGCAGAGCCACAAGAAGCACTGCTAAATGCAGAAAGCAAAGGTAAAGACATTCTTTATCATTAAGTGCATTTTTTTAAATTGTATTTGAATCACATATTTGGTCATATGAACATGACTCATAACTCTGAGTCTTCTAGTTGGAATGTTTGAGGTCCTGGATGCCTGGATTTCCAAGTGTGATACTCAAGAATATCTGGCTTACGAAATCCCTAAACTGCAGTTTGGTGGATGGGAGAGTATTCAAGGGGAGCACTGCTCTGTGTTGTACTGCTCTTTCACTGCACCCTGTGCATTCTCTTTGAGATGCAGTCAGGAAGAAGACTGTAGACCAGATGAAATTTTGCTCTGAGCTCCTGTACCCATTCTCGTGTCTTGACTATTCAAAGCACTGAGAATGGTCCCTTCCACCAAAACCTATAGCTTTTAAGCATTTTAACAATGAATGTGTTTTTTGTGTACAGGCTCAGAACATTTCCTTTCCAACAACAGAACTAATTTCTGCTAGTCATTTAGACTTCAAGGGTCATTTAAAGATCCAGTGCTACATGTAGTTTCTTTTTAGTCTCTTTCTTTCCTGGTTCTTGTCCTCAGGAGATCTGCTGTTGCTGTGTCTTGCAAACAGGTATGGCCAATCAATTATCCATGTGAATCTCGAGTCCATCGTGACTGCAAAACTATCCCATGCACCTATGCCAACCCTTTCTCATTTTGAGCTCTGCAGCATCTTTTCAGTGAAGACAGCAGGAGTAATTTAGCTCTTTCCCATGGGCTAGGCTGATTATCAGATACTGCTTTAAGCAAGCAAAACTTTGACCATGCTGCTTCTACAGCTGTTGGATGTGAACTGTATTCTGTTACTCCCAAGATGTTCTTCGGTCCCTCTTCAGGGATTCTGCCCATCTGTATAGGGCTTGTTTCAGTGGTGTCGTTTTAAGCTCCAGGTACAATCCGTAAAATCACAGAATAAATTACCTCTGACTGGATAACCACAACTGACGCTCTCTGCCTTGATATATGAAGCTGGCTCTTTCTCATTCACAGAGAGCATTTCAGTGACACTGAGGGTTGTTAGAAGGTAGATGTCCAAGACTGAGGACTTCACCCTAGACTCTTTGGTAGCAGACAGGGAGAAAAAGGTCCTTTCAAGGTGAGATTAATCTCACCTTAACAAACAATATGTTCATGTGATGCTAATTTTAGAACTAGTTTCTAGTGGCTGAGTGGAACAACCTCGCAGAACAGATGATAGAGTGTGACAGTTGTGATGGCTCGGGAAATAAATTTGGAGAGACCTTACAGCCTGCTGAGTACTGGTCAGAGAACACCTGCATCCAGCCAAGATGCTTCAGCTGAGCTGGAACAGATGATAGAAAACAAGGCTGAGACTGAAAGCTGATCAGTTCATTCCAATGCCTGGTACCCTTGAAGCTTCAAATCTGTATGTTTCTGGGATGGCTTCAATATCTTCCATCTAGTGACCCTGGCTGTGATATCTTATGCTAGATAAAAAAGCTTTCTGAGCTTAGAAATATTTTTCCTCGTTTTTCCACCCTCAGGGCCAACAATTTCTTCCTCATGTCCAGCCTGAATCTCTCTCCTTATAGTTTAAAACCATCACCCCTTGTCCTATCGCAACAGGCCCTGCTAAAAATCTATTTCCATCTTTCATATAGACCCTTCTTATTAATAATTAATAGTTAATAATAAGTACAGAAAGGCTGCAATAAGGTCTCCTCGGAGCCTTCTCTTCTCCAGGCTGAACAACCCCAACTCTCTCAGCCTGTCCTATAGGAGGGGTTTTCCAGCCCTCTGATCATCTCGGTGGCCTCCTCTGGCCCCTCTCCAACAGGTCCATGTCTTTGCTGTGCTGAGGGCTCCAGACAGGTGGGGTCTCACTAGAGAGGGGGCCTGCAGGCCACGCTCCTTTTGATGCAGCCCAAGATACAATTGGCCTTCTGGGCTGCAAGCGCACATTGCCGGCTTGTGTCCAATCTTTCATCCACCAGCACCCCCAAGTCCTTTTCCACAGGGCTGCTCTCAATTGCTTCATCCCCAGCTTGTATCGATACCGGGGTTGCCCTGACCCAGGTGCAGGACCTTGCACTGGGCCTTGTTGAACCTCGTGAGGTTCACATGGGTCCACTTCTCAGCTTGTCCAGGTCCCACCAGGTGGCATCCCACCCCCCAGGTGTGCCATCTGCACCACTCAGCTTGGTATCACCTGCAAACCTGCTGAGGGTGCACTCGGTCCCACTGCCTGTGTCAGTGATGAAGATATTAAACAGTCCTGGTCCCAGTACTGTTCCCTGAGGGACACCACTTGTCACCGGTGTCCGTACAGACATTGTGCCAATGACAAGAACTCACAACTAACACAGATGAAACCCTCGTACATGCCTGTGGTGCAGGGAGTCACAGCCGTTCACTGATTCTTACAGGCACCCTGGAGCGAGTCTCTCGTGCACAGGTGTGCACAGGCACACGCACAGCCAGCATACACGTGAACACACAGCCACACACACGCAGCTGAGCCTCACATGGCTGTCCCATAAGCATGTGTACAGGTCACTCTCCTGTATGAGTGAGTCTTGCCCATTCTGTGGGAGCCGTATATAGAAACGCTGGGGTGTGACACATGCAGCTCAGCCTCAAAGGTGTCTGCTCATGTGCACCCCCGTAACTCACACTCACAGGTGAGTCTCACACATGAACACAGGTGTCTCCTGCAGAAGCAACCATGTACACCTTCATACAAGGCTGAGTTTTGTACAAGACTGAGTTTCTCACACACAGTTGTGGGAGAGTCTCATACACAAGCGCACACACAACTTACAGGATGTGGCACAGCATTGTTCAGGTATGCGTGCCCTGGCTCTCAGGTGCACCCACGCACATGCGGAGATCTCGAGCGTGATGTGGGCGAGACTCGTATGTGCACACCCTCTCACCCACACACGTGCTCACACACACTGAGCAGGTCAGGCAGCATGCCCTGCAGCAGCTCACACATGCGTGTGTGTCTGCACTTCGCATACACACATCCACACCGGTGCTCATACATGTACAGGCAGTTATATATAACGTATGTGCAATGAGTCAGGTGTGCATACCTGGACACAGACACACACACGCATTCATACACACCTGCATGCACAAAGGCATGTGTGTTTTACACACGCAAAGGAATCACGCGTGCTTCCGTGAGGCATGCACACCCAGAGCACATTGTGCACACAGAGCGGGTGCTGCAAGCAAAATACACACATGGTGGTTGGTGTCTCACAGATACATATGAACCAGTGTCACACAGAGCAGGGTGTCACATACACAGGTGTCTCACATGTGTGCAATTCACACGCGTGTTGCCGACACACACACGAAGCAAGTTGTGCGCCCAGCTGAGTGTTGCAGATAGGTGTGTCTCACACGCCTCTTGGTTTCCTCCATGCTCAGGTGTGTCACACGATGTCTTTCAGACCAAACGGATTCCACACACTTGAGTGTGTATCACAAATACACACGTGGTGTCTGAGACGTACAGAGATGTCTCACAGTCGTGTCTCTGCACACACACACACACACACACACACATCTCAGAGACACCAGGTCATACCCACAGGTGTTGTGGACACACAGTGTCTCACACACCACCTCTCACAGGCACAAAGGTGTTGCACGCACACAGAGGTGTCAGACACGGTGTCTTACACGGGTCACACACGCTGTCTTGTGGTGCCTTTAACAGGCACACATGGGTGTCTCAGTGTCACAGCCATGGTGACTCATACACATGGGTGCTTCTCACAAATGTACAGGTGGGCATCACTTAGACACACGGGGTCACAGTGTCTGCACGCATGGTGTCTCTGTCACACACACACAGGGGTGTCCCACACAGTGTCTCTGGGACACTCAGTGTCTGTCACAGAATCCCAGAATGTCAGGGATTGGAAGGGACCTCGAAAGCTCATCCAGTCCAATCCCCCCGGAGCAGGAACACCCAGATGAGGTTACACAGAAGGTGTCCAGGCGGGTTTGAATGGCTGCACAGAAGGAGACGCCACAACCTCCCTGGGCAGCCTGGGCCAGGCTCTGGCACCCTCACTGAGAAGAAGTTTCTTCTCATCTTTAAGTTGAACCTCCTGTGTTCCAGTTTGCACCCGTTGCCCGTTGTCCTATCACTGGTTGTCACCGAGAAGAGCCTGGCTCCATCCTCCTGACACTCACCCTTTCCATATTGATCCCCATGACTGAGTTCACCCCTCAGTCTCCTCCAAGCTCAAGAGCTCCAGCTCCCACACGCACACCCGGCGTTCCTCGTTCTCTCGGACGCACACGGAGTCTCTCAAGAACACACGGGCGATGTCTCTGCGGGTGACACCCGCACACGGTCCCTCTCTCACACGCGCTGTCCCGCGACACGAGTGTCCCCGGGCGCAGCTGCGCTCCGGGCGGTCTCTCCGCCCCCTCCGCCTCCTCCGCCTCCGCCTCCTCTCCCCCCGCTCCCCCGCCCCGCCCCTCCCCGCCCCTCCT